>JARHVA010003488.1:550000-1150000 GCA_037957365.1 Torreya grandis
ATTTTTTGGCCCATACAATGGCATGTTGTTATCTTTATTATATGTCCTAATTGGGACAACTTCATCTTCTCAATGATTATAACCACCTTTGGGAAAATCATTATGTTTCATGACACATTTCCACTATCAGGGTACAATGCTTATAACCACCTTTAGGTAAACCATTGTACACCATCCCACTTACATTCTCAATTATTTTTACTACTTTTTCAATATCATTGTGTTATCACCCCATCATCTTCCTTTCTTTGGTCCTCTCATCTTACTTCTTTTTGAGGGACCATTTACTGACCTTTCCTTATGGCAACCATTCCTTCGATGGGGAATCATACAATTAGTTCATAATTGTTTTAGTTTTAGGAATACATGGCCTTCTTCATTATTTTAAAAGATGTTACTATGCTTATATCTTGTAATGCCTTCCCAAACAAGGGCAAACTGTAGACACCTAAATTTGCCCACTGATAATCTCCAATCAAGATTTTGACCAATCTCCACCAAAATTCACAATTTGGCCTAAAAAAAACTAAAACATATATAAAGAGTTAAAATTGATATATTCAAGTGCTAATTTTGGCCAAGGTATCACTAAATTTTGTAATGAAATTTATGGGCTAGCTAACTTTGATCAGATCATTTCAAGTCAAAATGCCAAATTTTGTACCTAGGTGCTCTGGGTTATCCTATTTTATCAAAACTCTTACACAAGACATGTGCCTTTATTATTTGGTGTTGACATCATCCTAAAAGGGATAACAAATCTAATGCATTTGACATCATATCCTAATTCTAATCCATTCAAATTTTAGGCTAATAACAAGACATTCTGATCAATTTGAGTAATTTGTGCACAAAGAGCCAAGGTTTGCATCAAAGTGCTTAATCAAATTTAAGAGCTAAATAAACCAAATCATGAGCCTAATTAATAATTACATAGAAATTGTTGATTAATTTCTTTTTGGAAATAAATATTGAATATCTACATCATCAAGTGATCTCATTTCTTGGGAAGACATCCCTAGGCCATAAATGCTAGAAATATCAGGATTCATGCCTCCCATGCCTCATCAATACCCTTCCATGCCTATTAAATGCCCCTCTCTCCCAAATATTAATAGGGATATTTCAAGAATGAATTTAATATTTATATTTATCCATGGACACACATCTCAATCTTGAGATGGATGGTCATGGTTGATCCTCAAACCATTACAAAAGACTATAAATAGTAAGCCTCAAAGCCATAATTCTAAGCTCTCATATGCCAAACTTATAATGCCCAAATGCATTCAAAAATCATTACATCTTAGTTTTATAATTCCAAAATACTGACCCAAATCCACACAAAGTGCCAAGGAGAGATGGAGGTAGCCAATCTTCCATTGATGCAGACTTCATGAACACAAACCAAGCAAGCCACTACAACAAGCACTTTGGAGAATCCAAGGAAGGTAAAAGAAGGTTTCTTTTGAATTTTAGTTGTGTTTTCCATTCATGTTTTGTTAATTAAGCTCCCCTTAGTAACTAGGCCTAAAGATGTTATGCTAGTGTGTTTATTTCATTTTGATTTTATTTTGGGACTAACATAATACTAACCATCCTATCTTGAGTCAAATTCCTAGTTCACACTAACTAACCATATTTACCTCTTGATAAATATCAACTATTACTATTTGCTTCATAGTAAATATACCATGTAAACATTATCCATAATAGTAGCTATTGACCTTGCATGGTTCAACCTATATCCTTCTCACATGCACAAGTAACTTTTTCTCTCATCTTGACAAGTGTCATTATGAACCTTGGACTTCTCTTCTTCTCTCTCTATCTCTCTCAAGTTCTATAAAAACTAGCCATTTTTTCCATTGCATGTTATGATTCACCTAAGTATGGTGAAGCCCTACTCATTTATATATCTTTTGATAAATAAAATAGCTAAGTGTTATGTCTTCCATGACTGTTCATAGTGTGTTTTACTTGAATGTTAAATTTGCTTAGTGAAGACTATGGATTTCTTAGGAAGTTATCACATTCTCTCACCTATTTACAAATTATTCTTGTAGGTCATGTGATGTGTTTCAAGAAATTTCAAAGTTCAAGAGAGTTATTCTCTTCATTAATACCATTCAAGGCCTCTTATCTAGTCCTCCTATCTTTGCACATTCATCCATAACCCCACAATGTAACATTGATGCAAGACATAGATTGGAGAGTGTATGTTTAGTTTATCCTTTGATTTCAAGTGTAAAATGCATATGATAGGATGTCATCAATCTATTTTGTGTATCACCTCCCTTAAGTTAGTTTGCTTTCAATTATTTCTCTCCCTTTTCACCCCCCAAAGTTAGTACTAGTTGTAATCCTAAGTGGTACATCAAGGGATCTAGCCCTATTTAGAGACTCACCTCATTCCTTAGGCTACTCATAATCCTAGAGGTGATTATATTGAGCCACTTGGATGAGGAGAGCTTTGCATCTCCTCAAATAGTGTAAATAAAAGTGATAACAAGTGCTTAGGAGAGTTGAATACAATCTTAAATAACTTAAATAGTCATACCGAACCATTTTGATCACTTTATACTAACTTATTTCATATTGATTCACTATTAGGGTTCTTTAAGAGTTTAAACCATCTTCCTGTCTTAATGATCATTCATAAAGTATAACCCCTTAATTCAAAAAATAATAACTAGAATTTTGAACTAGGATCATTCCCCATCTACCATGAATAGATTAGGTTCCCCTTCAGAGGTTACATGTGCCAATGAACACTTAAAAACCTTTTCAAGTTTATAACCCTTCATTTTATGCCCTCAAAAGACCTAAAAACCACTTTTCATGTCTTTTTTTTGTAAACCATGACCTCAAAATTTGTCAACACACCTGAGGTAATCTATCACATCACTAAAATTTCTCACATGCTCATTCTTATATTGAAATATGAATTTCATACCTCATTTGTCCACCATCTCTCTCTTTGCTCTATAGACCTTGATATACAAACCACATTAGTCCTTGAAATTTACCTTCTAAGCACTATCCAAGATTTAAACACCTCATATGAATGCCATAAAACCTCTTACCATGCTCAAACACTACCATACATTCTTCATATGGCTTGATAATACCTCATAACACCTCATTAGGTCAGTTAGGGTCTAGAACCTCTTATGCCTCTATGCATCCATCTCACCAGGACATTATGCTCAAACCTTCTCATTAGGACTTTACAAGCTTTGACTAGTGCCATGACTAAGCTTTTCAAACACTTGAAGCTTGAAAACTAACCTTGAAACACTCTTTGATGCTTCTACCCCTTATTTATAAGCTCCTCAAACAATGTCATACCTCTTAATGATTATATCAAACAAGAACATTCTTCAATGACCTCATGAACACATTTCTTAAGAATCATTGACATTAATGCCAAACCTCAACAAGAGGAACAATGCTCAACAATCACCCCCTTTGTCATTTATGGCAAAACATATTCTAGTATTTCTCCCCCTTTGACATAAATGACAAATTGATTTCTGTAACTCATTGGATCACACTTCTTGCAACCAAAAACTCAACACATAGGATTATGAGTTTATGAGACATAATAAAAATATGCTCCCATATCTCCATGCATACATTATAGGAATAACTCACCTGTTCTTGGAGCTAATGACCTTGATTAGCTCCCCACAAGTACTTTGGCTTCTTCAATGATTTTTAGGGGTAGTAATTACACCTAATTCTTATCTTAGGTGTTCAAATGTTAACTTTGGAAGTGGTTTAGTAAAGATGTCTATAATCTAATCCTATGTAGAAACATACACAATTTTGACACTTTGTTCACTTACCTACTCTCTTAGAAAATTATACTTAATGGGAATGTGCTTGGTCCTTGAATGTATAACAAGGTTCTTTAAAATGCTTATAGCACTTGTATTATCATAATAGATAGGGATAGAACCATCATACTCCACCTTATAGTCTTATATGGTTTGTCTCATCCATAAGACCTAAGTGTAACATGAATTTACTACAATGTACTCAGCCTCACAAGTGGATAATTATACTGATGGTTGTTTTTCACTTATCTATGAAACTAGGCACCCACCTAATAACAAATCTCTTCCACTGGTACTCTTCCTATCATCTATATTTCATTCCCAATCTACATCTGTGTAGGTTGTCAAATTGAAATCCTTGCTTCTTAGATACCATAATCCATACTCCACAGTCCCCTTGAGATACCTGAGTATCCTTATGATTGATTGAATATGATTCTCCTTTGGATATGATTTAAACCTTCTCAAAAGACCTACTGATTGTATGATGTTAGGTCTAGAGGTTGTGGTGTATAAAAAACTTCCAATCATTGACCTATATGATGTCTAATTAAAATTTAAATACTCATCTTCCTTACTCAATGTACACCCTATGATCATTGGTGTACTAATTTCCTTATAATATTCCATCTCAAACTTCTTCAACATTTATATTATGTACTTGGCTTGTGATATGAATATACCTTTTTTATATTGAGTTATTTTCAACCCAAAAAAGAATGATAGTTCTCCTAGCATGGACATCTCAAACTCTTTATTCATCACCTCTATAAAGGCCATGGTCATGTTTTCATTATTTCCACTAAAGATGATGTCATCCACATAGATAACTACTATCAACTAATGGTCATCTCTTATTTTTATGTATAGATTACTATTTTTAACTCTTCTTTTGAATCCTTGATCTGATAGGTACCTATCCAGCTTAGCATGCCAAGCTCTAGTAACTTTCTTTAAACCATAGAAAACCTTTTTCAATCTGTAAACATAGTCTTTGTCATCTGATAGTGAGAACCCCTTAGGTTTCTCAATGTACACTTACTCTTCCAAATTACCATTAAAAAAAGAATATTTGACATCCATATGGTATACCTTGAATCCTTTTAATCATGTATATACGAGAAATAATTTGATGGCCTCAAATATTTATATTAGTGCAAAGGTCTCCTCAAATTCTACCACTTCAATTTATGTATATCCCTTGCATACAAATCTATCCTTTTTCCTAATTACTTTTTCATCTTTATTTAACTTATTTATAAACACTCATTTTGTGCTAATGACATTCTTGTCTTTAGGCCTAAGAACTAGTTCCCAAGTCTCATTCTTCTCTATTTGGTCTAAATCCTCATTCATATCACCTATCCAAAATTTATCTTTGATTGATTCTATAAGACTCTTAGTTTCAATCTTGGATAATAGATAAATATTCTCTTGATTTAGATTACTTACCATTCTTCTCCTTGTTTGCATACTTGCATTGGTGTTGCCAATGATTTGAGATTTAGGGTGATCTCTTTGAATTTTTATTATCTCTCAAATTCTTCTTCTTCCTCATCAACCTCTATATTCTCTTATTCATAATTGAAGTATAGATTCTCTAAAGTGTCCTTTGACTATGAGTGTGATTTCCTTGTCTCATCAATCTTCACATTGGTGCTTTCCACTATCTTTTATAGCCTCTTGTTATAACATCTATAAGATGAGCTCATTAATGAGTATCCTAAGAATATACCTGCATCAGATCTCAAATGAAACTTTCTAAAATCTTCACATCTCTTTTGATGAAATATTTACTCCTAAATACTTTAAATTATTCCACATTGATAGGTCTACCCTTCCATAGTTCATAAGGAGTCTTATTTCCATTAGTCCTTATCTATCCTCTATTCAAAATGTAGAATAAATTACTTACTATCTCTCTCTCCAATATTCATCAGATAATATAAACTCACTTATCATAGTTCTAGCCATCTCTTGAACTATCCTATTCTTCATTTTCACTACCCCATTTTGTCGAGTTGTCCTAGCTATTGAGAATTGTCTCCTTATTCTATGAAACTCATAGAAGTCATAAAACTCAATTAGAACAAAAATCTCCTCCTCTATCATATCTTAGGCACTTGATCTTCCCATTCTTCTCATTCTCAAAAATATCCTTGAATGATTTGAATCTTTCAAGAGATTCTAACTTTTCTTTCAATAATGCAACCCAAGTAATTCTTGTGTAATAATCTATGAGTAACATAAGTAGTTATCTCCTTGAATTATTTCAATTATTTTAGTCCCACAAAGATCAGTGTGTATTAACTCTAAGGGTTTTTTAGTAGATTACTCTTTGGAATTTAACCTTATTATAGTTTGCTTAACATGTTGACATTCCTTGCAAAGTACGTTTGTAGGTTTGGTGATCTTAGGCATGTTCTTCACAGACTTCTTAGAGTTAATCTTGACTAGATTGTCAAAGTTTAGGTAACATAACATTATGTTACATATCCAAATTTCATCTATCTTTCTCATGAATCACCTCTCCTTCTTGATCTCATTTAAGACATATAGATTGTTCTCATTCATCTTAACATTGGCAATTAGCCTTCTTGATTTGGCTCTCCTTATCTCACACCCTCTGTCATGTAAGGTTAATGTGTGTCCTTGATGAAAAATTTGACCTACACTAAGAAATTTTTATTTAAAACCTTATAAATACAACACATTTTATGTCTTGGTATTCCCATTGTCCAAACTCAAGACACCCTTGCCAACTATATTGGCAATTGTGTTGTCTCCAAACCTCACTATTCCTGCAGAATTATTCTTTAATGAGATGAATTTATTTCTATCTCCTATCATGTGGCTTGATACAACACTATGTATATACAAACTCATGCCTTCATATTGAATGTGAAAGGTAGACTAAGCTAACATAGAATACTCTTAGGTATTTTGTTCTTCCTTGGCAAATAGTCCATCTTGACTCTTGAGCTCAATATGATTTGTCCTAACTTGATTTGGATTCCATATCAATTTTTATCCTTCTCATGCATTTTAGGAGATTCATATGTATTGTTGAATCTCAAGGGCCTTGTAACTCTATTAGATCATAATCTTGAAATGTGTCTTATATTATGATATATGTAGTAAATAATATTTTTGTATTTACCTCTTCACTGATTACTCATTTTCCCATGGTCCCATGATGACTTGTCATTTATTACATTAGGCTACCTAATTGGTCTTTTCATGTTGTTAATGTTGACTTGTTCTAACTTATCACACTATCTTTAAAACTTTCTCATTTTGTCTATGAGCTGATCATGCTCAACCTTCAAGTAATCTAGCTCTATCTTCAACTGGTCATAATCAACTTCCTTTGACTTAAACCTTGTGTTGACACCTTCTAACTGACTACTGAGATCATTAATAATATTATTTTGATGCTTTAAATCATCAAGATATTTTATGAGATCAAATTCAAGGTCTATTTTAGCTTCTCCTTCTTCATTGTCATAGTAGACTTCTTCATCTTATATGTTGTCTTCTTCTTGTTTATCACAAGACATCTTATGCTTCTTAGGATCACCTTAAAGTTGTTAGAATTGTCTTCAAAGGACCAAGATATAATACCAATTTTTGGAAACATAATGAATTAGTTGGGGGGGTGGGGTTAATCAATTCCTTAAAACTTTATTTCACATATACTTTAGCATTCCTTGAACCATCAAAGCAATACAAAGATATAACAATGCATAAAAAGTCATTCACATGAGCATAACAATAGAAATACATATATGAGTGGGAAACCCTCAAGGGAAATCAAACCCAATGATAATTTAAAATGTAATCAAAGGTCATATAATACAAACATAAATATTTAGTGAAGCACCCACTTCACATGGATCACCAACCCCAACTAGCCAAGCCCCCACTTTAGTAAGCTTTAGCAAGCACCTACTTCCAAGGAGGCACCAACCCCTTAGATAACTCAGAACCAACTCAGATACATAGTTTATTTGATCACCTTAAAATCACCTTATTTCTCAACTAATTTATGATGACCACCTCTTCAACTCTTCACACTCTTATCCCTCTCAGATTACCTTCTAGTCCCCTTCGCTCAACTATCCCTCTTCTTGACTTGATTATATCATCTAACCTTGATTATCATACATATTAAACCTTTAAAATATTCATAATAGTTTATATTTTCCCTTACTATGGTCTAAAATACCTCCTTCATCTCTTCAAATTTATATATCATTCACTTTTTCTTACACACACTCTAACTAGTCAATTAGGCCTATTAGGCCTTGTTCTTTTACTAAGCTCTTGCTCATACACCTCTTGGTAAAAAATACACACATAAACACTTATATTTTAAATAAAATAAGCCTTATTACATGAAAAAATCATGAATAAAATATTAAAATATGTTGGTCATAACATATAGTACCAAAACCTCTTTTAGGCCTTAAGGAGACCTAATTCAATTACTACTTCATTAGCTCACGTTACCCTTTTATATTCTTGTAATAATTTAAAACTTAATACATGTCATTAAAAATTAATATGCCACTAAAATATATCCTTAATAATATCATATTATTTCCATGACATTTTTTATATCCAATCACCACTTGAAGCATGCCATTATCACTGTTCACAATTAGGCTTGTGCATACCCATAAAGTCTGTCTTAACTATATCATAAACAAAATTTTGAAAAAAAATAATGGTAAAAAATCACATATAAATAATATAAATTACATTAGTGTCATCACCATGTTATTTATACTTCACAACTAAGGGCAAAATGACTCAAACCATTCTTTGCAAATAGCTCACTTAAAACTACCAACTAGCCTCAAAACACAATCATGGAAACTTGAACATACGACACTTGAAATAAAAAATTCAAGGAATTATAATACATGAACATGATCCTAAAAAATCCTTATAATAATATCCAAAAAAATATCATAATATCTAATGGCAACTATTGGTCTTCCTGATCAATTTGTTGACCTTCTCTCTCTTAGACCTTACTCAGCCAAACAAGCCATTTTGGCTTCAATGTTTCAACTTATTAGAATAAATTCCATTATTATTAAAAGGATATATAGGACATAAAATTCCAAAAAAAAAACATCATTTTAATTATATACATCAACTTAATTCATAGAGTCTCAAACGCATCCTTATAACTTGTTTACCTAAAACTGCCAGTTTGCCTTGAAGCATAGTCATGGTGAAAATGACATTCAACACCTATATGACCAATTTAAAAGAATTAAAATTAATTTTGATGATATTATGAGATATATATATTAGATAAAAATATATCATGGTCAAATGCTAATATTTCTCTTGCAGACCAATCTCATAATCTTGTACCTCACTATCTTATTTTAACCATATAGGTCAACTTATGAGCAAAATTTTCATCATATCTACTAAAATACAAAACTTATATACAAAATTAACATTTATTAAAAGTATTTAAAAATTTATACATTCAATTTTATTCATCCCTAATCCATTATAACACATCTATAATCAACTTCTCACTTCTGCCTAGGTTTCTCACTATTTGCACCATTAGGCCTGTTAGCGATAGGTTACCTTGGATGCCCAGTTTAGAACACCTAAGATCTAGAACCTAACCAAAAACCACCATGTAAATTAAATATAAGTCTCAATATTTATCCTCCATCAATTTATCAAATTTAACTTGGTTAAATTTGATTGATATAATAAATCTCTGAGAAATAAGGCCTTTCTTATAGGGTCCACTCACTCACCTCACAAACCAATCACACCTGGAGGTGTTTGGGAGAGTTTAATACAACATCCAATCACTTAAATAATCATACCAAACCATTATAATCACTTAATAATAATTTATTGTATATCAGGTCACTATTAGGGTTCTTTAAGGGTTTAAACTATCTTCCAATCTTAAAGATCATTCATAAATTATATACCCTTAATTCAAAAAATAATGCCTATAATTTTGAGCTAGGACCATTACCCATATACCATGAATATATTAGGTTCACATGAAGAGGTTACATATGTCATTTCACACTTTAAAGTCCTTCTCGAGTTGATAACCCTTCATTCTATGCACTTGAGAGACCTAAAAACCACTTTTCATGCCTTTTCTTGCAAACCATGACCTCAAACTTGGCCAATACACCTGGGATAATCTATCACACCACTTAAAATTCTCACATGCTCATTATTATCTTGAAATCTGAATCTCATACCTCATTTTTCCACCATCTCTCTCTTTGCTCTTTAGACCTTGATTTGCAAACCACATTAGTCCTTGAAATTAACCTTCTAACCACTATCCAAGATTTTAAAAACTCATATACATGTCATAATACATATTACCATTCTCAAGTCACTACCATACATCTTTCATATTCCTTGAAAATACCTCATAACACCTCATTAATTTAGTTAAGGTGTAGAACTAGTCTAGTTTTAGACTTGGACTTAAGACCTTACCCATATAGGCTCACCTTGAAACTCTCCTGAGTGATTAATGCCTCATATGCATGCTCAAGAAACCTTATACATCCTCTTATGCATTTGTGCATACATCTCACTAGGACACTATTCTCAAACATTCTCACTATGATTTTACAAGCTATGACTCATGCCATGACTAGGCTTTTCAAAAACTTAAAGCTTGACAACTAACCTTGAAACACTCTTTGATGTTTCTATCCCTTGTTCACAAGTTCCTCAAAAAATGTCATACCTCTCAATGATGCTATAAAATAAGAACATTATTCAATGACCTCATGAACACCTTTCTTAATAATCTTTAACATCAATGACAACATCAATTCCAAACCTTAACAAAAAGAACAATGCTCAATAATGATACCATGGAATGCACCATTGGGGATTTGATAGGGAAAAATCCTACATAGAATAGGAGATTGGGAGCCCTAAGTCCTAACAACATAGTCAAGGCTTGGGCCCTAATTATAATTATGACAACCATCAGGGGATGGCCCTAACCTAATAAAGGATATATCCATTGTTAGAGTATACTAGTAATCATGATTGATAGGTTCTAATTATGTTATTTGTCTTTACCTAGTTTCGTCTTATGTGGGGATTTATCCTACATTGCCTAGTTTAGCTTACATTTTATTTTGCCTTACCTATTTAAGCAAGGGTTCTACATTGTAATATATATATATATATATATATATATATATATATATATATATATATATTTGCATATCCTTTTCATATCTCTTGTGTGAATAATTTTTTTTTGTTTTCAACTGGTTTATTCCCTTGTGTATGTTGTAGCATCTATGGCTATATTAATGAGCTCTTATAGATATTTTGGCATAAGAGTGTTGATAACTCTTTCATGGTATCATATCCACTCTAATAGTCATTACTCAAGTTCAGCTTGCAGATCTGTATTGATTTGAGATCCTTATACAATAGCTTATTTATTGATCTCTATGAATTTGTAGTCTTCAAATCTATGTGTGTATTTTGAATATTTTCATTTTGTTTAGATCTACATTTTTTTTCAATTCATAGAGTCTCCTGTGTTGTTTTGTGTCTTTCCTAGCACTGGCCTACTCAACATTATCTTTGAGTATATGCCTCAGATATATAAGATCTGATGTGGTAAAATATTCATTTTGGAGAGCACGTTATGTTTTGGAATAGATCAAAGTTCATAAACATGTTCATTAAAGTTGTGAAATGTGTTTCAACTTGCTAGTTTTCTCAAATTGGTCACCTGACACTCTAGATCTGTTCAATAAGCTTGTTGGTTGCTATACATTTTTTAGTAAATCTACACATTTTGATGAAGATCTGACCATACATATGCATTTAGAGTGGTTGATTTAGTGGGGTTAGACATTTATTTGGTAGAAAATAGACTATTAGTGCTCTTGGCATGGTGAATTTTCTCAACCAATTCTGACCATCTACTAGTTAAAGGGGTTTGAATTTGTTTTAATTTTGGAAGTTCTTTTTTGGTTTTTTGGTTTTTTAATATGCACACGCACACACACGCGCGCGCACACACACACACACACACACACACACACACACACACACACACACACACACACACACACACACACACACACACACACACAATAAAAAAAATATTGGTTGAGCCCTTATTCAGCCACCTCCTCTCCATTCCCAACTACATACCCCATGCCCTGTTGCTTCCATATGCTCCACTCAAGCTCCATCCCCACCTTAGTTTCTCCTAACTCCTATGTTGCTCTACCATAGCTACTCCTCCTCCCACTATAGCCTTTACTCTAATGCTAGCCAATACCCAGCTCAACCTTGCATCCTCTTCCCCACCATTGGTCTTCCATACCACAGAACACCCATAATAGTGTTGAATAGCCAACCTCCCTACATCCTCTTCCCTATATAAACCCTAGACCCAAATACCATGGCCTAGCCTTCCTAAAAACCACCCCTGCATTGAGTTCCATTACCATTTGTTTTTTAAATTTCATGTCAATTTATCAAATTTGACTTGGCATTGGCTGATTAATTTTTAAACCATTAAAATTTGGCATTGTATGACTTACGTGCAACATTGGAAATGTGTGGTTAACCTTGGCATTGGAATTGGTAGTGTATGTTTAAAAATAAAATGTTGGCTTTCTACCACCTACCTATAGGGCATGTTTTTAACCACATTTATTTTTGAAAAACATCATGTTTGATTTGGTTGATGGGTTTGTTGGGTTGTTGAAATTTGATTAAGACATTAGTATAGAAGTGGTCACATGACTTGGTGAATTGAAGTTTTACGCTACAAAGCATCCTTCAGTATTTTTTCAATTGTTGAAAAATAGTGGGTGGGGCCCAGTTTGATAGGTGATCAAACCCCCATAGAAAAACTTGTTTTTTTCTTCTAAAACATTGACTCTTGATATTTTTTAGCTCGATTTTCATGTGAAACATTCATTGTACATGCAATACCATTTTTTACTTTCATCACCACTGATAATCTTCTTGATTGAATCTATTATGGTGAAGCCCAATGTTAGTTGTTTTTTATGATCAAGTAGTGGATTTAGACCACTCGTGTAGATTGAGTTCCTTCATGACTTTTGAGTAATTAGAGTGTGGACTACTTCAACATCATCTTTTGGGGTCTTTCTATCTCTCTCTTATTCTTTTCTCTTTTTTTGAAAGGATTTTTTCCTTCAATTTTTCTCTCTTTTATCTAATCTATGAGAGTTATATGTACATTTTACACCTTTCTGAGTCTATTATAGATTCTTCCTTTGTACATGTGTATCTTATTCAGGAATTTTATTTGTTGGAACCCATATGATTATTATTACTTGTCTCCATGGACTTATTAGTGATTTTATAATGACACTAGTCTGATATCCTCACCAATGACACCAGTGTGGCAGCCCCACATGTCTTTGTGCTCACTTTCAAGATCCTATTTCCTAGTTTACATGTTGAGCATTCCTTTCACATGTAATAATATTTTGTACTTTTTTCACCATTGACAGTCTTCTTGATTTAATAAATTCTAGTGAAGCCTAGTGTCAGCTGTTTTTATGATCAATTAGTGGATTCAAACCACTCATGTAGATTGAGTTCCTTCATGATTTTTGAGTAATTAGAGTGTGTACTAATTCAACATCATCTTTTGGGGGATTTATAACTCTCTCTCTTCTTTTTTCTCTTTATGGGGGGAGGGGAGTTTTTCCTACATTTTTTCTCTCTTTTCTCCAATTTATGAGAGTTATATGTATATTTTGTACATTTTTTAGTGTATTCTAGATTCTTTCATTGTATATGGGTATATTATTCAAACACTTTATTTGTTGGAACCCATATGAGGATTCTTACTTGTATTTTTGGCCTTCTTGGTGATTCTCATAGTGAGATTAGTATGACATACCCCCTAGTGACACTAGTGTGGCAACCCCACTAATGAAGACTAGTTGGTGGAGACCGATTTGTGTTTTGAGCATTCATTGCACATGTAGTAATCTTTTGTACTTTTGTCACCACTAACATTCTTTTTAATTGAATTTGATTTGGTGAAGCCCAGTGTCAGTTGTTTTTGTGATTTAGTGGATTTAGACCACTCATATAGATTGATGTCCTTTGTGACTTTTGATTATTTGGACTATGAACTACTTTAACATCATCTTTTGGGGGATTTCTAGCTCTCTCTTCTTCTTTTCTCTCTTTTGGGGTGGAGTTTTTCCTACAAGTTTTCTCTATTTTCTCCAATTTATGAGAGTTATATGTACATGGGTATCTTATTCAGGCACTTTATTTATTAGAATTCATATGACAATTGTTACTTGTCTCCATGGCCTTATTGGTGATTCTTATAGTGACACCAGTGTGGTATCCCCACTAGTGACACCAGTGTGGCAACCCCATCATTATTTGTGCTCACTTCTCACCATCTTATTGGAGGGTGTTCGAGTGATGTTTCTTCAAGTTTATCATTATACCTAGTATTTTAAAGTGTAGTGTTTACATTCAATGATCTTTGTATTTAGCACCATTCTCACTTCAACTTAGTGGTTATAATGACTTTACATCCATGTACTTTAGCAAGATGGATTGGCACTCATAGGGACACATGGCTTCACACTGCATCCTTTATTATTAGCCCCTAGATTCACTTGAGGGATGGGTATTAGGGTATATTATTACTCATGTTTTCTATGTTCTAACTAGGTTATTTATCTTTACTTATTACTCATGCTTGGCAGTTTATGTTTAAAATTGAAACGTTGGCTTTCTACCACCGATCCATAGGGCATTTGTTTTTGGAAATTTACATGTTTTTAACCATATTTAGTTTTGAAAAAAATCATGTTTGATTTGGTTGATGGGTTTGTCGGGTGGTTGAAATTTGCTTAAGACATTGATCTAGAAGTAGCCACATGACCCAGGGAGTTGAGTTTTTACACTACAAAACATCCTTCTATATTTTTAGATTGTTAAAGATTGGTGGGTAGGGCTTAGTTTGATGGGTGGTTAAACCCCCCATAAAAAAATTGTTTTTTCTAAAACATTTCTTCTTGATTTGTTTGGACTGCTTGTTGGTATTTCATAGCTATTCATGCTTGATCTCACTTTTTCAAGCCCCCCATTGTGAGTTTTTATAGACACACTTGCACATTTTCACTCATATCTTGAGCATTATTTGGCATTTAGAGGTGATTTATATTGCATTACAAATCTAGTTCCAAGATTCTACACGTAGTATATCTAGATTTTTATTGTTCCATAATCAAGTGTGATTATTTTTTAGATTTCCAAAGGCCTTGATGTGTGAACATCACCAAAATTTCCAAGAAATTTTTTCCACACTCATTTCACCTTTTGAGGTGCCATTTTTTAAAGTGTGCTATTTTTCACCTAATAGTACTCTTTTGTACTTTCATCACCATTGACAGTCTTCTTGATTGAAGCTATTTTAGTGAAACCCAATGTCAGTTGTTTTTATGATCATTTAGTGGATTGGAACCACTCATGCATATTGAGCTCATTTATGAATTTTGAGTACTTAGAGTGAAGACTACTTCAACATCATCTTTTGGGGGCTTTCTAGATCTCTTTTCTTCTTTTTGCTCTTTTGAAAGGAGTTTTTCCTATGGGTTTTCTCTCTTTTATTCAACTTATGAAAGTTATATGTACATTTTATACCTTTTTTAGTGTATTACGTATTCATCCTTTGTACATGGGTATCTTATTTAGGAAATTTTATTTCCATAACCCATATGAGGATTGTTACTTATCTCTATGGCCTTATTGGTGATTCTTATAGTGACACTAGTGTAGTAGCCCCACCAGTCCTTGTGCTCACTTCTCACCATCTTATTGGAAGGCTTTTAAGTGATTCTTATTCAAGTTTATCATTCTACCTAGTATTTTGAAGCATAGTGTTTATGTTCAGTAATCTTTATATTCAACACCATTCCTACTTTGACTTGGTAGTTAGAGTGACTCAACATCCATGTACTTTGACAAGATAGATTGGCATCCATAAGGACATGTGGCTTCACACTACATCCTCTATTTTTATCCCCTAGATTCACTTAAGGGGGGTTTAGAGTATATTACTACTCATGCTTACTAGGCTCTAACTAGGTTATTTATATTTACCTAATTTTGTCCTATGTGAGGATTTATCCCACATTACCTAGTTTAACTTCCATCTTGTTTTGCCTTGCCTATTTAAGCAAGGAATCTACATTGTAATATATATTCTTTATGATATTTTTGCATACTATTTTCAGATCTCTTGTGTGAATAACAAATTTTTTTTTTCAATTAGTTTGTTCCTTTGTGTATGCTGAAGCATCTATGGTTTTAGTAATGATCTAGAGATCTTGGCTAAAGAGTGTTGATAACTCTTTCATCCCCAACTAGGAATGTAGACGATTAGGCTTATAACATGAGAGAATGCTCCTAACCTAATCAAAGAATTTTATCAATTATAAATGTGGGACCCCCTGAGCTAAAATAAAACCTAATCACCACAATGACCCCTGATTAAAATTAGCCCAACCAATGGTGAATAATCTAGACCTACATGATTTAAAAAGTTTGATTACCACTAAAATTTTAAAAAAAGAAATGCCTAGGCCTATTCATTATTTCAAATCCTAATTAGGTATAGGGCCTTAAAAATATAAAAAATAATTCAAAATGGCTTAGGAAAGATAGATTACATATCACAAACAATTTTGAACTAGATAGATGAAATCAAGAATTTTGACAAGTTTTTTGCCCTCAGAAGTAGGATTTTTGAAAGTACAAAATGGGGATCTATGAGTTGTTTTAGGTAGAAGGTCAAAAAATGAAACTTTCTTGAATAAGATTGATGAACATGATGGAGTAGGTTTTTAAGACCTAAATTTCTTGGAAACTAAAATGACCCATTAGGGCAAAATGAGAGACTTGAGCAAGTTAGAGAATAACTAGGTTAGACCTTGCAAGTGGGATAAGTGTCTCGAAAATGCATTTCTACTCAAAGAGTAAAATATTAAAATTATATTAAAAATTAGGGGATACATGATGGGATAGGTACCAAAGTTCCAATAGGCATGAAAATAAAAGTGACCCCCTAAAGTGGCTATAGGGAGCTGAGAGAGTTGGCAGATAAGAGTGCCATGTGTGTAGAAGTTAACAAAAGTTTCCTTTAGGTCCAAGTGTTATATATTAAAATTTACCATTCAACTTGGTAATCATAATGGGATAGGTTTCAAGATCCCAAATTTCATGGAAATTAAGTTGACCTCCTAGAGTAGGCTAAGAGAGATAAGAGAGATAAGAGAGTTAGGCTACAAAAACACATTAGGAGGTCAAAACTCCACTTTCATACAAATTTTAGAATACAAAGTTAAAGCATGTGGAAATGTTATTTCCAATGGTGGTTTTGGGTCATGGTTTAACATGAAAACTAAGATAAACCACAAAGGTAACTTGTAGGTGCTGATACTAATGAACCATGAGTATAAACAAGAGTAGAGAAAAAGGCAAAAAATAGGTTCCTTGATTCTTAGAATAATTAGGGTGTGTTTTTCAAGAAAAAACAAGTTCATTGTTTGGTATCATGCATTCCTTCAATAAATGTAACCATATGATGAATATAATAATCAATCATCTTTAATGATGAAAACTCATGTAGTATAGTTGATATCTAAAGAAAGGCTTTTTCATATGATTTTTTAAAATAAAAAGAAATGCTAAATGATTTCCATAGTTTAATTTTGACAATTACCATGTTCTAATTTTGATGGGAATGCTAAAATTATATAAAAACAAGCCTTGAATGGATAAACTCAAATTTTTTAAGGATCAAGATGTCATCCATTTGAGAAAGTTTTATATAGAGTGGCCATGAAGAACAAGTAGAATACTTGAAAGGTTCCTACAGTAAACAAAACAATAATAGGAAAGTGAAAGCATCATTATTTTACATGAAATTTATGTAAAATGAGTTAGTAGCATAAATATCATGGTGGATTCTAAATGAAAATTTTGGTAGTATGTAGCCACTTTATAATAATAATAATATAAAAACATAATCCACATCCACTATGAAGAGATGCCTAGCAACACCTACACTATGTGAAAAACACAATATAAAAACATGAGTCTGAAACCTCTATGAAGAACACAACAATTTGTAACCAAGGGAGGCTGAAGTTCATAGAGTCTATAATAGAAAACATAAGTCCATGTCCAAAACAATTTTGAATCCATAGAATTTATATTAGTACCCCTACATCTTTAGCCAATGAAAATAATAATCCATATCTACATTAGGCTGAAAGGTCATAGACACTGGAACAAAAAATCTAGTGACTATGGGAAATATGTAACCACCTTATAGGAGTCTATAAAAACCATGTAAATTGAAAAATATTTAAGATAAAAAAATTTATTATGTTTATGCTTGATCAACCAATTTTTTTTTTCATTTCAAAACTTATTTATTCAACATTTTTTTAGATACCAAGTTAGTTTTTTGAGGCATAGATGTCAAAAAATATTGAGGGTTTTTATTATTTATTTTTTATAGTAAATGAATGATCATGTCACTATGAAATGTCATGGGAATGTTGTATCATGAGCTTCAAAAATTCTATATCAATCCAATACTTGGGTGCATGGATATATTCCTCCTTTGTCAAGGGTTACTTGTACAAATTGAAGTGACATTTATTGACCATTAATAAAAACCTTATAGAGTACACAGTACACAAATTCAATGCTCCATTATTAAACACATATTCAATATCATAGAAACCAAGCCATATTGTTTGAATTTTACCTTTATGATTATTGCACTTTGAATCATAGAATAAGGCCCAATATCTAGGTTAAAATATCCTTATTTTGATGGATTGATCATGCCATATGATTCTTTACTATTGTGTTAGATTTATGTGATGAAGAGATTCTTGATAGATATTATCTAAATATTTGAGTTGTATCTATTTTTTAATATGCCTTAGATAAATATTCCAATTCATGATCCAAATCACTCCTTAAATTTTTAATTTCAAACTCTATGGGGAGAAAAACCTTATTCCCATAGACCAACTCATATGGTGTGAACATGTAGTGGTTTTCCATGAAAGTTGGTAAGCTTAAACTGCCTCTAAAGGGTGGTGTCCCGAATATTTATGGTTTATGGCTTAAGGATACTATTATATTAAAACCTATTTTTGATAAAATAATAAGTGTAATAATAAGTTTTGTGTGTGTGCACGTATGCATGTGTACATGCATATACATGTGCATGCATGCATGCATGCATGTGTGTGTAAAACTATAAATATCATAATGCTAAAGATGTATGATATTAAATTATTCTTATTTTAAAAAATTGCTAAATTTGGAAAGTTTCTATTTTGGGAAAGCATTAAAAAGGAATACACTTAGCTTGCACACTGAT
Source organism: Torreya grandis (assembly GCA_037957365.1). Classification (NCBI taxonomy): domain Eukaryota; kingdom Viridiplantae; phylum Streptophyta; class Pinopsida; order Cupressales; family Taxaceae; genus Torreya; species Torreya grandis. Next base: position 569,324 of record JARHVA010003488.1, read on the forward strand.
CAATGTTGATTATTCTAACAATTTGATTATGAAAATTATAAGAAGAGATGATTATATAGGTTTAGTATAAAAATCAATAATAGAAACATTATTTGGAAATGTTTATTTTAAGTGGATAGTGGTGCAATGTTCTCTAGTCTATTCACCATAGGCTAGTCCCAATTAATTATGATAAATAGTTGACCAATTCAGATGAAGAAAACAAGATTTTAGAAAAGATAGACAACACCAGAAGCAAAATGTGTTTATAGATAGGATAATAATAAGATGATAGTGGCATAGTGCACTCGAATTCATTAACCATAAACTTATTTAGGTTGATTATAAGTATGAACTAATTAATGCACCTATTACACCTATATATGATGAGAAATTTGAGATATTTTTCTTAGGGTTTTTCTACTCAAAAATCATTATTTTTCTTCTCTTGCCTTTGAAACCCTTAGGAAAATTTGATAACTTGAAAAATTGGGGAGTGTAATGGGTTGATATAACCCCAATTACCCCTTTAATGATTGATCATTTCCTACATATCCAATACTCCAAGGATTGAAATCAAGCCCGCATAGTTCTCCCACATAGAGTGAATGTGCAATCACGTTCCTTTTACTATGTGTATGCAGCTACAAAATGGCTTAGATATTAAAATTGATATTTGTTTACTTGATTTGGAGGGCTCTTGACTTGTCTTATGACTAATCCGTATGAATAATGTATAACTTGGGAAAAATAAGGAAGATTTGATCAATGTGTATAAGTGAATATGTTTGTACCAAGTTAAAATAAGGTGTCCTAAATATTTGAATATTGACATATATTTATAGGTAAATTTATGTATAAATTTATTTAGCTAAAGATGCGAAATGTGCAGGAAGATGCAAAAAGACAACGTAGAATTTTGAAATTAGCCATTATTTAGCACAAGACATGACTAGGCTATGTAGACATTACACCCCTACCTACCTAGGACAGAATTGTTCAAGTAGATCATAGACAACTGTCCTCTATTAGAGACAATTTAAAGGTGGTTTTAAATAGCTTAAGCAATTTAAATTTAAAGTGTTGTACAATATTTATGAAAAATAAAGGGTCAATCCCACATTTATATGAATGGATTACAGAAATGGAAAATAAGAGTAATATATTTGAGCATAATTCATGTGGTTGGTAAAGTGGTAAGAATTAGCATTGTCAAGTACTAGTAACCGTATTTATGTTTATAAATCCCCCCTTGCACTTTTTTTCTTCGAGAAATGAAATTTCTAGAGTAAATGATAAATAATGTGAACCTAAGTGTATACAACACACTTTTTATTTGAGTAGATACTTAAATTGTGCAGGGCACTTTAATTTAGAAAACTTTGCAAAAAATCATGGAGTCATTATGTTCATTTTAAATTTGAAAAAGCTTAAACTTTGATATTTTTAAAATTCAAAAGAGAGAAAGGAATAAGTAAAAATATATTTAGGTGAATTTTTGCCTTGTAACCTATAATTGATGATGGAGAAATGTATCCCTTTACTGAAGCATTTTGATAATTTTATCTAATGGTGAATTGAGAGTGATCAAGTCCCCATTTGAATAACTAATCAATGTTCTAAGTTGGATATGTGCATTATCCCAATTATCATGATTAAGGAATAGTAATGAATATACTAATTTAAAAATGTGAAACCATGCTAGGTTTTATAGAAGTGATGCCAAGGCCATTGAGTGTCACTAGACTCAAACATACACACCCTCAAAATTTCAAATCGCATAATTATAAATAGATCTAGATTTTGATTTGCATGATGGAATGGGAATGAATGATCTTCATGACCACATTTCTCATAGACTTTACTTTGATATTAAACATTTTGAACTTTGAAACATTAAAACTTTGAAACTTTGGATTTTTAAACTTTGAATTTTAAATTTTTTAGTAAGCTTATTGGTAGGATTCTAGCATAGTCAAAGAACCCAACCATAGGTACCATAGAGTTGACATTAACAGTAATAGTAGAAGACTATTATAGGCTGACATAATAGAGGACTTAATAACTAGAGATGTGTTAAGAAATAAGGTTTTGTAGATACAAACATCGTTTAGATTAGATAAAAAGCATGTCTTATACATATATGACCATTGATTAATGATTATTTTAGTTCAGTATTCATATCATGACATTGTAATAGATAGAACAATAGAGAAGAATTGAGTTGAATATGTAGAGGTTATAGAGTGAAGTAACCTATGTAAGTATATCAATGGTATAGAGTAAAGAGTGTATAAATTATTGTATTTGATGGTTACATTAATATATATAAAATAAAGGAGTTAGAGTAGTAAATTCTTGAGTTTTGTGTATGATTCATTATAAGCATAGGCACTACTTATTTTTAAAGATAATAATAAGTAATTAACGTAATAATATCCCTTTTGATACATTAATATAACTAATGTTAACCAAACTAACATAAAACTATCTATCGGTAACTACTCTAGATTTTAGGTGCTTAAGTTTTTGGTCATAGACCGTGTCATCCCCTTGTCCCCCCACTAGGTTGGCACTATCTTCCCATCCAAGGAAGTTAAATATTCTACTTTGATACCACTAAAATAACTTATCATGGTAATTGGTTGTCTAATGCTGCCACAAAATACTAGTAGGACACCTGTACCATAGAATAAATATAAAGTAAAATAAGGATAAAAAGTTAAAAAAATAAAAATGTTATGCTAAGGTAATAGCTAATGTATAATGATAAGAAAATAGATAAAAATATTGGGGGAAATGAGATATTTTTATTCCAAATAAGGATAAAAACAAAAATTATAATGTAGGCATTTGCAATTGATAATAATGCATGGAAGTAAGAGATAATCCTAGGATGTAATCATATAAGTTAACATTTGCATCTATAGAAATAGATCATGATTATTAGGACAAAAGGTACTGACTAAGGAGATAACCAAAGGATGGGGAAGAAAAGGGATAAATAAATTATGAACTTGTGGTATTATATTTTACACATCAGTAAGAGATTAAGCAAATATATGAATAAATTTGGTTTTATTTTATTCGATAGCATGACAAAATAAGGATTTCAAAAATATGGTGTTGTGATAGATAGTAGCATACAATAGTGAAATAAAATAAGGAATAAAACATCATATATATTAATAAAAGTCACCATAAAATCATATGGTTTACTGTAAAACAAGATATATTAGTAGTAGAAAGAGGTAAATATTAGGAATGCTAAAGGCACTCCAACCCAAGAATCTAAAGTGTTAGCAACAAAACATCACAAAAAGAAGGAGCAAATATGATATGCAAATATAATTTAAATCATATATTATTCAAAATGAATCATGATAGTACAAAGGAAATCTCTTGCATTTTTAGGCAAAGTGAAATACTAAACTATCCTAATTGGCCAATGTAGGATAAATTATCACATAGGACAAACTCATTAAAAGACAAAATAACTAGCTAATACACTGGAAAACATGATAAAATGCATGAAATACACAATCTAACACCCCCCCTTAAGTGAAGCTAGGGGGTAAAAAATCCAAAAAAAAAAGTGGCATATCCATAATATAAGTCCCAATAATTAGGCCTGATAAGGTACTCATGTACAATATGTATCAATGAAATGAAGATAGAAGATGTTTTAGAAACACCTCTTAAAGACAAATTTTGAAACCCTAAGCATGCCATGCAACTTAAGGAAATGAGGTGATGCAAAAGGCTTCATGAATATGTCTTCAACTTGTTGTTGAGTTAGAATGTACTCCAAGCTAAGAATTCCATCTTGAATGTGCTGATGAATGAGATAGATATATACATCAATGTGTTTGGTCTATCGATGCTCAATTGGGTTGCAAGATATATGAATTACACTCTACTTGTCATACTAAATTATAGTCAGTGAATCGGAAGAAGCCAAACTCTATTAACAACTAATGAAGCCAAAGAACCTATTGACTCATTGTAATTATTTCCTTGTACTCAACTTCTATAGATGAAAGTGAAATAGCCTACTATTTCTTGCACAACCAAGAAATATGTGAAGAACTAAGACAAATGATGTAGTTATAAGTGGAACACTTTCCATTAAGAGAACCTACCCAATTTGAATCACTATATCTAACCAACTGAGTAGAACCTTTGGTATAATGTAATCCAAAATGAGTAGTGAATTACATATATTGTAAAATCCTCTTGGCATCTTTCCAATGAATTTCATGAGGGTCATGTGCAAACCTAGATACAAGTCTAACTATAAATAAAATGTTAGGGTGAGTATGGGTCAAATACATAATACTCCCAACCATCTACCTATACATTGTAGGATCACAAACTAGAGTAGTACAAGAGGTAGTGAGAGTCACTCCATATTGAAAAGGAGAAGGACTTGGATTGTAATCATCCATGTCAATATTATAAATAAGATCAAGGGTATAGTTTTTTTGACTCAAATAAATCCCTATATTTGATTGTGAAATATTTAAAACAAGGAATAAATGTAAAATTCCAAAAAATATTATCAAACTATGCTGAAAGTGCCTACTGAATGGTCTAAATATGAGATGAGGAGTTACCTATGAGAAGTATATCATCAACTTACAAGACTATAATAATAATGTCCTTTCCAATATATTGAATATACATTGTGGTATCTGAGTGGTAACGAACATAGCTAGTGGAGAGAATAAATTGATCCATATTCTCATACCAAGATTGAGGGGCCTATTTGAGACCATAAATACACCTAAGTAAAAAAAAAGATAAAAAATGTGAACAAACCTAATAGACTTCTCCATATATATTTCCTCATGTAAGTCTCCATGTAAGAAAACACTCTTAACATCCATCTGATATATTGGCCAACCCTGTGATGAAATAATAGAAAGTACAAGGTGAATAGAATCCATCTTAGTAATAGGCACAAAAGTCTCAAAGTAGTCAATACCTTCAACCTACAATAATCCCTTTTCAATAATAGGTGCCTTATACTTATCAATGGACGCATCAGCTACATACTTAGTGTGGTAAATCCATTTATACCTAACCAACTTTCTTCCTTTAGGAAGAGTGACCAAATCCCAAGTGTGATTCTTCATCAATAAAGAATAAGCATCTATTATTGCATCATCCCACTCCTATATTCCATGATCCTATGAAAATGATTATGGATCCCCAAATAATGTCTGACACAAAATTTTAGTACATCTAGAATGTGCATGATGATGTCAAGTAGGTATAACATCTTGAATGAAAGGTGTTACCTCAACGACTATATGATGTACCCACCTATGCATAGTGGAAACATCAGTGTGAAACATATCATCATCCATGATAACTTCCTCATGAATCTCCTAAACTGGATCCTCAAATAATGAATCCTTGATAGGAGTTGAATCATAAAAATAAGAAGAAGAAGAATATCATGGAAGAAGATGAAGAGTCATAATATGTGAATTGATCATGAAACTATACATGTGTAAAAATGAACATCATGAGTATTATGATCTAAAATATGATAAACGATCATGTCCTTACAATACTCTACAAAGATAAAAGGTTTGTTCTTCTTATCCAATGCTTTCCTTTTCTTCTTTGGTATAAATGCTCAAGCAAGGCTCTGAAAGACTCAAAAAAATGGGACATCAAGCTTGGTTCCAAACCAATCCTCCTCTGGATTCATATGCTCAAGTGTTCAATGTGGTGTGTTATTCTAAATGTAGTTCACATAATTAGCTATCTCTACCCAATAGATAGGAGGTAAATCCCATGAATTCATCATGCAGATAGCCATCTCCTTCAAAGTTTAATTTTTCTATTCTACTAAGACATTTTGTTGAGGAGTATCTATAATAGAATGTTGGTGAATATTCCATGGACAGACAAAAATTTGGATAAATATTGACTAAATTACTCCCCCCATTATTTATATGAAGCTTCTTGATGTCACTCAATGAATATTTCTCAACCTAAGCCTTAAAGACTTTGAAGTGAGTAAAGGCATCACTCTTGTACTTGAGGAAATAAACACATGTACACCTAGAGAAATTATCAATGAAGGTAAGTGTATACTTATCTCTATTGAAAGGAGTAGGAAAGACCATCAAATCACTGTGCATAAGCTCAAGTGGTGAAGAACCTCTTATGGACATACCCTTAGGAAACATATTCTAATGTTATTTCCCTAATGTAAAACTAGGGAAAAATCCATCAAGACATGAAACTATAGGAAGACCCTCTACTATATTGTGAGTGTTCAACTCTTTCACATATCTATAATTGATGTATCCAAATATCTCATGCCAAAGTCAACTCTCAAAATCTATATGAGAAACTAAACATGTCCCTAAAGAAGGAGTATCATCAAAATCCTCAAAATAATAAAGTCTAATTCTAAGGGTAAGAAGAAGAATTAGTGTTGGGCTTAGGTGCATTTTGAGGTAGAGGAGGAATGTTCTTCTTCTTACCCTTAGATTTTCCCTTAGTCTTAGGATGTGAGGCCACTAATGATTTTTGAGAGGTGGAAAACTCAAGGTGAGACAATTTGGATTTCTCCCTAGTAGGTCTCTCAAAAAACAATTATAGATCTATAATTTTGAATGTGGTACCTAAGGTATCCATACTAGAGAAAAAGGTAGAAGTAAAGATTTGAAATGGGCCACTCAACTTAGAGAAAATAAAGTATGCACACTCTTCATCCTTTTTATCTCATCCATTCCCCTTCAATTGTGTCAAAAAATGCTTAAACTTAGTGAGGTAGTCTATAATGGAAGTAAATTCATCTGAGTTTAGTGAATTAAGCTCCACTTCAATTTGTATAGCTCGCAAGTGATCTATTTTCTCAAACAAACCCTTTAACTTACTCTACATTTTTTATGGAGAATCACACCCATCAAAATGAAATAAATAATATCACTCACATATCCCTTAATCAATCCCATACAGTCTTCAAAATTACATTGGTGCTCAATTTTTTCAAATTCATGTGTAAACATTGGTTGTGTTTCATGCATTTGGGACCATAATTTTTTGTGCTTTATGATTGATTCCATTCGAGGTCTCTATGTGTGGTAATTATATGTAGTTAAAGGCTCAAAATGGTTAACACCAAAAGTATAAATCATGATAACAATCACCAAAGATTAGAAAGAATGCAAAAGGTGTACAAAATTGACACTGAGACAAACCCCCAAAAGATTGTATTACAGGACCACCCCAATTTGGCACTTTATAAAAGTATTTAATTTTTATAAATTAATGACACAAATGGATATATAATTGAAAACCATACACTTTTGAAAAAAATATAAATAAAAAATGAGTTACGGTTCAAAAGTTATTGGTGTTACAATTTCTCGTAAAATGGGTCAAAACATTAAAAACACACTACAAATAAGTTTTTATGACCAAATTAGATAATAACATAGTCATCCAACCACTAGTTAGAACTAGGATTGAACCATGAACTCATAAATTCCAACCAATGTCAAAAATGATCCTTCTGGTTAATGTTATGCTTGGCTAAGCGAACTATGCTTCTACTTGAGACAAAATTCAACTTGGAAATTAAAAAATGAATAGAACTAGCTATTTTGAGAGGAAAAAAGATTAATTTACTATTTATTTTAGGTGTAGATCTAAAATAAAAATGTAAACTCATATATTTTTGCTCATAAAAGCATCAAATCTAGAAAAAACAATTTCTCTCTCCTCAATGCCACATTCAAGCCTTTCAACGCCATAATCTTGGAAAAATTCTAATCCAATAAGTAAATCCAACTCCATTGTTAGGTGTAGATATGAGATAAAAGGAAACAAACTAATGTCCAAAAAATAAGTCAAATTGATGGAAAATGATGCAGTATAAAAGGTGCCTTAGGATGAATAACAATGCCAATGTGAAAAGCACCACAAATAAGATCTAAAAAAGACAAAAGAATAGTAGTTCCAATGGCTTTATTCTCCTTCCTCATATCTGAAACTTTGGGATGATTATGAGTAAAATTCAATGCTTTTGTCTTTAAACTAAAAACCCAACACCTCTCAAGAAAAAAGACATGCAAAATAAGGATGCCAAACTCCTCAAATGTCAACACATAGATCAGATGAAGCAAATCTTGAGAAATCTGAAACAATGATATCAAGGTGATCTTTTATTCCAACACAGATTTCAATGCCACTTTTTGTGGTTTCCTTAGTAGATCTAAATATGCTCTAATGTCATAGGTCTATTCAAATCTAAAGATAAGCACCAAAGTTGAACCTCAAATGATGTCAAATAAAGTGAGAATGTAATGCTTAGCCAAGAAGTTTAATGCAAAAAAGAAGATAAGTTAGATAAGAAAAGTGCCAAGATTAACATAAGGATGCCTAGATCATATCTTTGATATCTGCTGCAATAAAAATAAAAAGGCACCAATATTAGCATAAGGATGCCAAGATTAAGAGTTTCAATGAATAGCATCAGAAAATGATGCCAACTTGAGCAAAAAACAAGATCTCAATACCTTGGGCCTAGAAGAGAATGCTCAATGCCTTAGATCAAAATAAGTGCCAAGATCTTCACACTAGTTTTGCTACCTCAGAAGCAACAAAAGCTTTAAAAATAACAAAATCTTCAAAAATTCTTAAAAAGGGCGCCGAGATCTCTTCACACTCCTCTCTTCTACGCTTGCTCTCTATGACAAGGGAAGTAAAATAAAATTATCTAAAAATTTCAAACTAATGGATGGTTACAACTTCTTCAAGGCTCTGATACCATGTTAGGAATGGTAAAGTCATTCCAACCCAAGAATCTAAAGTGTTAGCAACAAATCATCACATAAAGAAGCTGCAAATATGATATGCAAAAATAAGTCAAATCATATATTATTTAGAATGAAGCATGTTAATACAAAGGAAATCTCTTGCATATATAGGTAAGGTAAAATATTAAACTAGTCTAACTAGATAATGTGGATAAATCTTCACATATGACAAATTCACTAAAAGACAAAATAGTTAGCTAGTACACTAACAAAGATGAGAAAATGCATGAGATACATACCCTAACAACAAAGATATGTGGAGATGACAAAAATAAAATTTCAATGGTCGTATGAAATATGACATAGTAGTAATAGGAAATTATCATACAAGATCAACATAGTCACTAGTGGCCTCCACATATTTAGGGTATGATTATTAAATTAAGGTATCTCAAGGAAAGGAACCATATCAAGAGGGGAAATAAGGATAGTAACTAGCAATACAAAATAAACTATGGTAGTAAGAATAAGGGATATTAGAAGCCCTAGGGAAGTTGAATTAACCTCCATAATATTGTTAGTCATGAATTTGTAGAACACGCATATGTGTAATAAATAAAAATCTAGTGATAATATTATTTTGTATAAGGAGCCTAATAATACTAAATATACCCTCCGCTACTAAAAGAGCCAAGATGAGATCCTTATAAGAACATTAAAAATAGAATCACTACACTTAGATATCTATTTATGAGGAAATAGAGGATTATGGGGAGTACCTAATTAAACAAATGGAGAAGATGGAGGTTCACTTGAAGTCAAATACTAATTATCTCAACTGGTTAGGCACATTCCCTATTCCAAATGATGTTATTTTGGCAGCCAAGGAAAATATGAATCTAGAGAACATGATTATTAAATCCAAAACAAATATTTTGGATTGGGACAATTTTTCTTAGACCATGATAAGCTAGTACTAACATCATCTACCCAAGGATGGGGCACCCACTCCATAGTTCTTCAGTAATGTATTATAAAGGTTCTATTTTTATTTTATTTTATTTAGGTGGATTGATAGTAACATTTGTTTTACCTTGCAACACTTATAGTTGTCTCAAAGATGAGACAAACTTATAAAAGTTGGGAAATTTTTGTAATGATTCTAGTATAGTCAGAGAACCCAACTTTAGGTACCACATGGTTGAATTTAGTACCACAACAATAAAACACCTTTTTAGGCTGAAAGAACATAGAATTATGCCAATTGGAGATGTAGTAAGATATAATGTTTTATGGATACAAACACCGACTGGATTAGAGAAAAGGCATATCTCATACAGACATGAACATTTATCAATGATTAATTTGGCTCATTATTTATTTCATGGCATTGTATTAGATAGAAAAATAGAGAAGACTTAGTTGATTATTTAGAGCTTATAGAGTGAAGTAACTTGTATAATTATATTAGTGGTATAGATTAAAGAATGTATAAAATATTATATACAGTGGTTACATATACATGTGTGTGTGTGTGTGTGTGTGTGTGTGTGTGTGTGTGTGTGTGTGTGTGTGTGTGTGTGTGTGTGTTAGAAAAATAGAGAAGACTTAGTTGATTATTTAGAGGTTATAGAGTGAAGTAACTTGTATAATTATATTAGTGGTATAGATTAAAGAATGTATAAAGTATTATATACAGTGGCTACATATACATGTGTGTGTGTGTGTGTGTGTGTAAAAGAAAGGATTTAGAGTAGGAAGTTCTTGAGTTCTATGTACTGTGTATGATTCATTGAAAGTATAGACACTAATTTTTAAAGATAATGTTGACTAATTTTGACCCCCATAGTAAAAATGGCAACCCTTATAAGTAAAAACTTTCTTCTCATGTCTTTCTAGTCTTAATAATATCCCATTACATGCCTTATTGGTCTTCAAATAACCTTTATAAGGTCTTATTAGCATTGTTTAAGGTAAATTTGAAGAAATTAAGGCAATGTTATTTCTTGGTCTTGTAGTGGTCTATTAATGTCATAGATTGATGAGACTTAGTCAAGAAGTGTTATATATCCTCAATTTTCTATTGAAGTCATTTCATGCCTTAATCACCTTTCATAAACATTTCATGTTGATTTAGAAAGTTTAAGGTTCTTTTGTGGACTTTGAGGTAATGTTTTATGAGGAAAGAGGTGATTTTTGATAAATTTCATGTATGTCAAATCCCACCAAAATGAATAATCCATAAAAACACCCTTTCCAAGGTCCTTGGAGTAGTTACATAACTAACACATATGTTATCAAGTTATAAACGATCAGAATCTTGATTTTTAATGCCTAAGGAGTTTCACTCACTTGTACAGACTTGAGGAACTAATTTTCAAAATAATATGTTGTATGGGTGTCCCATAGACTTACATAGGTTATTTTTAGTATTTGGATCAAGTTTTAGGTCTAATATATGCATTAGACACTCTTTTTACCCCATCATTGCCTTCACAAGCTTAGAAAGGCAAAAATCAAATGCATGGTACAACTAGGAGAGAGACAGTTAGAAGCTAAAACTTTGGCCATTGTTAGAGGTAATAATGAGATTAAATTTAGTGGCATTGGTTTTTATATTAATTTCCCCTCATTTATGAACAATCATTTAGAGTGATAGCAGGTCATTATGCCTTGTCCATTCAAGCAAAGTATGGTTTTACTCTTATTTATTCATGACAAAATTTGATGGAGGAGAATGGGTTTTTGGAGTGTTTTTAGAGGATAAAATTATTACCCCTTTCATGGTAGTTTCATAAATCAATTAATCCTTGGTTTTTGTCTTTAATAAGGAGAAAGGTGTCTCAAGTTTGTAAGCATATCACACCATCTACAAGTGTATTTTGACTAGTCTAAAGTGTTCATCACTTGCAGAGGTTTCAAGTACTTAAATTTTCATATTAATACCCCTCATTATCTAATGATTAATTTTATATCTATATCTAAAAATGTCTCTTTTAAAATATCCTTTCAAGAAACATCATGTTTTTTACTCTTTAGAAGCGTGGTCTATTCATCAATGGCTCTCCACATGCATGATTGCCAAAATTGGATCAAAGGGAAATGAGAAACCATGATATCATGTGATTAATTAATTTTTTAACATGTTTAAATCTTGAGACAATATTCATTTGACTCAAATTCACTCTCTAATAAGGGATTTACACAAATTTCATCCACCTGTAGATCTACAGACTTGTCGATGGATGTCCATGGATTTAGGTTTCATTTTGAAAATATTTTGGAAATGGAAAGATAAACATAAAATTATAAATACTCATTAGAAACTAAATAAATCAATTGAGGATCATCAAAGAGCATGAATTAATGAAGATACCCTTACTTTCAATGCAAAACCTTATACATGAACTGATTGTATGCACAATCCGTACATGTGAATGAACAAGTTTGAATTGGCATAATGTTTGGAAAAATATTTATAGGATTGTTGAGAAGGTAATAAGAAATATAATAAGAGTTAACATAATATATAATAAAAATACTCAAGGGTATGTCTTAACAAGTCCATATAATCAAGGAAAAATACTTATATGTTACAAGCATGTAGGTCCTCTTTTAAACAAAAATCGTTTGTTTATACCAAAAGGAGTTGGTTAGAAACATCAATCCATATAGATGATAAGTATTAAATAGTTTGATAATATTATTAAGACAATTTATAATAGTGATAAATTCATCAAACTATCAATAACTTCATTAAGATAGTTTTCATCCCAAATCTGCATTTAAGGCACCCAATCACACCTACAACCAACAGTGTTTTGGCATAAATGGTGATGAGAAAGAGATGATTAAAAGTTTTGTGAAGAATTGAAAGTTTAGGTGAGTGAAAAAGTGTATGTAATATTTTAATATAATAGGATCTTGAATCTCATTCATGTTCATCCATAAATGATAAGTCATTCCAAGTCCATAATCACTCAGTTCACTAACATAGTCAAGTCTCCATGAATAACTTAGTTGTTTTTAAAACTTGAAGAAGATAGTACAAGGTTTTATGATTTATTATAAGTGGATAAATAAGTGATTGAAGACACTAAATTTTAATGTACCTAAAATAGGGTCAAAAATATGACTAAATAGGACTCACTCCAAACCCTGTCTACACAACCAATAAGAGCTACATGCCTACTTACCTTGTTAGGTGAAAATTTGCATGTTTATAATGAGTATGAGAGGTTTGTATGAATACTAAAGTAATTAATATGATTCTATGACATTTTAATAACCTCCATCTAGTCCAAAAACCTAACAACAAAGGGAAAATATAAATAAGCCCTATTTAGGCCTATAGAGTCTAACTCACACACAGGTAGACCATAAGTGCAATCATGAGAAAGAAGGTTTGGTGAAGGTGAAATGAAGGAATAATGGTATTATAAGGTATAATATGATATTAAATACCTCAAATATCATCCACAATGAGGGGAAAGATAAGGAAAGTACAATTTAACCTTTGAGACCACCTCGAACTTATCTTAAGGAAATCTACAACACAAAAAACAAATTTCTCTCACTTGGTATGAAATTGAACCTATGTATGAGAAAAAATGGTCTTCATGGATGATCAATAGGTCAAAATAATTCAAACTCATGGCATCAGTTGTTGGTTTAGGTCCATCACTTTCATAAACAATGCCTAAGAATGCAAACCCCTCTCAAATGGCCTACTTGAGCCCAAGATTCCACCAACTTTTATTGAGATATCTTATGATGTTATTAATGGGACTAGATGAATTTTTTTTGGTGTATATGACCCCTCAATCCCACTTTGTGGAATTATTAATGGATAAAAGTATTTTCTCTCCATGAACAATCCTGAAGAAATGAAGACACTACAAACCCTCCAAAACCCTTCTTAGTAGCTTGATGAGAAAGATAGTCCTTCCAATGGAATATAATGGAAATTTTAAACCTTGAATTAAATTTTTGACATTTTAAGGTACAATTAACACATTTTCAAATATTTTTTAGCACATGATCAGGTACAGTGGTGTATGGAATAGGGCAAGATACAGGGTTGTAGGCTTGTTTGTGAAGAAGCAATGTATGAGATGGATATCAAATCAAGTGAAGAGGTAAATTAGGAATTTAAAAAGGTTATACCATCATCCAAACACATACTTAGGTCTTATAAGGTGACATATCAGCTATTCAATTTTCCGAGTAAAGAAAGGAGAAATGCATAGTTTTGCAAGCTAAGAGACCTATATGTAGACTTATAAAACACCTTAAGAGACATCTCTTTAGCATAATGAGTTATAGAATGATTTTTAAGACCTAAAAAAACTTATTACAATCCTTATAACATTAAAATTTATTGGTAAAACACTCAAATTATCTCTCATACCTACCAAATGCCTAGACTAGGGTTTTTGACCATTTCATGGTTGACCTATGCATACAAGGTCTCAGGAACTAAAAATTCACATGGATGTTGGAATTTTCATGGGTAAATTTAATCGCAAACTTCACAAAGGTTTGAAATGTGTGGGAGAGATCTAGAACATAAACTTAGGATTATAAGCAAGGAAGCCTAATTGAGGAGAGAGAAGGGGCTAAAACAAAAACTTCCACTTAGAGTCTGGACCTAAAACATGGAATGGAGTTGTAAAGACATATTGGGTCCTAAAATATTCCATTATTTTATTATTACCATCCATAAACTTTCATACATAATGATGTTTACATGATTTTAGCTAGAAGGAAAAGAGGCCTAATGAGAGCAAAAGGTAAAAAATAGAGTCTTGAGGAGAGTTTGATAACTCAAATTGAGTTGTTTCAGGTTTGATATGATATGTAGATGACTTCCATAGAGAGATAATGCATTGGAGAATATGAAATCAAGTTTTGACACTCGTAAGAAAGATTGTCTTAGTGAGATGAAGGGGTTTCAAGACATCTAATAAGGGAATAAAGTGATGTGTCAAAGGGAACCTTTACATATTAGATTAAAGGTGTCAAAAAAAGATAAATATATCATTTTAACATGACTAGCCATCAATAAATCCATTTTTTCATTCATAATCCAAGGTAAAAGGTAGTTTTGAAGAGCAAGGTAAGGTGTCAAGAAAGGTTTAAAACTTCCACACCACTTAGAGTAAAAGAGAATCTTTAGGAGATCAAAACTTGTCCTTGAAGACATAATAGGGAAATTTCATACCCACTTTATTTAATTTAACTCTCATGGAAAATTGTCACCTCTCTCCCCTATGCTCTTATCCTTTCTCTTCTCTTCTTCTCTATATATTAAGCCTTGATAAGCTATGTTTATATCCTCCAGCTAGGTATGATGAAGCCTACCCTTTGTAACCTTTTATAAATGAGAATAATCTTGTTTTACCTCCTCCATTGACTAGTTTTAATGTGTGTTCTTGATTATTTGATCTTTCTACATGATAATCTTTCTTCCTTGGCATGTTTTCCTTGTCTTGCATTCATGTTCAATTTGGAATCCTTTTTGTAGTTCTTGTGAAGTGTCTAAGTGAGGTGTAAGTGTTTAGTGAGTTTTTTTTAATAGTTTCATGTCATGACCATTTGAATAGTCATATTAGCCCAATCATTATTCACAAATTTAATGAGAAACATTGATGTAGAGAGGCATATTTGGAGTGGTGTCATGTGTAGGTTAGTCTCTTGTTTAAAGTGCCTTTAAAACTAGTTGGTAGTGGTTAAATTATATTTAGTACATCACCCCTAGTAGAATAGGTTTCTCTCCCTTTTCCTAAAAAATGGTAGATTAGTGTTTGATCTTTGAGTGATTCATCAAGGGGATCTATCCCTTTATCCTATAGATTCACCTCTCTAATATAATACCCACAACCTTGAGGTGTTTCCATGTTACATAAATTTTGGAGGGCTTGAACTACCTTCTAAAGGGTGTAAATTTGATTGATAATAGTTAATAATAAAGAATTAACCCAATACTAACTCTTATGATACATTATTATAGCTAAAGTTAACATAACTAACATAAACCTATATATAACTAATTTCTCCAAATTTTATGTCAACAAAGCTTAAGCATGAACGAGTATCATGCCCTCTCTAAATATGATGCAATGATATAGAATTATATGCATCTATATGATCAAGTTTTAATGTATTTTCAACTCATAACATTAATTTTTTGAATATTTTTCATATTACCATGCATATTAATTAAATTATATATAATTATAGACTTTGAGTCTTTGAAAAGTGAGTGCATATGCATGTCATATACCCCTATAACTTATATTGATGTACTAATATATATCATGTTCTATTTATAAAACATTGCGTCTTTGAAAACCTATACTCTATTGTAGAATGTGGTTTTTAATTAATTTAAATATTTGAAAAGTTTTACTATGTATTTTTCTACATGTATTTTGTCCCAAATATTTTCATAGAGGTTTGGATATCAATGACAATGCCATTGTGATGACCCCCTTTTGAAATGATGGATGTAGCCTGAAAGTTACTCATCTCCAAATCAGAATTAATTGTATTACATGATATAATGTATGATCATATAATATAATGTCAACATGTTGGTGAATATGTCATCATAGAACTAAATTTATATTGAAGCATGTATGTGACATATTGAATGTAAGGCATAAAAAGTGTTTCGTCTAGATATATTTAGCAATGAAGTATACAATAAAGTAAGTATTTTTGAATTAGATTGTGCCCTAGGAGTGTATGATAGAGATCATGGCACTACTAATAAAACTCAATAATCACAACACAAAAATGTCACATAATGTCATACCAATAAGGTGAAGGGATACATACAAGGGACATGTTCAAATGCAACATAAGTAAATGTTGTTTACAAATAAGGTGAAGGGCCATAATAAATGGCCATGTTCAAATGTTTCACACACCAAATAATTATTTCATATATATGCTTAATAAATATACACAAAAGATCCCAACACCACACACAATAAGAAAAAAATGTTAACCTATCATGCAAGAAATTAAACAACATCAAAGGAGCATAGAATAGGTGAAACTAGTATATTTCATTCATATGTAACAATGTCATACTAATTAGTAAATTAGCATATAGATATAGTAAAATTTAAAATATGAGTGATTTAACAAGACACTTGTAATATATGGGATCAAAATTGAGTTTGAGGTCATATATAGATAAAACATGTTATATTGTAACTTGTAAAACAAATATACCCCCAACATAGGCATGGCCATTGGGTAGAAGGGAGTCCAACATCTAATAATGCATATGTAGGTCCTACATGACACTCATATACCTCATTAAATACATGTGTGTATGAAAAAAAATATTCTATCTACTAACCATATATAATAAATAACATATGTAAATAAGTAACTAACATCTCATGTCAGGCTCAGGTCTTAATTTTCTATTTTTATAATAATATTTTTGAATATATATATATATATATATTAAATTTTGATATATATGAAAAGTGATTAACCTATGATACCATTTATGGTAGGATCATAATTCATTCTTGAATAAAATATTTTAATATTGATGTTCCATGGATGAAGGATGCTACTTGTAGATTTATCTAAATATGAAAAAACATCAAGTGTTGCATTGCAATTATCATGATCACTCCTTAAAGAATCTATTGCCATATGTGTTGAAAGAGAAGGTGTAAGAATTTATAATTTATAGTGTATAAGTACTTTTTTTTGGTATAACATGTTTATTTATCTTATAAGTTTCCTTAGGAATCATTGTAAGAGATTTAGATTTATATTAATTATAACTCTTTGAGATGAAGCTTGCTACTTAGGAAGGTAGACCATTTTCCCTTAAACTGGTTGTATATAATTTTTATATAGGTGACATAATTGATTCTTAAGTACACTCTTGAATGGGTGAATTTATTAAATTTATACTACACTTATAAGTATGTACCTTAATTACCTTTGTATGGTTCTCCTAAACAAGCCACTATCAATTATGATGGAGGTGGGGGAGGAAAAAAAGTTACCATTGCTTATAGAGGGTACTCTTATGGGATCCTTTGTACTTTTAACATTTTATTTTAATGTATGTTCTTGAATTATCTATGCATTATGTATGGTACTACTCAAATATTATGTATCTAATGGTGTCATAATACTTATTAAATATCCTTGCAATTAGTAATAATATAAACGGGGTAGCCATTTTTACTAAACCAACTTGGAGAGGTGTCACTATATGTCTCAAATTATCTTATGTATTCCCATCAAATTATTTTAATATAATTGATGTAAATTTTTAATCTTTCTCTGTGTATCCAAAACTATGAAGGAGTGTCATGGTAAAGACATTTTTGTTTGATCCATTATCAATCATGACACTATGTATAGGTTTATCTTTTATGTAAGCTAAAATGAAAATAGCATGCCCATCTAAATCATCATAATTAATTTGACTATCATAAAATATATTTAACAAATGTTCTAATAATGTGCCTATATATGTACCAATGATTCCATCTATTGGATGCTCATATGACTTAGGAGGAGGATGTTCATTATTTTCATGATGTACTTCTAAATTATATTTATTTTTTAGTGTACCATGATTTAGAAAAGGGTTTTTGAACAATTTCAACTTTACAATCTCATTATGATATGGTATTGCTTCCTATATGTGTGTGCTTACCTCAATGGTATTGTCATTGATAATATATTATATCTTATGTCTTAATTTGTAACATTTATTCATGAAATGTCTAATACATCTATGGTAATCACAATAAGAATTATTATTGAATCCCTTAGGTTTAGTTTTAGTCGAATCAGGTTCATATGGAAGAGGTAGGATTTTGAGATTACAATCATTAATCTTTTGTAATAATATATGAGGAGGTTATGGTAACCTTGTGAATTACCTCCTAGGTGGAGCTACTAATTGAAGCTTATTTTCTGGTTATGCTATTGCATTAACTATTAATTTGGATTCATTATTTCAGTAGATTTGACCTTGTAAGTTGGCTTACTTTGAAACTCTACATCTGAAGTAGATTAAACACTTGGTGCATACTTTAATTTGTTAAATGTTATGAGTTTGACTTCCATTTATTTCACTATATGACATAGCTCATTTAAATATTTTAATTTGTCAAATATTATTGATTCATGGATTGGAGTTAAGCATCTTTGAGTAAAGATATCTTACAATTCATTATCTACTATATACGTTGTAATATTTGTAAGCATAGTCTTGTAATGTATAAAATATTAACTAATAGATTCATTAGACCCTTGAATGAGCTTGGAAATTTATGCATAAGATAACTTTTCACCAATGTTGATTGAAAAATGTGCTAAATTTTGATTTGCTAATGGGTTGAATGTTATTATTGGTTGAAGAGGGATATTGTATAACCATCAAAGAGCATAGTATTTGAGATGTCTCAAAAATAGATTGGTAAGTGATTTATCATTTTAAACATAGTCTAAACATGCTACATGAAATGAATGAAGATGTTGTTTAGGATCACCTTTACCCTCATAAAGTGGTATCTTGGTGCTAAAAACCTATTGGTAGTGGGTAAGAGGATATTTTAGGTGTCAAAGGGTTATGAAAACAAGTGTAATAATCCATTAAATAAGTAGTTTTAGAGACACCTTGATCTAATTTTAATATTTTAGCATGTGAGGCTAGAATAGTTTTCTCAAGATATGATAAACTAGGTGAAGTTGGATTAGGACCTTGTGTGGTGATCAAGGAGGTGTATATGATGCCTTTTTATAAATAGGCATGTTAATTTATTATAAACTAATTTATTCCTCCATACCCAATGATTTTGGCACAAATGTAGCTATATGACTTCTTATAGGAATGGTAATAATAGTAGTAATTAGAGTAGGATTTAAAAATTTTAAAGGAATCTCTTGAGATGATGTTATTTTTTCTTGATTTGTAGTTTTAGATGCTAGTAATAATTAAAAAACCTTGTCAACTTATTGAGGACATTATTCAAGCCTTTAATGGTAAATCTGACAATTCTTGGAATTTCTCAAGATCTACTCTATTAAGTTCATTTTGGTTAATTATATTGGAAATTTTAGGATTAATATGTTGATTAATATCATGAAAAGTTTCATTATCTTGATTAATATGTTCATCACTAACATCATATTCAATGTGAATATAATTTTTATTGGTTGTGTCAATGTAATGATCATCAATATCTATATCATCCATTAAATAAGAAATTAGAGGAATTTGGTTATGTTTCAAATGAATTTTACTTAATCTATCACTACACCTTAGAGGAAAAAAATAAATAACCCTCTTGGGTGACATGTAAAGGAACAATAGAAAAAGAAAAATGGGTGAAACTAGTTGAGGTGTGTTTGTTTTATAGGATCTTATATATTATGATACCAGTCATAAATAATGAATATAGCCATAAAGGTACTAATTGTGGATCAATGATCATTTAGACACATTATCCCATATCATGGGGTACATTGAGGGTAACTTCCTGGGGTAGCTGCATATTGGTGCACTACAAGGACAAATGACTAAGGCTTCCTATGTCTAAAATCATAATCTTAGGCATTTAAGATATGTGTGAGGTACATGGAAACTAAATTCCATGAATAATTTATCTAATAGATTGAGTATTGGGATAATACCCCTCATACCATGGCATAAGTAATAACTGACACCACATTGCCCATAATGATAACTCATATGAGTTTTAAGACTATGAAACATAGTTTATAGGAAAAAAGAAAGTAAGAGCTCAAAAACTAAGGCATGGGTTCACCAATATGTTTAAATTACAATTTTTTTTTATACATATATAGGTTTAAAACTTGAAATATCATAATGCTAAAGATATACAATAATCAACTATTCTAATTTTGAAACTTTTTTAATTAGGTAAGTTTTTATTTTGGGAACGTATTAAGAAGGAATATAATTAGCTCACATACTAATCTATGTTGATTGTTCTTAATGTGAAAATTAGAACAAGAGATGGATGTGCAATCTTAGTATTAGAATTAAGAATAAAATAAGGATTTGGTTAGGTCCTTTGTAGGTGAAAAATAGTGTAATGTGCTCTAGTCTATTAATTTCATAATCATCCTAGTTAACTATGACAAAAAATTGATATAGATAAATAAAGTAAAAAAAAAAATTGGAAAATATAGATCAACAATACAAGTAGAATGTGTTTTTGGATAGGATTACAATAATATGATAATAACACAATACAATCAAGTCTATTGACTACATAATTTTCAAGGTTGACTATGCATACAAATTGATCATTACACCTATTTCACCTATAGATGATGAGAAATTTGATATATAAAACTTAAGGTTTTATCGATCATAAATCATTTTTATTTTCTCTTGCCTTTGAAATCCATAAGAAACTTTGATAACTTGAAAACTTGAAATAAAAAGAGGGGAGTGTAATGGAATGAACTGACTTCAATAACCCCCTTAATGATTTATTGATACTTACATATATAATACTTCAAGGAGGAAAATCAATCCCACGCGGTTCTTCCACATAAATTGAATGTGTAATCATGTTACTTTGATTATGTCTATGCATCTATAATATGGCTTAGATACTTGACAATGATAGTTCTTGAATTTATTTGGAGGGATATTTAATTGGATTATGGTTGCTCCATATTAATAATATATAATTTGGGTAGAATATGAATATTTGATTAATGTGTATAAGTGAATATTCTTATACGAAGCAAAAATCAAGTATCCTAAATGAATCTTGACATGCATTTATAGACAAATATTTTGATAGTTTTTTTATCCTACCATGTGAAACATATAGGAAGATCCAAAAGGATAACTTTGAATTTGAAAATTATTAATTATTTAGTGTTGAACATGACTAACCTAAGTGGATAGTGGTACAGTGCCTCATCTTCTTAGGGAGGACCTATGGAAATAAATCAAAGATAATGATCCTCTATTTGGGATAGTCTAAAAGTGGTTTTAAATAGCTTGAGAATTTGAATTTGAAATTTTTATATATTATTTATGGAAAATAAATGGTTGATCCCATTATAGACACACAAATTAGCATTTAACATTAAAACAATCAAGTTTACCACTTATTATACATACTTATCTCATGCCTATTTATATAGCCCTTAATCATCCTTCACTTCTTATGTGGATTGAACTTACCTCTTAAACAAATTATAACTTTGAATATCCCTATTCAACATCTTAAGTAACTTATGCTCACTTTCAAATTGATCCACACTTTTAGTTTATATATATCTTCTCTTCAAACAAGACCACCGTATTTAGAATATATTACTCCCCAACACAGTCCAATTTCACTAAATGTACCCTCTCACTAAATAATGACCATTTTATCAAATTAAAATTCATCAAATGGGTCAACCCACATGTTTTATAAGCATCATCTAAAATAATTCTAAAAGTATCACTATAAATTCATATTTTCAAACCATCATGCACTATAGGATCATATGATTAAAAATATTAGAGTATATAATTGTACATTTACCTATTTTTCCCAATTTAGAGTCCACACAATCCAATAGCCTAGAGTTAAGTATAAATACACCTCTAATTTCACAAGTCATTTTTGAAGCATCTAACGCACTAGGATTTCATCAACATTTATCATCTTACACTAGTATTTCACACACACCAACATAGCATGGGATAACTTCATAGAGTTTGATCCCTCTTCAGATCATTGGTATGTAGGTAATGCTCAACATAGGGGGTGTTGAGGTGAAGCACAAACTCAACCAATAACTCCTTTTATCCTTCATTTTATTTTGTCTACGTGACCTATTGAGCTAGGGTTTTAGATAATAATAAGGAACATAGTGGATTCTATAATATATCCCACATCATAGAACACATTCCTAGATCCCACACACAGACTTAGATTTTCAAAGAGTGAAAAATCCTTATTGGATGCTAAAACTTCTTGAGGACACCAACACACCACACTCTTGTTTTATTATAAAAACCTTGTCTATAGATCAAGTGAATCCCTATTCATCATTCACATAATCATATAGTCATTTTTATTGTTGTACACATATTAATGCATTCATATCCTTCCCTCTAAGTTTTTCCTTCTTGCATTTTCCATTTTCGACATCTTTCCAACTATAGTAAATTACAAATTAGTGAATTCTTAATTTATGCATATATTTTACATCTTGATTTAGTTCAATTCATTTTATTTAATTAGGGTATAACATATCCTTTTTCATATTTTTTTATAAAACATATTGGTAAACCTATCTGTTGATTGAATATTTTTGACTCTAACCATAGATGTTCCTATGGTTTATTTCCTTCTATCTATTATTTTCAATTACTATTTTAGGGTTTTTATATTTTGTAAATTCTTTATTTACAATAGTATTCTAGATTTCTATTGTATATTTTAATCAATATAATAAAGATATTTATACTTATCTTTAAAAAAGTATATGATTAATATATCCTCGAGTTGAGAATTCCAAAATGACAACATTTTGTAATCAATTTGATGACAAAAGTAAACAATGGCTACAAGGGTTTCTTTCCCAAATCAAAGATGCAAGATGTGTTTATAAAGATTGTTAGAAATGAAATCTAGAAAAAAATATATGAGGAAACTTCAACTGCTATGGGTTCCTTTCCTATCTCTACTATATTTGATACATCCTTTAAATCACCATATAATATGGGATAAAATCATAAGTTTCTACAAATCATTGTTCCCATTTTTTCTTAGTCATTGGTGACACTACCTTTGGTTAGCACACATTCTAATCCTGATGTATAATACCTTATGCAAGAGGTTCAAGCCTTTCAAACTAAAGTGTTAAAATTGGAACAAGGTGACTTGAAACTAATTAAAAAACTTGATTCACATACTTTATTGCATACTCCATTGGCTCAATGTATTGTAGAAAATATTTTACTAATTTCTTTTATGGCACCTAATCTTACCTTGTATGATGGAAAAGGTGACCCCAAGTAACATTTGAGATCATTTCACACAACATGTTTGGATTATGCATCCAATGATAGCTTTTTAACTAATTTATTTCTAGGAATCTTAAAATAATATGCACTAATATGGTTTTATGATTTAACACATCATCCAATTTATGCATTCAATATTTTGGTTGATTTGCTCCTTGCACATTTTTTAATCAATATCAGTGAAAATATTTCATACATTCAAATTGATTATCTCAAATAAGAATCCAATGAGGCTATCATATAATATGTCTTAAGGTATAATATCATGCTATCCAAGATTAATAATCTTGAGTAGATAAGGAATTTCAAGACATTTTCAAGTAGATTTTGCTTCCACCTCTACATGAATCTATTATGTTTAATAAATTTCTTATCATTAACAAATTTGTACCACCTAGTAATTAAAAGAGAGGTCAAATTATTAGTAATAAAAAATATTAAATATGTAATAAACCTTGTTTCTAATTCCCATGATAAGAAGATGAATAAGCCACTGTACAAGGTGAGACTAACTGAGAAAAATAATGATAAAAAGGCAATAGTCAATGTAGTTTCATAGCCCAATCCACATATTGTATTATCATCTCCTCTAAGGAGATAATTCACCAACTTATAAGAAGACCCTAAAATATATTTAAGAAGTTATTGGAATGTAATGTCATATTGCTTCCACCATTAAATATGTTGACATGACTAAGCCTATTCTAAAAGGATATGATCAAAATGCCTTTTATGATTATCATAAAGCACCATGGCATACTACCAATATATGCATCAATTTGTGATATAAGATTCAAGACTTGATAATTGAGAACATCATTTATGTGAGTGTATATAATGAAAGTACAAAACCAAAACCAAGTGAGAGTATAAAAATTAAGATATTTCATGATACTTTCACTAATCATATAGGTGAAGAAACAATACATAAATTAGAAGAGAATTATACATAAAATGAACATCCTCCAACATTTTCTTATCATCTCATATTGAGGCACAACATCCTTTGAATGGATTCATTGGCACATGTCATGCCTTAGTGCCATCTAGACTAATTATGACTTTCACAAAACATGAGATATTCGATGATGTTATGATTTATACTCTTTATTCATTTGAGCATACATTAATCATCAACCTATATAAAGTGGCTTGGTCGATAATGGTTCAAGTGTGAATATGTCTAATATCACAATTATCTCTAATATTGGATTCATATATATATATATCCAAATACCAAAATAAATAATGCATTAAATGGCCACATTTAGAGTCCTATTGGTGAGATCACCCTACCATTACAGGTTGATCTAACATATGTGACCATTAGGTTTATAATAGTACCTAGTATAGGGGTATTAAATATGTCATTATGACATCATTGGATTCAATATATTCATGTAATTAATTTTATATTATATATATTATTGAAATACATATTTAATAATGACGTTATCACATTTCATAGTATTCCATATGAGTACCCCCTCTAACTAAAGGACATTAATCTTACACAATAAATTACAGTTGAATAACCTAAACACGTTCAACCTAATCATAGCATTCATAATAAATCAGTTCATTATCCAAAGAGACTCATTATATAGAGGCCACTTAATTATATATTTGTCACAAATTCTAGAGAGCCACTCTCTACTCAAGCATGTCTTGGATCAATACTATAAAACATAAAGAGTGTTCCATAGAGAACACAAACCTTATATCATACACTCTGAGATGGATTATGAATAGTTAGGTTCATCATGATAAATAGAATATGTAGTATACTAAAAATTATTATCATATCTAGTACTCATGTTTTAGAGCTAAATATATTTTCATATTATGAGTTGAGACCAATTACATCACAGGGGTATAATAGTCTCCATTTATGATAGATCATTTTTACTATTATAGATACATGAGCTATTGATTGTGATTCACTTACAGGATTCATTGGTTAGTAATTTTTAGTTTTAATATATTCAAAAATATAAAAACTTAGAATATTTTTAAAAAGTATACCAACGAGGACCTATGCATGTTTTTTTTAGTTCATTTACATTATTTGATTTGTGCTTAGTCTATTTAGTATTTATATTTACCAATTTTTATATAAAATATGATTCATAATTGAACTTGCGTGAGTTTCAAAACATGCATGTTGTCATTTATAGGTGGTGATATTATCTCAATCCCAAAACTATTACACAGAAAAAACCACTCTACCTAGACAATAATGCATTGTGCCCTTGTCTGATTTTGTTGGATTTATCCTAGTGAATACATGATCTAATTTCATATATATTTAAATCAGTCACAAACTCTCTATATATTTCCTATATCACATCAACTTCATCAAGGGCATCTTTTTTACACATGTTTTATCATTTTATGACTATCCCTATTGTTCATACTTTAGTACATTACATTTCATGATTATTTGATCACATTCTTTCACATTGATAGATTAATGGATACATGAGTTGTTGAATATAATAGTATTACAAGCTTTTAATATTGATAAATATTAATTATTCATGCATTATATTCATGTATGTTTCATTTCTTCATGTTTTGTTTGTATTCATCTTATTTTGGATTGTGGGTATTTGAACATGTCATTGATTTTGGATATAAGCCTTTATTTTATATTTATATTATGTTTGAGTGAACTTTGAAAATGTTCCTTGTATGTGTCCATTTATATTTATTTAACACTTTGTGTTCTCTTATGTGTGATTTGTGTATGCATCATGGTCATACCACTTATTTTCTCAATTTCTATGCCATGATGGATATCATGCATATTCCCAATTTTTCAATGCCATGATGGATATAATGCATCCTCTCTAAGTTATTAATTTTAGTTATATTTAGTTTATGATAGCTTATTTTCCTTCCTAATTTCTATAATCTATCTTGATAATGTCATTATGTGTGCTTGCTTCCACATCATCTTATATCACTATTTTTATTAGTTTATATATGATGACGCCATGCTCTTCATGTTATTATTACTACTCAGATATAAATATTTTCATAACATATCTCACATAACATTTTATTTTGAGTTAAGTTATTCCATAAGCTTCACAAGTCACCTCAAAATAAGGGGCATACATAATATCTTGTCTTATAGAATAAAGTACAAAATTATAAAATTATTAGAAATTAGTAAGTTTTACGTAGTTGATCATGATCCATTTCTATAAATCACCCATAAATTAGTTTTAGACAACATAGCTCCATTTCGACAAGGTTGCATGTTGGCCAGGTCTAAAATAACATGGTATTGTTCCATCAAGTATAAAATAATATTTTTTATAAATTATGAGAATCACAATCAATACATAGCATATTTCAATAGCTACCAAGTTAAATTTATAAGAAAAATACATAGGTTTATTCCAAGTTAGAAGAATCATGCAAAACATTTTTCTAAGATGATTTATGTAAGTTAAATCTAAAAATTACATGATATTACTTAGTTTTAGAATATATATACACCAAAATGTCATATTGGGGGCACATGCATGACACCTAACTACCTATAATCACCTAAAAGTGGTATTTGGATGCTAAGAGGGTTGCTTGAGTTAGCCTATTCCTAAATTATCTCCAGACTATCCTAGAACCTTTGCCACACTTTTTCAGTCATTTTATAGACCAAAGATAGTTACAGTTAGTTCAAACATAGTCTTAAGACAAATTTATGAGATCTTAACCTAGTTTTTCTAGTAGTATACCAAGTGGATATTAGTGCCACATTTGGGACACTACAACCACATGACACTAGTGTTACCAATTGGGTGTTATTTTCCATTACCCTAACTCTACAAAATGGATACTTTTTCAAACATGTGACCCTCCTAAGGTCAACCTAAGTACATTTTATTATCTACATAAGCTACAGATCTCTATAAATATAAGACTTTTTGACCTCTATTCAATAAATGGAAAATAGATGCAAAAGCCTATTCAAACAAAAGATAAGTTGAGAAAAATTAAGGTAATTGATCCCTATTCTTTCCTAATTCTACATACTACCATCTAAAATATCCCTAAGCTTAGATTTTAAATATTTTAAAGCTCAAAAAAACTCAAAGCATTCAAGACCACTCTCACTCTAGCATTCACTTGCACTTGCACCAAGCATTAGGTGGGAGAACTACATTAGGATTGATCCCTCCTAGGAATATTGGTATGTAGGCAAATCTCTTCATAGTGGGGTGTTGAGTATGTCCAAACTACCCTATTAATGAACACACATTTATTTATCATGCCATACTTATAAAGAGGATTAGGATTTGCACATGAAATCAGGTTTTCTAGGCACAATATAGAGTTTTATATTTCATGTGTGCTATAATAGGATCCACAAACATAGGTCTAGGTGTTCCCATAAAATAGGAAAGTCTTTCAAAAAAGGACACTAGCACAACTTTGAGGACACTACAATCGTGTGGTACTACTTTCTAGGTGGGGTGCTACTATCCAATGAGAAAATAGATCCTAGGACCTTGTTGATGACACTCAGACCTATCTAGAACCTAATTTTTAGAACTTAGATCATCTGTGATAGTCACTTTCTAAATAAGCCTATATTTATGCATATTTATTACTATTTTTAGAACGTCAAAATAAGTCAAAATACATAATAAAAAATTAGTGGTTAATTATTGCATATTACTTAACTGATTTAGACATCTTAGCAATTTAATCTAACTTAGGTATTACACTTTTAAAACACTAAAAGGTTAAATTCTTTGGTGAACCTGTCTTGCTTCAAATTTTGCTTCAAAACCTAGTTTGTATTGATCCAAATTTTTATGCAATAAATGAGAGCTGCATATTTCTAATTTTCTAATTTTTAGAAAAACTAGCTAATTAAATCAATTTCATTTTAGGGTTTCACTTTAATTAAATATAATTTAAATTATTTCAAAGAAACCCTAGATGTGAAATAAACCTAACCCTAGACAAACTTAGGGTTTGTATCCTTTTTCTATATATACTTAGATTTCACTTCTAAAATATAATATTTGCTGCCATATTTAATTTTTACAATATTTTTAGATTAATATTCTTAAAAAGTTTAAAATATACAAAAATTATTTTCCTACCTTCCAAACTACAATGGAAAAATTTAACAATAGATTTGATGAAACTGATAAACAACAGTTACAAGATTTTGTCTCCAAACAAATGGATATACAAGATGACTTCATAAACATTCTTCAAGAAGAACTCCAAACTACAAACAACATTCAGTCTTTAACCCTATTAGTTAATAATGTTGTTATACCTCTAGTGGGGTCAACTCAACCAACTTAGATAGCACAACATAAGATTGTTATTTATCCATCAGTCATAGCTACACCACTTGTGGCTAGTTCTTCCACTCTAAATGTACAATCTCTTATGCATGAGATACATAATTTACAGTCTAAGGTGTTACATCTCAAGAAAGAGCCACTAGTCCATCACATACCTTGGATTATAACATTATATTACGTACACATTCAGAACATCAAATAGTTACAACTCCTTTTCCATCTAATTTCATGGCACCCAAGCTCACATTATATTATGGAAAGGGTGACCAAAAACATCACCTCAAAAATTTTCTTGTAGCATGTTTGTACTATGTGTCCAATGATTGGCTTCTTACAAATTTATTTCCATGTAATCTCAAAGCGTATTCCTTATAATAGTTCTATGATTTACCAAATCAATCTATCATGAAATTGAATCCTTTATCTGATATGTTCATAACACACTTATCTATCAATGTCAGTGATAAGATATCATATGCACAAGTGGCATAGTTAAATAAAAATTCAAATGGGTCTATCGTAGACTATGTCTTATGATAAAAGACAAGATTATCCAAATTTACTAGCCCCATGGTAGACAAAGATCTTCAGGATACATTTAAACAAAGTCTCCTACCAACACTACATGAAGCTATCTTATTCAAGAAGTTTCCTACATTTACCAATTTGTGCCATATAGTCAAGGAAAGAGAGGTTAAGCTCTTATCAATCGACAAAATCAAGTACACAAATAGATCAAAATAAATTATTAAGATTTCAAACAAACCTCCATACAAGGTAAGGGCCATAAAGAACAAAACTAATCAAAAGGCCATAATCAATGTAGTTTTTGATCCATCTCTTATATTGGTTTTATTTGCTCTTTAACGCAGAGTCTTCACTAATCTTCTAGGGTCACCAGCATGGGTTTTACAACAATTATTGGAATGCAATGGCATATCTCTCCTTCTCATTAAATGGGTTGATACAAAATGGCCTATTCCAAAGAGTTAGGATTCAAATGCATTTTATTAGTATCACAGGGCACCAGGCCACACAACAAATAGATGCATTAGCTTAAAGCATAAGATACAAGATCTCATTGAGGCTAATATTATTGATGTGGGCACACCCTAAAAAGTACCAAAATAATATAATATAGAGTCTATGACACTAAATATATTTCTAGATCCTTTCCCAAAGTATACATTAAATGAGGCATGGGGTACATCAAGTGTTAACGATACATACTAGGTGTATCCATCACTACATTCTTATCACGTAATTACAAAGGAGACACATCTAATGAATAACATTATTGGCATGTATCACACTGTATTTCCACCTAGACCACTTATCACATTTACAGAGCAAGAGATTATGGATGATGATGCATATTTGCATTCATTCTTCATATGAGAATACATATACCACTATCACATTCAGTGTGTTATGGTTAACAATGGGTTAAGCATAAACATGTGCACTATGACACTCTTACAACACTTGGGATACATTAAATGGGATATATTCCCAATAGATATATTCATTAGTAGTTTTATGGGCCATGTTCATATCTCCATCAGGGAGATTGTGCTTCGATTATAGGTTGGACTAGCATACATCTCCACTTGATTCCTAGTAGTACCTAGTGTAGGTGTATTTGATATATTATTGGGTAGGCCATGGTTATAACATCTCTGAGACATCCCATCTACATTACACTGATGCTTGATGTATATACATGCTAATTAGGTGTTTAAAGTTAAGGGTGTCCAATATGAGTATCCTCTACCCATATCATAGGTAGCTCTAACATAGTTTCTAGCTAAAGTTCCAACACATACACTAGTTATAGTTTTAGAACCATTACTAGATATTGCATCAATATTAGTTACAATTGAGAGTAAAGATCATATGAATACATCATAGCATTCAACAAAGTCATCAGTGTATGCCAAGTCTACTCCTACAATATCTATAGGTGTGCATACTCTCCTATGGAAACAATTACTAGAGAGACTCTATGTTAGAGATATGTCACAATTTCTAAAGGACCTTCCTCTACTTAGTTTATGTTGAGATCAATTTTATTGGGTTCTATGGGTTCTCAACATAAGGAACCTACCTTGCCTATAGCTTTGTCTTCTACCATATGGGTTCCTAAGACCCTTATAATTCATAAGGAATCATAGTCAATGCCACAACATCATAGAATCACTACACAGGCAACTTTAGACACATTATACAACACATTAAATCATGGGCTCATAGTTGCCCTTTCACATGACACACATGATCATAGTTCCCTTATTCAACATAGGTCACATTGATAATGAGTCTCCCATGAGACTCATTGGTTATTATGATTATTAATTTTATACATACTTCATTCTCTCTCTCAATCCTTGTACAAAGTTTATTTTCAGTTGCATATACATAGCTTATATCCAAAAAACACGAAAACCATATAACATGTCAAAATATGAAAACATTCAAATATTACTCAAAAAACTAAAAAAATTATAGATTGTATGCATTGCTATGTTTACATTTCTACTACTTGCCAAATATTACATATTGCTATCTATCTTAGTATAGTCCATTTTATCATATGCATATGCTTCACTTGTTCTTGTTGAGTGATTATAGATTACACATAGGACTCTAAGACACTACATTGATCTAAACTTGTTATCATCTACCCACTAGGGGAATATACACTGACCTAGGTTTATTTATTTGATACATCTACCCACTTAGGGGCATCTCATACACATTTTCTACTACTAGGTTTTATCCTTGCATACTATAAATTCTATTTTATGCATTGATATATCTTGATGTTGATCATTTCTACTCATTGCTCAATTTTTTTTCCAACTATCATTAGTTAGACTTAATATATGTGCATCTTAGCATTTACATAGATTTTTACTACATAGTTATACATGCTTTCATTTCTATTTTTCATAGATTAGACTTGATTATGTTTCCTATGCTTCTTCCATATTCAAGAGCATTTGAATATGCCATTTTTCTTTAGATCTATGTCACTTATTTATTTTTATGCCTTAGACATGTTCCCATGTCCCTTATGTGTGTTTTCCTTCTTATATATGTGGAGATTTGAACATGTCCTTCTATGTGGATCTAAGCCAAATTACTTGTTGCTTGCATATGTGGACATTTAAACAAGTCCTTGTATGTCTCCATTCTTAGATATAGTGATATGTGCCCATATCCCTTGTATTGTGGTCCCTTGGTCTAATGTTTTATGCCTCATGTATTTTTATGTATTCTTCCATATATGCTTCGTCTCCATGACACTTGTATTTACTTGTGACACACACACACACACACACACACACACACACACACACACACACACACACACACACACACACACACACACACACACACACACACACACACACACAAATTTTCTTGGACCTCATGCATCTACCCTTATTACATGGGTGTTGTGTTGTACAACATGCCCCATCCCCTAAGTAGCTACTCAAATTTTATATTATACACATTGATTACATCTATATTAACACCCTTGTGCAATGATAGAATACAACATAATCTTACATTGCCTACTTATGCTAAGATTCATTTATATTTTGATATTATGTTTCTATATTGTATTGAAATATCATGTAGTTATCATATATATGTTATGACTACTGCATTTTATAGAGATATTTATTTTGAGGATAATTATTACATAGGTTCCATAACTACCATAAAAAGAGGGGGAATTTATAAGGGTTTGTCACCAAGATTAGGATCTTACATTGATATTCATAGATAAATTTTAGCACATAGGCTTAGTTTTAGAAAGCAGACATGGGATAGACACATAAAAGAATAGAGACTTAGAAAGTAGTTCAGTCACCTAGATTTTAGACCAGATAAACATTAACACCTAGATTGGGACACTAGATCATAGGGTACTATTATCTACTACAGGGTGATACTATCTAGTAGCCCTAGCTTCAAGTCAATCCAAATTAGTCATACTAGTAAACCAAGTATAGTAAAAATTTGCATAGATACAGTCACAAATTTGATAGTTATGTTTATATTTTGCTTAGATACACTAATTTTAGCTCAGATTCATATCAATTACTCAGATTTAGGGGCATCAAACATGGCATGATCACTCCCACATTCATTTAAAATACATAGATTTTGTTTCTACATACTCAGTTTATAAGTAGTATACTTATATATCAAATTGGGGGAATGTGTGCAACACATAGTTTCCATATACTCAATTACACACAGGTTGATTAGATGGAATGTCAAAATCCATGTAATTATATAAATTTTATACACTTTATATCACATTCCAGGTTGTCACCATACTCATGCTTTACTCCATTTATAGTGATTGAAATTCTTAAGTGGCCCATATCTACCTAATGTACTCAAGTGGATGTGAAGTTGATATACACAGTTAGATACTTTCAACACTTTTCACATTTTAGTTACAGATGCATCTAATTCACATGGGTAATAAATGATGGATTCATGACCTAATTGAGTTCTTGATCCACCCACATGAGAGGATTAGACACACAGTATTATCCAAGCTAGTCATATATCAAGATCGATCGAGCAAGGGTGGGTAATAATGGATTCAAAATTGGATTGATTTTTTGGGCCACCCATATGAGTATTAAACAAGATATCAGCTCAATCTAAGATATTTAATGATATGATCACTATGTACACTCACACACAGGTTGTCACCATGTTCATGCATTGGTTCACATACCTAATGAGGTGTATTCATTCCTTTCCTCTCTCTTTACTCAAAATTACTCAGTTAATTTATTTCAGCATAGTCTTTTACTTTTTATCATCTCTTAAGTAAGGACTAATTTTTTCATGTTTCATTACAGGTTATTTCTTTGGATCATGTTTCATATATGTAGACCCAAATTCACATACTCAAACTTAGCTACATGGGATTCACTTCTAAGGTAAGTTTATGTAAGCTTATTTTTCCTTTATACTAGTCATTTCACTTTGCTACATTTCTAGCATATAGGGGGAAAATATAATCACATAAATGTGGTATTTGGATGCTAAGAGTGTTGGTTGACTTAGTATATTCCTAGCTTATCCCTAGACCTATCCCAAAATCTTTGCCACACTTTTTCAATCATTATGTGGACCAAAAATAACTATAATCAGTTCAAACACAGTTCCAAGACAACTTTCCTAGATCCCAACCTGGTTTTCCCAGTAATCTAACAAGTGGATATTAGTGCCACATTTGGGATGCTATAGCCACATAGCACTAGTGTCCCCAACTAGAAACTATTTTCCTTTACCCTAACTCTCTTAAATGGATACAATTCCAAACATGTGCCCCTCTTAAGGTTATCCTAAGTACATTTCATTATCTACACAAGATAAAAATCTCTATAAATACAAGATTGTTTGACCTTCGTTCACTAGATGGAAAATAGATGCAAAACCCTATTCAAACAAAAGATAATTTAAGAAAAATTAAGGTATTTGATCTATATTTTTCCTTACTTATACATACTACCATCTACAGTAACCCTAGGCCCAGATTTCAAATATTTCAAAGCTCAAACACATTTAAGGAATTCAAGACCACTCTCATTCTAGAATTTATTTACACTTACACCAAACACTAGATGGGAGAAATACATTGGGATTGATTCCTCCTCAGAGTGTTGGTATGTAGGTAACTCTCTTCACAGTGGGGTGTTGAGGATGTCCAACCTATCCTATTAACAAAAACACATTTAATTCTCATACCATAATTTCAAATATTATTAAGGTTTACACACTAAATTAGGTTTTCCAGGCATAACACAGAGATCTATATTTCATGTGTACAAAAATAAGACCCAAGAACATAGGCACAGGTTCTCCCAAAAAATAGGAACAATCTTACAAAGAAGACACTCAAGCTAATTTGAGGACACTACAATAGTGTGGTGTTACTGTCTAGGTGGGGCTTTATTGTCCAATGAGCAAATAGATCTTAAGACCCTATTGACAATACTTAGACCTATCCAACACCTAGTTTTTAGAACCTAGATCATCCATGACAATCACTTTATAGATAAGTTTATATTTATGCATATTTATTACTATTTTTAGAAAGTCAAAATAAGTCAAAATCTATAATAAATTAATTGTTAATTATTTCATATTATTTAATTTATTTAGAAATCTCATCCATTTAGTCCAACTTAGGTATTACACTTGTAAAGCACTAAAAAGTTAAATGACTACCTCCTTGCCTATTTTTTCACCAGTACCATAGATGAGAATACTTATCATTATCTATGATGTATATACCAAAATCAAATTATATAAAAATTTACCAATTTTGTGCTAGTTTTGCACCAAAAATGAATCTTATTTTATTTACAGACATTGGTTCACCTTTTTGCACTTTTTTTCACCAGAATGATCTCTTAGGATTCATACAAGGATTTAAAGCTACTCTACTAATTTGGGTATGTGATGTTGGATTCAAGAAAACCTTAAATTCTTTATCACACTCTCCTATAAATAATTATTGGGGAATTCACAATGTAATCCAAGTTTTTCAATGAAGAATAAATATTCAAGGGTCTTGCCCTTTATAATCACTAATTTTTGCACCAAAAAACACAATGGATCACATAACCAATTAGGGTAATTCATTCATAATTATTAGATATATAAATTTATTGTATTTACTTTTATATTTTCTTCTTAATTAATGACTAATTTATACATGTTTCATTGCACATTTTCATGAAGCATAATTTAGTGTTGTGGCCTACATTCAAAGATTGTTCTTCATAGGTAAGTTTAGGTATATAAATTTTCCTTTTAATATAATGATTTCACTTTTTTCATTACTAAAATAAAGGGGTGGGAATATAGAAACATAAATTAACATTTATTTCTAAAACAATGCACGTGTGACCACTTTCTATACACACTTAACTCATCCATATTTCCATGGTCCTTGATTGCCCTTCTTTCACTTATTATGTCGATGACCCTTACCTCTTAAGAAAATCATGATTATTAATGTCCCTATTTAGCATCCTAAATAACCTAAACTCATTTTTGTATTGATCTAAAATTTTAGTTTAGTTACCTCTACTCTTTAGACAAGACCACCCTATTTGGACTATCCCGCTCTTTGGTACTATCCAATTTTTCTAGTTGTGCCCTATTAATAAATAATGACCAGTTTATCAAATTAAAATTCACCAAATAGGTCATCTACACATTTCAAAATTCCCATCTAAATTAAATATAAAATTATCACTATAAATCCATATTTTCAAAACATTATCCATTAGAGGCTCATATGATTGAAAAGCACCAAAAAAATCTAATTACACATTGAGATAAAAACACATATTTTACCAATTCAAATTCCACCCAACACTATTAGTCATAGTATAAATTTAAATACACCTCCAAGGTTAGAGGTCATTGTTAAAACTTATAATCAAACTAGGATTATACCAATAATTATCATCTTGCACCACTCTTTCACACAAACCACTTTAGCATGGGAGAACTACATGGATTTTTATCCCTCTTTTGAGTATTCGTATATAGGCAATGATCAACATAGGGTGTGTTGAGGTCAAGCATAACTTCAAATACTAAACCCTTTTCTACTTCATTTTATTTTTTCCACGTGACCTATTAAACTAGGGTTTTAGTGAATAGTAAGGTACATAGTGGCTTCCAAAATATATCATCCATCATAGAACATACATGGTATAAACAAATGACAATGCACATACCTAAATTTTTATAGTGTAAAATCCTTACTAGACATTGGCACTCCCTAAGGACACTAATGCATTTCACCCTTGTCTAATTCTAGTAGCCTTATACATAGATCAAACAAATCTATTTTTATGATTCATATCATCATCACAGAGTCACACATTCATTTTTACAGTCATATACATAATCATGCATTCCTATTTTTCCAACTAAGTTATTTCCTTCTTGTATTTTCCCTTTTTTACATCTTTCTAAATATAGTAAATTACAAATCATTGAATGTTTAATTTATGCATATATTTTACATCCTACTTTATCTTAGTTCAATTTATCTAATTAGGATTTAGCACCTCCCATTTCCTATTTTTTGATAAAACACCTACATATAGATGAATGGCTTAGAATAATGGTGAATAAGAGTCATGTATCTGAGCATAAGTCATGATTTGGAATGTGTCAAGAATTAGTATTATCAAGTATATGTGACCATATTTATGTGTCTATAATTATTCTAGTTATAATTTTATCCAAATCATGGTTAATGACCTCTACTTAACCATTGTATTACATATGATATAGCGTAGACTTGTGGTGATGAAGCTCATACTCATGAAAAAGAGTTATGATAAGGTCTAATGTGAATTATTTTTCTTGATCAATAATTATATCAGGATGAATTTTATATCTTATAAAAATATAATCATATAAAAAATTAACCACTTTTCCATCTCAAGAATGATTTAGTGTCTTTACATTTTTCCATCTTGTGAAGTACTCAGTGCAAAAAATGATACACTCTTTTTGTTTGAAAGGAACATTTATAGGAAAAATAAATTCAATCCCTTATTTGTCATATTGTTCTAAAAATATCTAAGGATGAAGTATCTTCTCATAAGATCATGTGGTATTCCCCATATGTTATCATTTATCACACTAATGGGTGTACTATTTTGCATCTCTATATATAATGGGTCAATAGTGCCATATGTTGAAGATCTTATTAGATGTCCACTTTCTTTCAAAAATTTCAACATAGGGTTCATCATGACAAGTTGTAAGGATATTAAAAACTTCATATTCTCTTACACACTAATATAGGATTGAGTCAAGCCAAGTTTGAATGAGATTACTAGAGATCCATGAAAAGTATCCATTATAGTCCTCCAGGTTATGTTGCTCTTTAGGTGATAAAATTTGAGAAAACTTCCCTTCATCCAATTAATTTAATGTGTCTATAAACAAAGGGATTTTTAAAAAAATGCAAAGAGATGTTCATCAGGAAATGAATCATTCACCTATGGACTTTGTGCATCAAATGCTAGTTGAGAAATAAAATAAAAAACTATATTATCATTTATAAGATTATCTAGGATTAATTCCAAAATTTTATAGTAAAAAATCCATCTAATAGTCCTACCATTAAGTAATGGTTTTTTCATGAGACCCCTTATTAGTGAATGGTTAGAATGCAAAAAATAAGTTCATCCTTTAATATAATGGCATAATTTATCTATAGCATATATAATAGAAATAATATTTTTTGAATTTATTATATAGTTGGGCTCATCACCAGAAATATTTGTTCTTATGAATTAAATGACATAGTTTATCTATCCATAATTTTTTCCTAGCATGACACTCCATGCCACATTAGAGGCATATGTGTGGATATGGAAAGGGAGTGGCCAATAAATTAATCTTAAGATAAGTCTTGACAATGCTAATATATTCTTAAGAGTCTAGAATGATTCCTAACATGAATTAGTGCATAAAAAATTAACATATTTAGATAATGAAATAAATAAGGTGTTTCAATTTTTATAAAATATATAATAAATATTTGGTAATAACATGAATGTCCAAGGAAACTCCTAACATTCTTTTTTTTAGGTGTTGGTATATTTACAGTCACATTTGTTTTCTTTGGGTCTAATTCAATTCATTTTGACAATATATTATGGTCTAACATAATCCCTTACTTCATCAGCATGTGGAAATTATCATGGCTTAATGTGAGGCTATAGACCTTGCAATGTTGAAGGAATTTGTATAGCTTGGTGATGGATTCATTATAAAACCATAGTGTATGAAATAATTCATGTGTATTATATGCATTCATGGGCTACGTTATAAAATATGTAAAAAATAACTCTTTTTAATATGGTTGGATTATTGCATAACTAAAAACAAATGAATAAGTATGAATATTCTCACCATAGGCAAGTGAAGCTAGTTCTATATTAATCTTTAGGTGAAATTATGATTTGATGATAACCATTAAAACCAACAAGGAGAGGAAAATATTTCTTCCTATAGAGCATGTCCAAGACCTAATTAATTAATGATAGAAGAAAGTGGTACCTTCAGGTAGTGGTTCTAAGTTCACTATAAATTACAAAAATTCACTATTTACGACCATTTTCTTGGAATAATTATGAGAGGAGAGACCTAATGGCTATCAAAAATATGATAAATGAATCCAACATCTATATTTTTTTAATCATTTAGCCTTAAAATTTTCTATTATGGAAGGATTCATAAGTCTATCATAGATCTTGAATAGTTCTCTTATTACTTCTTTTAATTTTTATCATAGATCTTGAATAGTTCTAAAAAGAACATATGTCATCATAAGTCATCTATGAAACATCTCCACTTCCAATAAGGTCGATTGATTTGATGTCATATTAATTAATGCCTCTCAAAAACATTAACTTTCGGGATTTGTTTTTATGCTTTTTAGATTCACAAGAGAAACACACAATCAATAAAGGTGTTTGAATACTATATATTAATATTCAAATTTTAACAATGTAGTATAATACTTTGTTAATATGATTCATTTAAGCATGTGTAATAAACACTATAAGTATCAAGTAACTAAGGGATAAAAGAGAGAATATGTTATTTGTTTTTCTATTATGGAATGTGTTAGTGATCAAGAATCATCATAGGGATACCTTAAAGATATTAACCTTATTCCCTCTGTGTTTTGACTATTTTTGTCTACCAAATAGTTGCACTAAATAGGGATAATAATGTCAACACTAGTGTTTGCTTCTGATGCAGGTGTCTAACCAAGGATATGTACAAGAATAGTTCCAAATTTGTATCAAGATTTTTTTGTGACCTATGTAATTGTTTTACATCACTATATATGTCTTCATATGTGATTGATCTAGATACTAACCAAAACCCTAGTTCTTTTATATTGTAAATCTTGTAACCTAGTGAAAATTGGTTAGTAACGTGATTTTAGTTATCCCTAGCAACCTTGTTTGTTATTAAGTATTGCCTACATAGTCAATACTCCAAAGTGGGCCTTAGATTCACGTGTAGTTTTCCTTCCTATGCATGTGTGTGGAAGTGTAAGAATGTGACTATATTTTATTTCTCCTAGTAACCCTTGGTACAAGTGATGAAATAGTATATTTGACATTTTAAATGTTTTATAGATTTAATTTAGTGTTCTAGTGCAATTTGATAGCTTGAAATAAAATAATACTTTCCAATTAGATAGTTGCCTAATCAAATTTTAAGGTAGGTTAATTAGAATATAGCCTTTTATATATATATATATATATATATATATATATATATATATATATATATATATATATGAACCTTTTGATTTTGAATTAGAAACTAGTAACACATGAAAATCCAACCATAGGATAGGTAAAAAGGGCTAATAAAATGGTCACAAAGTGAAAGATATAGAAGAGGATAAAAAGATAAGCCTAGATAGTTATGTTATAATTGAACACTAACATCAACACTAGTGTCCCAGATCGATGCAAGTGTCTAGGGGATAAAAACATATATAAAATAGGAACAATAAGTAGGGATCCATGGCATATATTAAATGAAGATAAACAAGCATAACGTATAGGCCCAAGGGGCAAGCAAATCAAGTGAAATAAGATAGAACCAAAGAGGTTCCTAAGATACTACATCACTATATGTCTAATTCTCATTACAAAAGTATATACATATAAGGAGATTATAAATATGTGTACTTGTACCAAAATGGGTGTCTCCATTTCCCCCCTTTAATTTAGTAATGCAAGAAGAACTAAAATTAATAGTTTAAAGGAAAAGAAAATGAATATTATGGTGTGGATGACACACCTTGTCTTTGCTTAAGTTTTTTTTATTAAATCTTTCATTTGAACATTAATTAAAACCAAAAGTATAACATGAATTAATAAATAAATATTATCATAAGTAAATATCATGGATAGACTACACATGTGTATGTGTTGTGTAGTAAATAGTTCAAATTATTGCTTACATACACCTAGATAAACTACCCTATACTGAGCTATACATATAAATGTCTTGTGCACTCGAGTTGTGATAGTATATAAATGATACTATTGATGGTCAAAGCACCACTCTTCTTATTTTTGGTTAGGGTCATGATCACCTCCCTACTCTCCCTATTATAAGTATAATACCACTCTTACTATAGGTATGATTTTTGGCAAGGTTTGAAAATTTTCAAATTTGGTAAAATATGGAAGATCTCATTTTATATATTCTAATTTAACTTATGGTTTCAAATTTGGAAAACAGGGCTCAAGATATAGATATTTGAAGTTTGTGCAAAAGTGGTATATTAGGTGTGTTTTAATATAAATTTAAAATCATTTACATTTTAAAATTTTGTAAAATTTGAGCTCTGAGTCAGAGAATAACCATGCCACACATAAGAGCTCATTTCCCAATGAAATTTTATGTTATCCATAGTAACTTAGCCAACCAATAATTTTATAAGTCGGTAAGTAGGCTTGATTATGATTTTATTGGTAATTTTAACTTTTTGAAAATTTTTAATTTGGTATGTGCTTTGGGATTTTTCATGAGATGATGGACACCTTCATCGATGTCATAGATGCTTACATTATTAACATGATGATAGTGTATATGGGTATACATAAGTGTTCTATGTTTCCATGTACTCTACATGTTACTGTCTGACACTTTTATCCTGAGTGGACACTAGCATCCAATGCTACTGTCTTATTATTTTTGTATATAGTTAACTATTATTTTCATGAAAATATAATTAATAACAAGTTTTTATTATTGTATTATTTATTGTATAAGGATATGCATATTTGATAGATTGGGAATAAGTGGCATTATTCTACCTTACCAGATATTGGTCTAGATGTGATTGATTGTGTTTTTAATGATCAAGCAGGGTTAGGTCATGTGGCCCATTTGGGATAAATTACTTAGGATATCCACCTCCTTAGAGCTCTAGTTAAGAGGTGGAATTTATGTACTTTCTATCTTCCCATAGGTGATAATGACAATCACTTTCAAAGATATGTACCAAATTTTTCATCTTATGATTAGAGGTGATAGAGTTTATGTTGTTGGAGATGGTAACCCAGGATATATTCAACATTCCCATGTATATTTCACAGGTTAGAGGGATCCTGATGTAGATTCAAAAAGTATGATTTGTTTTGAAAATATTATTAGAGGTGATGTTCTATATTTATGGAAGTTTATGTCTTTTACTATCATCTCTTGTGGTTATGGAGGGTAGTACAATTAGTATTTCATATCATATGTACCATATAGTGTGGCATATTAAGCTTGATAAGACCAATTATTCATGGGGTCACACTATATTGGCCCAATTATATAGGAATCTTTACAGGTTCACATTATAAATTCATGGTGGAGGTATTGGAGTTATGACTTTATTACATGTTTGTGCCTATGAACACATT
Organism: Torreya grandis; assembly: GCA_037957365.1. NCBI lineage: Eukaryota > Viridiplantae > Streptophyta > Pinopsida > Cupressales > Taxaceae > Torreya > Torreya grandis. The sequence continues at coordinate 612,027 of JARHVA010003488.1, forward strand.
ACAGTGGTATGGCTAGTTGGTGGCCTCCTACCTGGATGGGCTCATCCACATATGGATGTAGAGTGGTGCATATTTTTATGTGGTAGAATTCATCCCATGATGTATTACTATGTTAATTTGGATAGGTTGACTCTATATAAAATAATATGGCATCTTTATAGGAGTTTTATAGGATGGATCGAGGACAAACATGAGTAATAAAGGGTTTCTATCAGTATGTGGTTGGTTGATTAGTTTCTTAGTGTTTATTAGTTTTTTTAGTATAACTAAGTTTTATAGTAGTTTAGTATAGAGTATGGAGTGTCCTTGATAACCTAATCATGTTATCGGATAACATAGAGTTGGCATAGGCCCCATGATAGGCCAACACCTATGTCTATAGATCTATCCCCATGTCCAACTAAAGAATGAGATATCATGGTTCCCCTAGTTATAAGATATGATGCATAATGTATAGATGGATATGTAGTGGTGGGTTGGAGCCTGGTGGTCACTATTTTTTCTTGTTATAGTTCCCCTTAGGTGTCATTCCTTAAACATAGGGTAGTGTGAGAGGAAATATAGGTGGTGAGGAAGGATACAGTGTTCCTATGGGACTAACACTGGTGGATAAGGTGTAAATTAAGGTCACATGTGAGTACCATAATTTAAGTTTTCCATTTTATTTGGATATAATATAAGTTAAATTATTTCATTTTATAGGCATAGGTAACTAATATCATATCTTTAATATCTACAGGTAATCAAGAGTGGGTGACGATGGTGGATCAAGTGATACATGGCCTCACACACAACATGTTAATGGGTATAAATAGATATGGATTTATTCAGAGGTTCATTGACATTATATATGCCCATGCACCATTATTCAATCATATGGTGAGAGTTGTGAGAACATACCATACTCAACCATTGAGTGTAAATAACTATATGCTTATTTAGATAGGCATGAAATCTCACAATGGAGTGCTACTAAGATTTTCAGACTTTGATTGGTCATTATGACACTTTGTAATGTGAGCATGAGGATACAGTGTAGTGATTAGGTTATTCTGAGGAGAGATTATTCATTTTATCACATGCATGCAAGCCTTAGATAGAACCTGGTGCATCAACATCTAGAGGTACTATGGTCATGGATATTAATGATGATGAGGAGTACACATCTTGGGATATGCCCCAAACATATGATTGATGTGATTATTTATATAAAATTTATATTAACTTATATATATATATATATATATATATATATATATATATATATATATATATATATGACATTACTCACATGGTTTTATTTGGTTTCAAATGGGTTTATACTATTTAATTATTTTTTGCTCATTATATAGTTTTTAATTTCATTTATTTATGTGGTGTATGTTAGGATTTGGTAAATTTTGTAACAAATATGGTCATTTATAAAATGCTTTTATTATATTATAAATGATTGAATAACTATATTAAATGAAATTTGGATGGAAATAAGAATGCATGTCTGTAATGATCATGTGGTAATGGGACTTTTGATTTTACTTCTCTAATTGTCTTCAAAGTATCTATAGAAATGTCATTTGAATATGTATGTATCTATTTATGTACCCATATCTATTGTTTATTTCTATCTTCTCTTTGTGTCTGTTTATGAAGGACTTGATTGAATAATGGTTCCTCGATAGGATCAATGTGGGAGAGGGTAGTCCTAGGAAAGATTACATTTGGAGAGGGACTCCTACTAGTGGTCATATTATGTGAAGGTTCATGGACCATGTGTTCCTCACAAGGAGTAACATGGGATGACTCGACCCTCTTAGACAAGCCTCTAGGAAAAGTATGTGGAATAGGTATAGATATGTCTTTTTTGAATGCAATGATTTCAAGATTGACTAACTGTATAATATTTTTCTCAAGATCAAAGCACTCATTATCTCGATGTCCATTAATACCATGATAAGTGTAAAAGTTTTATCCTTTTTCCTTCTCAAATAGGTGAGGTGGATACTGTGAATTAGGAGGGAGTGTGATCATTCATTTATCCAAAAAAGTTTTCAATATGTCATGTGGTCTATCTTTGTACCAATAAAATTGAATAGGTTATTGTTTGGTAGAGGTAAATTGTCTAATTATGGGAGATGATCTATAAGAATTCCCCTTCCCTTTATTCAACACCTTTAATTTTTGTATTTTTACATATTTTATTGGTTTTGCAGAAGGTGTTTGGATTGGTTTATGATCTTTTAGGACTTGGCTATTTATCTTGAAAATATGTCTATTATTATGCATTATTTTTCAATGATGTGTTTTTAAACTTGGTTTGAGTATTCATGGGAGTGCATGCATATTTGTGCACATCCCAATGGGTTATCTCAAATGAATCAAAAAAATTATGTAATGTTATTTCTCTAAGTAGAGAAATAATACCTCTACTAAATATAAATTATACTTTTAAATATGAGGGACCATAATTTAAATAATAAAAAGCATCCTTAAATTGAATAGCATAGTCTTGTATAGATTCATTTTCTATTTCTATCAATGTTTGTAAATGTTTAAATTGTAACTTAGGTAAGGTATTGTAGAGTAAAAATACTCTACGTTTCATTCTGATTATTAGTAGCGCATGATCCAAATTGTTGTTTGAGACGGTGAAGTTTTGGAAGCAGAATGTGGGCTCTAATTTCCTTTTGATAAGTGTTTGAGTAAAGCAGAAGCTGTCAAGTGTCACTTTCTAAGGCACCTTTCATATTTCAATAAGGCCATAGAATTTACCACGTGTCCCATAACAACTCAGTAGAATGCAACAAGTGTTGACATCCACGTTTCATACCGGCATCTGCATTTCATCTCTTTTCAGTGAAAGGTTTCAACAAGATAAGTATCAGGATCAAGAAGAAAGCACCAAGTGGCAGTCACGAAAGGTCTCGATGTTGCTTTTCTAAAAGTGATAGAAGATGCCACATAACCTATCAAAAGAAAGCGGAAGCCACCACATGTTGCGATCTGAATTATCTTCATCTTTGCTTCACTAATATAACAAAGACCATGGTGGGTCCCAAGTTTTGTGTCTGAAGCAAGCGGAAGCTGCCAAGTGTCATTGTCCATGTAAATGTGGAATGAGACCCATTTATTTCTATGGTATAAATAGAGTAAAGCGCAGACCACCACATGTCATCTTCCACAAGTTTCTAAAAGGTAGATAAAAGAAGTGGAGGCCACCACATAACCCCAAATAAGTAAAGTAGATATTTCCATGTGTCCTTTAATGAAGCAGTGGAGATTGACACCTGTCCTTGTGTCCCTTTTACAATTACTTAGGTTAGAAATGTTTTGAATATTATTTTCTTTTAAGTTTTTGAAGTTTCGAGGAAGCGGATTGTGACAAGTGTCAAAGGCAGAACACTCTTGAGCAAAGACACAAAAGAGTATAAGTTACACAAAAAGTGCCGCGTGTCTTCAAGGGTGCTACAGAACATGCCAAGTGTTGTCCTCCAGTGTTTCCTAAAGTAATAAAAAGGTTTCAATAAATTGGCTAAGTGTTACCTAGCATTTAAGAGAAGGGAGCATCCTGCAATCCGTTTCAGCCAATGAACTACCAGAAGATGAAGCATTTTAGAATCTGTAAAATATTTTTTGTTAGACACTTCCAGCTCAGTTAGATTTTAGTTGGGCCGTTAGATTGAGAAAAAGTAGACAATCCAGAGTGAATACAAGTCTATAAATAAGGGTGCAGAGATCACCAGAAGGGGAAATTAGCAAGAATTATCAGAGAGAATTTTGAGAGTGATTTATTATAAAAAGTTTAGACTTTTTAGAGCTGTGACTAGTAATATCATTTGCTTTTGTTCTATCTTCTCAAGTTGGAAGGTTTATGTAACTGTGCATGTTTCTATGCCTCTTATGTGACTGGAGAATTAATGAGAAGATTGAATCCTATGCCTTTGTTGAAATTTTCTGTGTCATTTGCAAAAGTAGTCTAGGTTGTAGACTTTTTAGAGCTGCGATTAGGAATGTCATTTGATTTTGTCTCATTTTCTTGAGTTGAAAACTTTATATAATTGTACGTGTTTCTACGCCTCTTATATGACTGGAAAATTCAAATAAGAAGGTTGAACCTTATGCCTTTGTTGACATTTTCTATATCAAAGCAAAAGTAGTCTATGTTGTGAGCCTCTATTTCTATTGTTTCCATCTTTTACATTGATCATGCACTTGTTTGCTCTTAAATGTAAATGAATCCTACATATAGTCTCACTGTGCTCAGGATTAGGGTTGAATTACATTTAGGTGCATCGCCATAGATTAGATTTCCTTTCTTGCATTTGTGTTTCTGATTAAAATTCCTATCCCTTTTCCCAATATCTACTCAATTTAAAGAAGAACCAGCTTCTCAAAAATATGGAGGTTGTTTCAAGATGCAAGTCCCATATCTTGAAACTTCCCATTGTTAGTATTTATTACAAAGCAAAATTTTAAATCATCAACAATTTTTGGCACGCCTAGTGGGACCAATCTTGAAGTCTCTTTCAAGATCATATGAACCAGAGAGCTATGAGAAGTCATAGCTATGGACCAATAACCAGATCACAATCTTCTACAAATCTAGGTACTCTTTTTCCACCTTTGGTAACTAGTCCAAGAAGAAGAGTCAACCAGTTTATACCAATACCAAGAGAAAATATGGGAGCCCCTATATCCCCAAGAAATTATGCGAGTTGGAACACTGGTAGTCCATTAGTTCTCCCAATACCACCAGCCACTTGGGACCCTATCCCAGTGAATGCCCTAAAAGATCTACCCAAATTCAGTGGGTAAGACTTTAAAACACCTGAGGAACATCTTCAAGATGTATTAGATGTTTGTGCTATACATGTTGTCACACAACAAAATGTGGCCATAAGATTATTAGCAGCTTCTTTTAAAGGGAAGGCTCTAGAATGGTATTGGTCTTTGACCCCAAATACCATAACTGCATGGGACCAGCTCAAAGATCTTTTCTTTGAAAGATTTGAGAAGGGTGATAAGTCTTCTTTGTTACAACAATTAATTACCATTTAAAGGGCACCACAAGAAGCCATGAATGACTTCAATTCTAGATTTTAAAAGACTTGGGAAAGAATCCCTACTACAGCTAGACCATTACCAAGTATGGCTATAGTATTTTATCTTAAGGCTTTGAATTTAGATATATCTATTATGATTCAGTCACTTGGAGGACACAATTTGCCAGAAGCTTATGACTATCCAGTCAGAGCTGAGAATAATTTAATAGATGCTGGAAAGTTACCCCCAAGGCCTCCTATGCCCATGTTCCCAAAAAATTCCTTACCATTACCTCAAGAAGCCCATAAATCTATAGCCCCACCTGTGTCTATGTACACCTATCCTCAATCATATGCTAAAGAAATTGTCCCTACTCAGTCATCTGAGCTGGATGATATCAAGAATATCCTAAGGACATTTTCTAATGAGCTGATCAATATAAAAAGATAGAAAAATACTTTCCCTAAGCCTCCATATCAAGGCTATCAAGGAAATAGATTTTCATCTCAGCCAAACCAATACCAGGGTCCTCCAAGGCAAACTAAGCATCAACCAACAAACCAATTAGTTACAGTCCCTACACCCTCACAGACTATTCTTCCCAATTCAAATAGGGAGATTGTTCTAGGGCAAAGTAACTATATGGATAACACTGATGCCTGGTGTTTCCCTTGAAATAATGCTCATACACCTAGAGATTTTCCTATGGGTAATCTACAACAAAAGGTGGTAGAGCAAAGAATGGATGATCAATTTGCAAGTTCTAGTGATAATTAAGCCTGCCAGTCTTCTGATATGTAGAATTTAGTCTTAATGTCTCAGATGCAAGGGATGTCTTTAAAACAAGAGGAAGAAATAGCCTTAGAATATGCTTTGTTCTCATGGGTTGAAGATGAAGAATCAATACTTTTAAATGAAGCTTTTGTTTCCAAGAAATTAGTGGTGTAATCAGACTACTGTATTAGATCAAAGAGAATAATGTTGCGACAACTTGAAATTGTAAACAATGAAGTTATGGAGAATCCTTCATTTTGATGTAATCAACACCCAGTTGTTAGACAAGAAATGCTTTAGCCAGTACAGAATCAAGAAGTTCTTGAAAAAGCTCAAAGAAAGACAAGATATCCTAATCCTCCAAGAATTCAAACTTTTGGACCAATGAATGTGGTGGATCAACTGAAGATGACCCTAGCACAAGTATCAATTTGGGACATGATAGCTATTCCTGAATAAAGGACACTATTACAAGAAGCTCTTCAAAATCAAGCAATGCCCAAATATACTGACGGACCTGCTGATAAAAGAAAGATCAAAGACACAGTTCATCTGTAGACAAAAACCTTAGTGAACAATGCATCAGAGGTAAGCAAATCCAAACTAGATTCTTTCCATTTTACTCAAATAGGTGACTGGACTAAGCATAATTAGGAAAAAGAAAATAAACAATTGTTAGCTATGACACATAATGACCCATATGAAAATTATAACTCTACTTGTTTGGGAACTTATGTTATTTTTTATGAGGACCATGAAATACCAAATGTTTTAAGGGAATAGACACCAACTACTCAAGGATCCGAAAAAGATTCAGAAATCTGGACTTTAAATTTTGATGGGGCTAGAAGTAAAAATGGTGTTGGAGCAAGAATTTGTCTTACTGCTCCAAATGGTGAAAAAAAATTAAGGGCTATTCATTTTCAATTTACTTGCACTAATAATGATGCCGAGTATGAATCTTTAGTACATGGGATCCTATTAGCCAAGAAAAAGGGAATACAGAATCTAATAGTAAAAGGAGATTTATAATTAGTAGTAAAAAAAATTAGAGAAAAGGTAATAACAAAGAATGTCAGAATGAAATATTATAAGCACAAAATTTGGGACTTAATAAAAGATTTTAAAGCTTTTAATATTGAAGTAGTTCCCAGGATTCAAAATTTTGAAGCTGATAGGATGGCACAGATTGGTTCATAGTTTGATCTAGCAACTGACCTATTAGTTAACAATGAGTCAGTAAAGGTTATAGTAAGACCAGTTATTCTTGATAATGATGATAATTGGCAAGTATTTGAGAATGATTTTCAAGTACTCTCATTCTTGCAACAATCAAGGGAGTTTGCCGATCAATCGCAACCAAAGATTGAAGAGGCATATGGGGATTAAATTATACAATTAAAGAATAATAAGCTTCCCAAAGGTTTAATCACTTTAGAGAGCCTTTTTGACCTAGAAGATGTAAGCCTAGAGAAGAAAAAGTTCCAAGTAAACAAAGTAGATTATTCTAAAATATAGCTGAGTGAAGGGAAAAAATTAAAAGTTGGAAATTCTGCAACTCAAGAAGAAAAGGAAAGGCTAATTGAATTATGCAAAAAATATGACAGAGTCATAGCCTAGAGCTATGAAGACCTTCATGGATATAATAGAGACATCATTCAACACACAATAGAACTGACTGAAGGATCTAACCCTGTTAGACAGAAACAAAGGCCAGTGAATCCAAGAATTGAGCCTCTAATGGTAGATGAGTTGCAAAAACTTTTAGATTTTAAAATAAATTTTCCAATCAAACACTCAACCTGGGTATCAAATCTGGTACCAGTTAGGAAAAAGAATGGTGATATAAGATGTTGTGTAGATTTTAGAGATCTAAACAAAGCATCTTTGAAAGATCACTATCCCTTGCCCTCCATGGAACAAATTCTACAAACTGTGGCTGGATTAGAGAGATTTTCTTTGCTAGATGGTTTCTCTAGATACAATCAGATTTGGTTGGCTAAAGAAGACCAATACAAGACTGATTTTAATACCAAGTGGGGAACATTTGCATATGCTAAGATGCCATTTGGCCTATCAAATGCTGGAGCCACTTTTTAGAGAGCTATGGATGTTGCATTTGGGGAACTGATAAATAAAATTATCTTGATTTATTTTGATGATCTTACTATTTTTTCAAAAAATGCTATTGATCATTTTGATCATTTAGAAGTTGTGTTTAAAAAATGTCAAGAATTTGGAATATCTTTGAATCCTAAGAAATGTATCTTTGTGGTCCCTAGAGGCAAATTATTGGGACATATAGTATCTAAAGAAGGAGTTTCCATAGACCCAGAAAGAGTGGTAGCTATAATGAACTTACCTCTTCCAGTTAATAAGAAAGCAATTCAATCTTTCTTGGGAAAGATTAATTTCGTCAGTCGGTTCATATCTGACTTTGCAGGCTTAGTAAGACTAGTGACACTTTTATTGAAAAAAGACCTAATTTTTAAGTGGACTACGAAAGGAAGACAAGCCTTTAAAGAGGTCAAGAAAGATATTTCAATAGCTCCAGTACTTAGAAATCCAAATTTTTCTAAGCCTTTTGTAATGTATGTATATGGAGGAGAGCTCAGTATTGCTGTTATTCTAACACAAAAGGAGATAAGTAGGAGGGAGAACATCCAATAGCATTTTTCTCGAGGACACTTAGGGAATATGAAACTAGATATAACTTTGTGGAAAAACAAGCATATGCTATGGTAAAAGCTCTAAAAAAGTTTAGGCATATAGTATCAGGAAGTAAAATTTTGATACTTGTAGCACATCCAAGTGTCATAGAATACATCATGGAGGGTGAAATTACTAAAAAAAGAGCAAACTAGATAACTAAGATCTTGGAATATGATGTAGAAGTCAAACCCACTAAATTAGTCAGAGGTAGGGGTTTGTGTCAATATATGACCCAAGAGCTTGAAAAGATGATACCTGAAGAGATAAATTTAGGAACAAAAGAAGAAATTGTATTGAAGTTGATCAGGAATCTTGGCTCACAAGCAGGATTCATTTTATGAAAAATGGGATTTACCCAAGAGAATTCCCTCAAAATAAGAGAAGATACTATAGAATGCAAGGAGTTCATTTTGTTTAATTGAACATATTCTTTTCAAAAGAAATTATGATGGCAAATTGTTAAGATGTGTAGAAAAAGACGAGGCTAAGAAAATACTACATGAAATGCATCATGGAGCATCTGGTGGACATTTTTATACAAAGACCACATCCATAAAGATAATTAAAGTAGGTTATTTCTGGCCTACTTTATTTATAGATTGTTATTATTTGGTTAAAAAATGTAAATCTTGTCAATATTATGTGGGGATGAGAAGGAATGCAGCAATGCCTCTTAGCCCTATAATGGTGGATGAACCTTTTGCTCAATGGGGTCTTGACTTCATTAGAATGATCAATCCAGTATCTAGTATGGGTCACAAATGGATCTTAACTACCACATATTATTTCACCAGATGGACCGAGGCAGTGCCACTCAAGGAAGAAATAGAAAATGTGATCCTAGATTTTCTAGGGAGTATCACTACTCATTTTGGAGCTCCTCGCACCATAATTTCAGATAATGCTAAAGCATTTTAGGGTCTAAAGTATCAAACTTTGCATTAAAGCATGGAATATATCTGAAAACTTCTTCTAATTATTACCCTCAGGGTAATGGTTTGGTAGAATCAACTAATAAGAACCTGATTAGACTCATAAAAGAATAGGGGCTGATCATCACAAGGAGTGGCATAAAGTGCTTAATTTAGCACTATGGGATCATAGAATTACACCTAAACAAGTGATTAAAATGTCCCCATATGAATTAGTATATGGGAAACCTACTGTAATTCCCCTAAGCTTGGAGATTCCTGCTCTCCAACTGATCAAACAGATTGAAATTAAAGAAAATGGCCCCATGTAGGTCAAACTCGCAAAACTTCTAGAAGTTCAAGAAAAGAGAGATGCAGCACATGATTCTTTGATAAAGCATCAGAAAATAATTAAAGACTGTTTCGATAAAAGGACTTCAAATCCCCATTTCAAAACAAGCTCAATTATTTTGAAATGGGATGCAAGAGCTGCCAAACTAGGTCAACACACTAAGTTTGAAGCATTATGGACTGGCCCTTATAAAATTTGGGCATGTAAACAAAAAAATTCATTTGAGCTAGAAATGATGGAAGGTGAACCTGAAGATATTCTTGTAAATGGAATCTATTTGAAACATTTTCGTTAAAACTATGTTTTCTAGCAATTTTAGATCATGCAAGAGTTGTAGATTCTTTTTGAGCGGGCTCAAAAGTCCTTGGGGTCGCCAATAATTGTAGAGTAAAAATACTCTACATTTCATTTTGATTTTCAGTAGCACATGATCCAAATTTCTATTCAAGATGGTGAAGTTTTGGAAATAAAACGTGGGCTCTAATTTCCTTTTGATTCATTTTCTCTAAGTGTTTGAGTAAAGTGGAAGCTGTCAAGTGTCACTTTCTGAGGCACCTTTCATATTTCAATAAGGCCATGGAATGTACCACATGTCCCATAAAAACTCAATAGAATGCAACAAGTGTTGACATCTATGTTTCATACCAGCATCCGTGTTTCATCTCTTTTTAGTAAAAGGTTTTAACAAGCTAAGTATTAGGATCAAGCAGAAAGCGCCAAGTGGCATTCATGAAAGGTCTCAATGTTGATTTTCTAAAAGTGATGGAAGATGCCACGTACCCTAGAAAAATAAATTGGAAGCCACCACGTGTCATGGTCTGAATTATCTTCATCTTTGCTTCACTGATTTAGCAAAGACCGTGGTGGGTCTCAAGTTTTGTGTCCGAAGCAAGCGGAAGCTGCCAAGTGTCATTGTCTGTGTAAATGTGAAATGAGACCCATTTATTTCTATGGTATAAATAGAGTAAAGTAGAGATTTCCACATGTCATCTTCCATAGGTTTCTAAAAGGTAGATAAAAGCAGTGGAGGCCACCACGTAACCCCAGATAAGTAAAGCAGAGATTGCCACGTGTCCTTTAATGAAGCAGCTAAGATTGACACCTGTCCCTATGTCCCTTTTAAAATTACTTGGGTAAGAAATGCTGTGAATCTTATTTTATTTTAAGCTATTGAGTTTTTGAGGAAGTAGATTGCGACAAGTGTCAAAGGTGAAACACTCTTGAGCAAAGACACAAAAGAGTATAAGTTACACGAAAAGTGCCGTGTGTTTTCAAGGGTGGTGCGGAACATGCCAAGTGTCATCCTCTGATGTTTCCTAAAGTAATAAAAAGGTTTCAAGAAATTGGCTAAGTGTTACCTAGCATTTAAGAGAAGGAAGCATCTTGTAATCCATTTCAGCCAATGAATTGCTAGAAAATGAAGCATTTTAGAATCTATAAAATATTTTTTGTTAGACACTTCCAGCTCAGTTAGATTTTAGTTGGGCCATTAGATTGAGAACAAGCAGACAATCTGGAGTGAATCCAAGTATATAAATAAGGGTGCAGAGATCACCAAAAGGGGAAATTAGCAAGAATTATCAGAGAGAATTTTGAGAGTGATTTATTGTAAAAAGTTTAGACTTTCTAGAGCTATGACTAGTAATATCATTTGATTTTGTTCTATCTTCTCAAGTTGGAAGGTTTATGTAACTGTGTGTGTTTCTATGCCTCTTATGTGATTGGAGAATTAATGAGAAGATTAAATCCTATGCCTTTGTTGATATTTTTTGTGTCATTTGCAAAAGTAGTCTAGGTTGTAGACTTTCTAGAGCTATGATTAGGAATGTCATTTGCTTTTGTCTCATTTTCTTGAGTTGAAAAGTTTATATAACTATATGTGTTTTTGTGCCTCTTATACGATTAGAAAATTCAAATAAGAAGATTAAACCCTATGCCTTTGTTGACATTTTCTGTATCTCAGCAAAAGTAGTCTATGCTGTGAACCTCTGTTTCTATTGTTTCCATCTTTTACATTGGTCATGCACTTGTTTTCTCTTAAATGTAAATGAATCCTACATATAGTCTCATTGTGCTCAGGATTAAGGTTGAATTACATTCAGGCACATCACCATAGATTAGATTTCCTTTCTTGCATTTGTGTTTCTAATTAAAAATCCTATCCCTTTTCCTAGTATCTACTCAATTTAAAGAAGAACCAGCTTCTCAAAAATATGGAGGTTGTTTCAAGATGCAAGTCCCATATCTTGAAACTTCACATTGTTGATGTTTATTACAAAGCACAATTTTAAATCATCAACAGGTATAACGATGAAAATATAATAGAACATATTCAAGTATTTTGAAATTTGATAATAAATAATTTTGAAGACTATAAAACCAATCAAGAGACCCTTGGGTTAAACTATGATGAAAATCCTTTAAGATCAACCTTCCATTTTGGGCCCATGTTCAAAGGAATGTATATATTATTAGGGAGCCCTTGACCATTGATAGAGGAAAACTTAGACATAATAAAGTGTGAAGGATAAGGATGCTCAAATACACTCTTAGTAATAGGTTATGTTGTTAATGTATTCTCCTCAAGAATAGACTCATGACAGTTTTTTTGTAATTTAAGAGTTTTGACTTGTTGTAAATATCCCATGGTAGTCATGATAGATAACACATCATGAAAAGTGGTTGAAGTGTTTGCTAGTGGTTATAAATTACCATGCACATGGAACATAGGAATAATTAAATTTGTTTCACTATCAATGGGTGAATGATCACCTATTTGTATTTCCTATTGAAAAGGGGTATCCATGGTTAAAGAGGTAAGTATCTCATGTTGGATTGCATGGAGGTTGGTATTAGTGTTGTTAAAAAACTTTTGACATTGAATAGAAGTGGGGTAAATAATTTCACTTGTAATAATTTTCTCTTTTGTATTGAAAAGTTAAAAAGGGGGAAGGGAAGATTTTTTTTATAATTCATTTATAACATCATGAGAAGAAATAATGCAATGTGAACTTTGGTTTTAATTTATAAATGAGGGAGAGACAATGCAATTATAGTTTTGATCCTCCTTGTTGTAGATGATTTTATATTTACAAATGATATGAAATATACTTGTCAGCTTATTTTTGTCCTGAAATAATGCATGTTTTGTAAGTAATTCCTTATGATAGTTATATGAATTCCCATTTTTTCCTCAAGCAAGACAATAAGAGACATAGGACATGCATTTTCTCATCACAAACTAGAGGGGAAGAACTTATTTATCTATTTGTATTTAAATTATCCAAATAGGGAAAATAATTTATAATATTAATATTACTTGGATAAGAAGGCATACACTTGATTTCATCAAAATATTCATCATTAGAGATAGGGGAGAACATGCTATGTCTTTGACATATACATTATTAGAAGGGGAGGAAGCATACTCTCTTTGTGAAGTAACTAAAGAAGATATGCATGTAATAGTTTAATTTTGAACATATTAAATTCTACCTATTTGTGTATTTGGTAATTGTTCATAATCATAAAACAAAAGAATAGTAACAATGTCATAACCAAGAGGGATGCCATCATAGTCATACCCAAAAGAATAAAGCTCATAATATCTACCTTGATTATTCATATTTACATTTTTATCATTATTTTTTTCATTATCATATTTGTAAAAAAGAGAGCTTTATCATATTTTTGGTGTTCTTCTAGGTCTTATTATCCAATACATTGATCATTAAGGGGATTAAATTAATGATCAAAATGGAACATTAATGCATGGTGTTCTTCTAGTGATGCCATAAGGTCTGTAATGTTCAAGACAACTATGAAGCACACAACTGCTACGGTCAAATTAAAGACATAAATAATCATTCTTAAGATATTTCCATATAAGTAAGAGGGAAATCAGATCTGAAAATAAAATGTATAAGTATGAAATGAACGTTTTGAGTAAGGTGAAAACCCTAATATGTAAAATATGGTTTTGGTTCAAAAAATAGAGGATAGGTTCACTAAATGTTTTATTCCTTTTAGATTCACCAGAGAAACATGTAAGCAATAAATAGGTTTGAATTCAATATATTCATATTTATATTTTAGCAATGTAGTAGAGTACTCTAAAAATATGATTTATTTAAGCATGTGCAATAAGTATGAAAAGTATCAACTAACTAAGGGATAAAAGAGAGAGTATCTTATTTGTTGTTCTATTTTAGAATGTGGCTCTATTTTAGAATGTGGCAATGATCATGAATCATCATAAGGCTGCCTTAAAGGTATTAACCTTGTTTGCTCTATTTTTTGACTATTTTTGTCTACCATATAGTTGTGTTGAATAGGGACAATAACATTTATGTTAGTGTCCATTTATGACACAGGTGTCCAGCTAAGGATATGTATAAGAATGTTTCCAAAATTATATCAAGCCTATGTTGTGACCTATATAGCTATTTTACATCACTAGACATGTCTTCCTATGTGTTTGATCTAGATAATATGTAAAACCCTAGTTTATTTGCATTTTAACTCTTATAACTAGGTGAAAAGGGGTTAAAACCATGAGTCAAACTAGGACTAGAAACCCCATTTGTTGCTAAGTGTTGCCTACATAGCCAATACTACAAAGAGGGACTTATATCCACATGTAGTTCTCCTTCATATGCATGTATGTGAAATTATAACAATACAAATATATGTTCTTTCTCACAATAACCCTTAGTATAAGTGATGCAATAATAGATTTAAATTTTTTAATGCTTCATATAGTTGATTTAGTGTTGTAGTGTAATTTGATAACTGGAAATTAAATAGTAATTTCCAATTAAATAGTTACCCAATCAAATTGTTAAGCATGTTAATTAGACTATAGCCTTTGTATATATAGTAAAATTTTGATTTTGAATAGGAACCTAGTAAAACATGAAAATTAGACCATGGTATAGTTAAAATAGGGCTAACAAAATGATCAAAAAGTAAAAGATATGGAAGAGGATAAAAATATAAGCCTAGACAATTGTGTCATAGTTGGACACTAACGTTGATGCTAGTTTCCCAGATGGATACAAGTGTCTAGGGAATAAAAACATATAAAAAATAATAAAAATAAGTAGGGGTCCTTAATATACATTAAATGAAGATAAACAAACATAACATATAGACCCAAGGAGTAGGAAAATCAAGTGAAATAAGACATAACCGAAGAGGTCCCTAAGAGACCATGTCACTAGATGTCTAATTCTCAGTAAAAAGCTATATTCATACAAAGAGATTATAAATATTTGTACTTGTACCAAATTGGGTGTCTACAATATTTAACATCCATCATTATTTTTTTAGATATTTTTAGGTTGAATTAGGTATTTTGTTCCATGTAAACTTTCAATTATTCATTTCCCTTATATGACATTCTCAAAATGTCATCACCACAAGGATGTCTTCCTTTGTAGTATTCTTGGTATTTGGTGAGAAAAATATCATTCTTGATCTTCTAACTATTTATATTTTTTGTGTCTAAGCCCAAAAACCAACCAATATCAGCATCATTGAGTGTCCTAGGGAATAAATTAAGTCATTGTGAATCATTATTATAGTCATAAATCCTACATAGGACATCAAATTCAAGAAGAAAGGTGTTGGGATCTTAACTAAGTAAATTTTCAAATACATGGGACTTATATAAGTAAAAAAAGTAGCAATTTTATTTTAAATGAATGGGTCTTATTTAAGAAAATGGAAATTATTACAAATAAATGAGACTTATGATATAGGTGATTAATATTATTGTATCTAATTAACTAAATATTTTAATAAAAAATGATATTGCATTTTTAATTTACTAATTAATTAAAAATATTTATTATAAAATAATTTGAACACATAAAACATAATGAGCATCGAAGGCAAGTGCAAAAATAGGGATCAAGGTCAATAAGTGATAGTAAGAGCATGATGTGTGCATAAGAGTAGAGGGTTGGTGTAGGGTGAAGAGGTATTAGATGACACAAGTAGGGTGGTAGTTAAGGGCATGGCTCAAAGAAAGAAGGATTAGGGCTTGGTGGTGGGCTCAATGATGAAAATGGCTTGTAAAATGGAAAAACTTTCTATTCTAGTTTTGTTGACACCTTTAACACTAGAGATATGAGTTAAGATAGGGATTTGAAGGGAGATAACTTTGTTTTTGAAAATTGTTTGAATGCCCTAAACCATTTCCATTTTTGTGGAAACTTTTTCAAAGTGAAAATCACACATAAAAACCCTAATCTATCTCTAATTATGATTTAAAGGTGTTCCCTTCCATATTTTGATTTAAGCAATGTGGTGTGGTGGATGAAAGGATACACATGTTTATTACTTTAAATGATGCAACTCTGAAGGCAAAGACAAAAATTAAAGTGAAGTAACCACCTAATTTTGAACCATATTTCTTAGGGGATGTTATATTGGTATTCTCTAATGAAACCTCTAAATTAGAGATCAATGATGAGGTAATTCAAACTATAGACAAGGAATCTAGCTATAAATCCCTAATCTATAAATGCATGGGTATGCACCCCTCTTGGGAGGATGTTATTCAATTTTCAAAAGTGGTTTGACATAACCTATTAGAACCTTCTCTTTCCTTTCTGCTAAATGAGGTTATCTTAATCATTTTGAATTCAATATAGGATCAAGATTTTGTGTGGGACAATGGACCTTGGTATTTTGGAAAGTGATGAGTGTTTTTTCATACATGGGCTACCTTTTCTAACCTAGTATAAATATTGGTATCAAAAGCTCCAATTTGGGTAATATTTTATAATATTCCTCTAGCTATAAGAGATCTAGGTTTACTTTAGCTAATGGTTGAAAAGATAGTCAATTTTATCAGAATTGATAATTTATAGATGTTCGACAGAGATATGTGAGGGTTTGTGTCATGGTAGATTTATTAAATCCCTTTCATCATTCCATCAATATTTTAACATCCTGTGGATACAAGACTCAATTCATCAATTTTGATGGGATGTCTTTTAGATGTTTTAAATGCAACCAATTTGGTTACAAAGTGGTGGATTATCCAAAGAAACTTCATGTGAGGATTAACTCCCCCATTTTGAAGAAATGGGTTAATAAAATTGGTTGCCTTAACTCAAAAATTGTGAAAAGCTTTCATAAACACCCTAGTCTAGCATGGCAATCCCCAAATATTAGTAAAGAATTTTTTATTAGGTCAAATTTGAATCAGTTAAGGAAATTTTTGGTGAGGTTGTTGAAGTAAAGCATGGAAATTTCCCACCTATAAATATGATAGAGACTTCATTGATTGAACCTTCAACAAGAACAAGTTCCATTTAGGCATAAATGGTCATATAAATGCAGCAAGGTGTTCAAGATATCCACACTGAGTAAATTACTCCCATGAGCAAGAAGGGAGATAATGGTCTTAATAAAATGGATGAACTATATTTTTTAAACATGTAGTCTTTAACACGCAAACGCAAGTTATAAAAGCTTCAAAGTAGGTATTTTTTGCATGAAGAGGATGAAGGTTCTTTATAGGAAGGTGAACAAGATGTGGAAATAACTTATTTTTAGGGGAAAAAAAGAGGTTATATTTGATTTATTGAGATCTTAACTCTTTCTCAACATAATTGTTTGCTTCCAAAACTAAATTATGGCAATAGAAATCGTGGAGGTAGAAAGATGAAAGCGGAAAGGCTATAACTAGATGTTATGAACTCCATAGATGAAGGTACTCAATGGACAATGGAAACCCTTCTTGCCAACATAGGAAGGAGTACACTCACCACATAGTGTTGAGGGTCTAACCATGAAGGGAATCTTTAATCTTCAGTCAATGAATTGTTTTTAATTAATTTTTTTCACACATACCACTCTCATGATATTTAAAATGGTCTATTCAATTTTGTTCAATAGTATTTTTGGTTTATTGATGTTTTTTAGAGTTTCTAAGCAAGTGAATTTTGTTTATTATCATTTTCTTTTAGTAAGGTGTTTGTTGTGTTCTTGGTTACAGGTTATGGTTTTAACCTACTTAGTTTTTAGCCTTTTATGGCTTATTTGTTTTAGGTGAGAGACCTTTCAACTCTCATTATCTATCAAATATAATAAATTAATTTATATAATAAATTAACTAATAATAATATAATATCTATTAAATAATTTAAAAATAAATAGTATCACAAAGTCCAAAATAGATACGTGTTTTATTTTAGAAAAAATTGACTTATTTTAAAAAATTAGAATCATTTTATTTATTAATTTTAAAATTGGATTTAGACCACATTGTATCTTTAGTGTGCTTGACATAATCAAGTTTTGGGTGTCATCATCATAAATGCAATCGATATTTTAAAGATGAGTATTGCTATAAAAATTTCATTACATATCTAAATGAAATCAATGATGTTATTCCTTATATAAAAAATATTTATTTTTCATTACATATTCTATTTATTTATAAAATTTAAAAAAATTGATCAAATAACATACTAAACCTAAAATATAAAATAATAACCATAATAAATAAATAAAAATATCTTAAATTAAAAAAAAAACTATAAAATTACATATTTATTATGAAAAATTACCATTAAAACAAAAATAATAGTTATTAAGAAGGTTCAACATATATTTTCATTCAAAGTAACTTCTAGCAATAAAAATCTATAACTTTGATTTCCTTAAAAATTTCATATGAATGTATGAATGACAACTACAAATATCATTTGAAATAAATTTATATAAAAATGAAAATTATTGATTGAATTTTTTGGAAGAAGGGGAAATTAAGAGGCATGGAAGGCATCATGAAAGGCATTGATGAGGCATGGAGGGCATGAATCCTGATATTTATGGCATTTATGGCTTAGGGATGTCTTCCCAAGAAATGAGGTCACCTGATGATGTAGATATTCAATATTCAATTCTAAAAATAAGTTTTTAATAATTTTCCATGGAATTATTGATTAAGCCTTGATTTGAGTTAATTACATCTTAACAATTTCACTGATAATGACATCATTTAAACAATATAGACATGAAATTTCACCAATTGTCTTTGTATTTTAAAAATTCCAAATAAGTGGCATGTTCACAATTGTAATGGATGGTATAATTTCTTATATAAAGCATGAATCCCAATCATTAAGTTTCTTCTGATCTTATCATTTGAAATAGATTTATAGAAAATGAATATTATGTTTGAATTGTAATTTTTTAAAATATATTTTAATTTATATTATTAAGAATATTTTTACTTGGAATCTAGCAATTTAAATAAATAATAGTAAACATATTTTTTAATATTCAAGGGATTTAAAAATTATGGTTGATATTAGTAAAAAATTAATATTATACTTTTATAAAAGTTAAGAATGGTAATATATATATTAATATCTTGTATTTAGTAGATTTTATTTGTAATTTTTTTAAAAAAATAAATAAATATTTTTAAAATAAAATTATTTTATATGGTCAAACTGTCACTTGATTATATAGATTTTAACAAAAATATTTTTTTAAAAAATAGATTAAATATTTTTTCGTTACATATTAAAATAATTATTTAATTATGTAGAATATATATATATATATATATATATAATTTATGACAAATTAAAATCTTATCACCTTTTCCTCTAATGAAAGAAATAAAAATCAATTAAATATTTTGATAAGATTTCCTTGATACCATCCAAATTATCATAATATTTTATTATTATACTTTTCTCCTAAGTAAGACCACTCTTTTAATATTGACTTCATAACTTAGGTCTTTCATGCATATTCTCTTTATGACATTCTTGATCGTCTAGTTATTCAAGTCTCACCACCTTGAGCTTTGTCATTTAAAAATATATATATATTAGAACAACCCTTTGGAATTTATACAATAGCATATTAATAAATTAAGAGACTTTAAGTTGAGTTATTTAATTATTTGTTAGTATTTGTTTAGTATTATTTTCATGGAAGGTAATTATTTTGACATATATATATATATATATATATATATTGATAATTAATGAAAATTTGTTGTTAATTTAAAAATAAAAGTATTTTCAAATGTATGTTTGAAAGTATTAATAGTTTATGAATTTTCTAGTTATTGCAAAAAAATCAATTATATATATGATTTATACTAATGGAATAATTTTATTTATATTTTTCTTTTTAGAACTTAACATAAACAACATGAACATAATTAATATATATCATAGGTAAAATTTAGTATTAATATTTTATTATTTTCTTCAATGCGGTTTTACAATGAATATTGTATATGGCTTACATCTAATGAGAGGGTTTTTTATGTGTTATCATGGGCAGGTGAATCACATGTCTTCAGGGTACAATGACAGCTACAAATCATAATGACATCGATCAAGAATGTGCAAAAGCAAAAACACCTCACTACAGTTTGTTGTTTTGTTTAACAATCACCAATATTTGACAATTCTGTGTTTTTTTAGCTAAGACAGTAATCTCCTCAACCAAGTGAGAAATTTGTTTGCATTGGGTTGTCTCTTTTTTGAGGCTTAAATCAACTTTGACCACACATTTTTTTTTATCAATCTTACTACTGGACTGGAGGAATGAGTCATACCCAACAAAAAATCCACTCTATAAGGCTAGAAAAGTCCTAGTAGTTTGAGCAGGGTTAATGAATCTAAAAACTATCAAGATAATAAAATTACTAATAGGCCAAGATCTTAAACAATCTCTGAATTGATTCATATTAAATGACTTAAAATAATTACAAATCCAAACCATGCTTAAATAAGACTCAATTCAAAATTTAGAGTTGACATGCAAAAATTTAAAAATATTAAAATCTAAAAAAATGTCTATTTTTAGCAGCTATTATTTATAGTAAGTTTTGCATGAAAGCGTGTGCAACTCTAAAAATCTCCTAAAATACTATAAACACTTAAATTAGCCTATGGAATGAAATTCAACTAAAGTTGACATCCGTCCCTAAAAAAATACAATTTCTAAAAATAGAAAATTCCTAAAAAAATCATTAAATGGTAATTTTAGACCCTCAAATGATCATGTATGGCCTCTAAAAAATATCAATATCAAATATAAGTGGATAGGGTGGCTTAGGACAACAATTAAATTTTTGATATGATCATTTTGGCATGTGAAAGAGCTCAAATATAGCTACGGGTCAAAAGTTATGGCCTCCAGAAGGTTAGCCTTTTTTGTCTGCATCATATTCTAGTTGAAAACAACTCAACTCCTACGAGTCACCCTGGTTGTATTGATGCTATTTTTTTTAAAGTGTTTTTTTCTTATTGTAATCTGTCTCACTATACCAAATACCTATTATAATTCCCTTGCCGTGTGCTCACTGTCTTCATATCCCAAACTTGCACTATTATTTCATTCTTTTCCTTTGAAACCTGTTACTACTAATTTACTTCTTCATCTTCATCACCTTCACCATATTATCCATATAATTCATATAAAACTAAAACATTAAATACTAGAGATATATCAAAATTATGTGGCAAACTCACCTCATAAGCATTATCATTGATTTTTTGCACAATTTTGCACAGTCTAATTTTCTTGTACTTCAACTTGTTGTATATGCCTTTTGTAAATATTTCTTTCCTCAAGTAAACTATTACCAATTCTCCTTAAAATATCTTGGATCTTTTTCTAACATCTATTTTTTATTTATATTTCTTATTACTTTCCTATAACTTTATTTTTACTCCTTGCAACTATTGCATGTGCTCTGTAAATGCTTTTGCATCATCATTAATTCAATCTGCAATTGTTAATTTTACCAAATCTAAAATACCCATAGGATTTATCCTATAAACAATTTTAAATGGTGACTTTCATGTTGATCTATTCACTAAACTGTTATATGCAAACTTGGCTTATGGTAAAGCCAGTCTAATTGCTTGGAATTCTCTCCCACTATGCATCTCAATAAATTTCTCAAGCTCCTATTCATATCTTATGTCTATCCATCTATTTTTGGGTAATATGCACTACTAAATTATAGTTTAGTACCCATCTTATTCCATAAAGTCCTCCAAAAATGACTTAGAAATTTTATGTCCCTATCTGAAGTAATAGCTTTGGGAACACCATGCAATCTCACAATATACTTAAAAAATAATTCTTTAACTCTAATGTCATCATTGGTTTTCTTACATGTAATGAAATGAATCATTTTATAAAATCTATCTATAACAACAAAAATTGAATCATTACCTCTCTATGTGTTTGGTAATCCCAACACAAAATCCATACTCAAATATGTCCATAGTCCTCTTAGATGATAATGGCATGTATAGTCCAATATTTTGTGCATGTCCTTTATCCACCTGAAATATTCTACACCTTGAAACATACCTTGTCACATCTCTCTTCATCTTTGGCTAAAAATACTTTTCCTCTACCAAATCTATTATCTTTATCTTATTAAAATGTCCAACCAAATTGCCACTCTATAATTCTCTTATTATATTGTCTCATAGAGACCCAACTAGAATGCATAATTATTTGCCTTCGAAGAGGTAACCTTCTTGTATAAGATACTCATCATGAATAAAATATGTCCCAAATATTAATGGATTCCTGCACTGCTCAAATATCTTTCCAAAATATGGATCAGTATCATATAATTCTTTGATAGCTTCAAATCTAACTACTTCACTCACTATAGTAGTTAATAATGATACTCTCCTTTTCAATGCATCAGCTACCTGATTCTATTTTCTTGATTTATGTTTTAACACAAAAGTATACCCCTGAAAGAAAGAAACTCACTTTGCATGCCTATTATTCAACTTCTTTTATGTATTCACATACTTCAAAGCCTCATGATCTGTAAATAGGATAAAATCCTTAGACACCAAGTAATGCCTCCAATGTCTTAATTCTTATACAATTGCATAAATTTCAATTGACATCATAGTATAATACTTTATTCTTACCTCATTCAATTTCTCACTGAAATATGCTATTAGCTTTCCTTATTGACTCAACATAGCACCAATTACCATAAATGAAGTATCATAATCAACCTCAAACACTTTTTAAAAATCTAGTAATGTTGAAATTTGTATTTCTATAATCTTCTTCTACAAAAATTAAAAGCTTTATGTGGCTTCTCTAGTCCATGAAAATTCCTTCCCTATCATGCAATCTGTTATTAGTGCCATAATACTACTAAAATTTTTAATATTTTTTTTGTAAAAAGTTGATAAACCATGGAAACTTCTTACTTTTGTAATTCTTTTTGGAATACGCCACTTAAAAATTACCTTTATCTTTTCTTCATCCATTCTCAAACCATCTACTAAAATTACAAATCCCAAAAATACCAAACTATTTTGCATAAACCTACACTTCTTCAAATTTACATACAACTTCTCCTTTCTTAACAAATTCAATACCATTCTCAAATTTTGTAAGTGTTCTTCTTTATTCTTACTAAATATCAAAATAAACAACCATAAACTTATCAATATATTCTTGTATCACTATATTCATCACCCTCATAAATGTGTTAGGTGCATTAGATAATCTGAATGGCATCACCATCTACTCATATAAGTCATCCCTAGTCTTGAACACATTTTTACACTCATCTCCTTCAAGAATTCAAATCTAATAATAACCACTCCTTAGATCAATCTTGGTAAAATATTTTTCTCCTACAAGCACATCCACCATATTATGTAAATGAGGTATAGAAAACCTATACTTGATTGTAATTTTATTAATTTCTCTAGTATCCACACACATTCTCCATCCTCTATCTTTCTTTGGAGTTGACAAAGTTAGTGTTGCACATGGACTCATACTCTCCCTTATCACCTTCTTTCTTAGCAATTTAGTAGCTTATTTTTTTAATTCTACATGTTCTTTTGGAAACATCTTGTAGATATCATAAATCTGCACATCTACATTTTTGAATGTCAAAAATCCCCCTAGACCTACCTAGGACCCCCTCAGGACCAATCTACACCAATTAGGCCTAGCCAAATGCATCTAAACTTAGTTTTGTCAAACTAACTCAACTCAACCTTCAAGACCCTTTTCCTCTAGAACTTGATCATCGATGGTGAAGGTGACCATCGACGGTCAGCCCTAGGGACACCTGACTGTCGATGATCAAGATCCACATCTTCATCAAAAACATACAAGTTTCATCAACATCTTCTAAATATAACTCATCTAAATCTTGTTGTGAGCCTTTTCATAGACATATTATATTTAGATGGCCTAGTTACACATTCACTTCCACCTCTTTTTTGTGCCTATAAGAGAGAGGCCTAGGAGGTCAAATCCATCTGCAATAATTATCAAGAGTTCAAGGATTCAAGAGTATTATTTTGTAGGTCAATAAACATCATTAGCATTATTAAGAATTATCAACAATCCTATTGACAACTGACATACCATCATCTCTCAGCCAAACCCTTAAGTACCATTACTCTATTGAAATCAAGCTAGATTCCACCAACAAGATAACTACTTTAACCACTCACCCAATTGACTTCTGTGTTTTTTTATCTACAGGTCTTCCTCCCAAGCCAAAGAGGAGATCTTCACAATATTTTGATTCAATGTGCGCATAAATAAATAGGTTTTTCAACCATACCCATATCAAGTTTATTTTTTTCTTTCTTAGAACTAAAGCTAAAAATTTACATGAAACATTTTGGCTGCCCAGTGGGACATGGAATCTTTACTCACATTTTATTTACATTTGTATACTCTTCTCTCTATCTATGCTCATAATTGGAATTTTTTTTTTGGGCTTAAAATCAACTATATCCATCGCTTGATTTTAACATTAGTTAACTTTGAATTAAATCACAACAATCTTATTGTAGAACCACTTTTGTTTCACACACTAGCCAAACCACTTTCATCAATCAAACATCAAAACAATTTGAGACAAGGCCTGATTGGGATTTTATCACCTAGTGGTCACCTTACTCTTTCTTGACAATCCTACTTGGAGGTAATTACCAAGGGGAGAACCAACTTAGCTCTCTGGTTGAGTATAAACTCTAGATATCAATATATATTGGCTAAGCACTTGACACTCTTACCACTATGGGATTATGAAGTGAGGGGGTAGGCCCCTATACCAAGCCATGTATTGATTCTAATACAGATTATTTTGAGCACACAAATAACCTAAAACTAACCATAGACTACTTTTATAGCACCTGATCTATAATCCAACTTCTATCACACATTCTCATAAGCTATGGCATAAGCCAAAAGTGAGATTAAAATTAACCTCTAAGCTTAATATAATTTATAGTGTGTGTCTTGATTGCCTTGATCATTTTCTTATCTTTTTATTATTTGAGTGGTGATTTTATTCTTGTATTCTCTCCCCCTTTCTTGCATGGTTCTCACTCACCAATAATGAAGAGACCTAGCAGAGTAGAACATGTAACTGGACCAACTAACCTCTTCTACTTCCCCATATATGGAGTACATCTTGAAGGTAGAAGACACACCCTATCAGTTTGGAATCCCTAATTTTCCTTAAGTATTTTATTAAGGAGACATGGACTTTACCACTTTTTTAGATAACAATCTAGTTTCCCTTTAACACTACCTTAACACCTCCCCTCACCATGCCCTAGTTTTAAATCCACCTTAGGATCCCCCTTATGGCATGTCATCCTGCCTTATGAGGGGTATCCCTATTTACATGGTCACCACCCAACCTTCAAATACTTAGGCATATTCATATACTAACTCCTTTGATGCCACAACTAAAAACCAACCTATCCAACCAGCTTCTACCCTTATACCTTCTACCCATACCAATGACTCCTCCACCTTAGGAACAACCCTACCATTAACCCATAACATTCCAATTATTGCTAAAGCACCTACCACTAGCACTGCTAACCTTCCCTCTGTCAACCCCAACCCATTGGCCAATACCCCTTTATTAAGTTTGGGAGTACCTATCCCTTCTACTTTGCCACCTACTAGCATGAAGGTCACTACCTCTCCTTTCATTACCAACCCAGCTACCCTTCATGCCTAATCCATAAGGACTCCTCAGAAGGTACCCACTGCACCCAATCTAAGATATATCACTAACCCACAATGGCATGTACCCACTACTCTACCATCATCATCCACCTAATAATCCTTACATACCACCTACCCAACATTTAGCATCCACATTCCAAAATGTGATAGCCTCTCAACCACCAAATAATTACCAATATGTTACCCTATCTCAACCATAATTTCAACCTTACAATCCTTTTAATGTACCGCCCCAAATTGACCTAATGAAAATGCTCATGGACAAGATGACCAACCTAAAGTCATCCATTTTAAGGTCTCATAACATCATGTCCTA
The DNA here is from genome assembly GCA_037957365.1 of Torreya grandis. NCBI lineage: Eukaryota > Viridiplantae > Streptophyta > Pinopsida > Cupressales > Taxaceae > Torreya > Torreya grandis. The sequence continues at coordinate 638,191 of JARHVA010003488.1, forward strand.
TGATAATATTTGTAAAAAACCTATTCATACTTATGTCCCCATCAGACCTTACCCTCCTTAGTGGGAACTTTCAAAATTCACCAAATTTTAGTGCAAGGAGGACCCCCAAAAACACCTTAGGGATTTCAGACATGCATGTTACATGATTTCTTATGATGATGCCCTTATCCTTCCAACCTTCCCCATGTATTTATCTAGCCTGACACTTGACTGGTATAGTGCCCTTACCAGGCATTCAATCTTTTCTTTCACCCAACTAGCTCAGGTCTTCTTGTATCACTTTTCCATTAACATTTCCAAGAAGGTATCTATCACCAATCTCTATTCTATCAAAAAATTAAAAGATGAGTCCATTGCAAATTTTTTCACCCATTAGAGGATATTGATTAATTAGCTTTCATTTTCCTTGCCTTAGCTTGAACTTAGAGATCTTTTTGTTTGAGCCTACACCAAACGTATATCTTCTACACTGCATGTCCAAAGCTTCAAAACTTTTGATGAAGCTTTTACCATGGCATGTAAGCTATAAAACCAAGCCATAGATGAGGGCCATAGATGAGGCAAAATTGAAGTTACAAAATAAAAACTCTACCTTTTATACCAATGAAACCTCATCCTCCAAACTAGGCAACCAAACCAACACCAGGACCAAGAGCAAGGGAACTGTGAATGCAATTGTCCTTAAAACTACCCTTCCACCCAATGTCAATCAATAAAATTCTCCCATTACCTTCAACCAAAAAAAAAAGAACCCAAATCAAAGTAACCAAAAATAGTTCACTCCACTTGGAGAATCTTATGCCTTAATTTTGGAAAAAATACTAAAATCTAACCTCATACAGCTTCCCCCCATCAAACCTCCTCAGTAGTTTGATTCTTCTCATCTAGCCCCTGCTTGGTACAATGAGAATGACCTTTGTGATTTTTATTAGGTCATTGGACATGACTTCAGTTGATGTAATACTTTCAATAATTTTGTTTAGATCCTTATTGACAAGGGGGAACTCATGTTGGATAATCCCAATGCCCCTCAAAATCAAGCTCTTGATATCTTTAGGAAGCCTTTTCCCAACCATGCCCCTAAAAAAATCAAGGACACATACGTTGAATGTTCTCATGATGCCCACATGATCAATATGGTCCTTGATAAGCTTATCAATGGTGAACCTACCATCTAACCTACCTGACTCTCCCCCACTTCACCCACCCAGGTGGTGGAGTCACTTCCCCTTCCTTTAGAGGCCCAAATTGAGGAGGTTACTTTTTCCTTAGCTTCACTCATAGAGGCTTTAGAATCATAAAACACCCCTTTAAATAACCTATCTAAATGAACAACCATTCCTAATCCACCATTTCCCCTACCCATAGGATAAACCACAACTATGGACATCATGCCCAAGGGAGCAACTTTTTCATAAATACCCCTCATGGATCAGTCACCTTATCCAAACTTATATCCCTTGCTTGAGTAAATAGATGAGGCTACCAATCCTTCTCCTCATCCCATAGGTGTATCCTTGACACTCACTACTTAGGACGTCATACCAGTATACAAACCTTTTTACAAACTCATTCAAAAGTTAGGTATGGTCACAAAACCAGACATGGATCAAACCACTTTTGGGCAATAGTTAGGGCTTCCTTACATCAACAAACTTGAACCTTCTAGCACACCTTTAACCAACCAATCCATAATTTTTCAACCACCTCTTAAATTGATCAAAACTTATACCAACCCCTCACCTTCTCCATCAACCAAAATAGTCACCTCTCTAATGACCACTCCACTAACCAAACCTTCTAAAACTCTTGGTGCCTTCCCTACATGAAGCTTGGCTCAACCATACTTGAAAGTGGAATTAACCTCATTCAAGCCTATACCCAAACCTCAACCCAAACCAACCAAGGGGTCAAAACCATTGAAGATCCATATGGCTAGGTTTCTACCTCCCTCCACTCTACCTTTTATCTTAGGGCCCCATCCCTCAACTTTGCTTGAAAATCAAGCTTCGTTTAACATATGCCACCCACTGCCATTGGTTACACCAACGCACATACTATTTGATGCATAGATCCTTCTTGGATTACCAATAGCTAGACTATTATCTTTGAACACCCTAAAAACTAGCATACTCAAACCAAACTATTGACTAGAAATACCAACTTACCCAAACCCTCTCTCACCAAACCCATTGCTACCAACATGCTCATCTTCCCAACCAAAACAATAACCTCTAGACATTCCCCACCTCTATTAGAATACTATACGACCAATCTTCAAAGATTAATGTAGGCCTCCTATCTCACATTACCTCTTATCAAACCCTTTGATCCCCTTGGTTCGAAGCTAGCTTAGTATAATGACCGTCAAATTTGTTCCTATCACAGGACACCTAGACATGAAACAAAGAGTTGTAAAGCTCTCCAAGCTATTATCCATTAGATCTATGATGAGGATGATCTTTTATTAGATGAAATTCCATCAACTCCTTTACCAATGTACCCAATGGCCATTTTTTAGCAGATCCCTAATCCTCCACTCTCATCTCAGAGTACAAAGAATCTACCCAACCCCTATCAAACATTTCCCCTCTATCCATACCATTAATATGGTCACATTATCACAACAAAAGGATAAAGGGAGGGACAAAGTGTCCATTCTATGGACATACCCCATAACTCATCCTAAACCAAACCTGATCTAAACCTCTATATCCTTAGCTAAACCCAAAGTTACCATCTTAGTTGCCTCTGAGGCTAACCCCTCTAAATCCATTAAGAGGGTCATTCTTAAGCAACTTCACCAAATTCTAGCTAAGATGAGCCTGTATGAGCTCATTTACACCTCACCCCACCATTGTTAGGTCATGATAGAGGCTATATAATCTATTGAGCTCAGACTAAGAGATCCTGACTATACAGGCCTTCATAGGTGCTCTCCAACTCTCCACCCTTATTATTTTCAAGGAGTCAGAGATTCCCTCTATCCACCATAAATATTTGGATCCTCCTCTCTTTATTACTTCCCACATTAACCAAACTTGTAGCAAATGGGTTATGATTGATGGGTGAGCCAACATCAACATCATCTCTTCCCATGCTTATGACCAACTCAAACTACCAGATAATGTCATATCCAAAACTTCAGCCATCCTTAGATCGTTTAATGACACTATGACCATTACCTTGGGAACTATTGTCCTCCACATTCATGTAGGACCTCACATGCTCTCTAAACTCTTTTATGTGGTCAAAGATGAATTCTAGTACAATTTTATATTAGGGAGACCTTGGATCCATGCTATGATTTATGTACCTTATACCCTCCATCATTATGTCAAGTTTGAACATGAAGGTCAGGTTGTCACCATACAAGCTAACCCAATCCCATTTGTAGCATGCAACATGACCTACTAACCTAATGATGTCCTCCTTCCTTCGATAAAATCACCATAAGCATCCACTATTGAGCCCTCAACCATGGAAAAGGAAGACATTGATCCTTGTTTCGTAGAGGCATCTACTATTTCATCTATTCATATGGACCAAATACCCACCATTGATCCCTTAGAATGTACCTTCCAACACTTTACCCTTGGAGAATACTGTCACCTCACCCTTGATGCTCTCCTTACTCCCCAAGAATATGATAAAATCAACAATCAACCAAATTATGATCCCAACATTAGAACCATTATTCCTTTGAGACCTCCCAGCTATCAAACTAACTTCATCTATGAGGGACTTGACAAGCCACTTAATGCTTCCACTACACCCTCTTCACCTCAACCAAGCACCTCCACCTTCTCTTACTTGCACAACCTAGACTTATCCAAAGTATACCTCCACAAGTATACGTGGAAATGATTTGGCTTAGGATGATATGAGCATGGACCACACACATTGATCTTGATTGAGACCTAAAACCCTCATGAGAAGTAAGGCCTTGGCTTCATTCCACCCAATAAGAAGAAATCAAAACAACCCATTGCTACTATTGTTGAAGAAGAGACCCCTTACTCACCAACACCCCCTCCACCTAAGTGTGAGGATGAGGACATCATCCCACCTAGCCTTTTTTTCAACATGATTACCCTCAGCCCCTTGACTTATCAAAAGGAAGGATCACCTCTATCCATCCTGAATTGGTGGGAGAAGACTCTCCTACCATTAACATTGTCTAATGCCAAGATGATGATTTTATTCTCACCTAACTTAGTACACCTAATTCCTCCATCCATAAATCCTTACCTCTAAAGACCTCAAACATGTTAAATGAATCCACTATGGATATTGACATATTCACTTTGGGAAACCCTCATATTGTAAAATTGGGCCAATCTCTCACCCCTAAAGAACTTTGGGACTTTTCACCTTCCTCTAGGACTATAGTATTGCATTCCCCTAGTAATATTCCAACATGCCTAGTATTGACTTGGTCATTGCCACCCATAAAATTATAACCAATCATGACACCAATCTTGTTAGACAGAAACCTTAATGAATGCATCCTTGCATAGCCCTTCTTGTCAAAGAAAAGATTCAATGCCCTCTCTCTGTCAACTTCATTCAACCCATTGATTGTCCCTAATGGGTTTCAAACATCGTGCCTATCACTAAAGCCATAGGGGGACTACATATCTATGTGTAATTTTTTGACCTCAACCTCACCTACCCAAAGGATGACTTTTCTCTACATAGCATTGACCAACCTGTTGATCTTATAGCAAGCCATGAGATGTTTTCCCTCATGGATGGATTCTTGGGCTATAATCAAATTTTTATTTCCCTTGAAAATTAGCACAAAAATACCTTTATCACCCCATGGGGCACTTTGTGTTATAGGGTCATGCCCTTCAGTCTTAAAATTGCTGGTGAAACCTACTAATGTGGTATGAGTTACTTATTTCATGACCTTATCCATATAATCATCGAAGAATACGTGAATGACCTCCTGGGAAAATCCAAAATTTTTAAGGACCACTTAGTTGTTTTTAATATTATCTTTGAAAGACTTATCCATTACCATGTCTGCCTCAATCCCAAGAAATGTATTTTTGGGGTCTTGTCAGGCAAGCTCCTTTGCTTCATCATTTCCCTTTGGGAAATTGAAGTAGATCTAGCCAAAATTAAATTCATCCTCGAGATTCTCCCCCTGATCAATCTTAAGCAACTTTTTAGTTTGTAAGGGAAGCTCCAATCCATTCACTGCTTCATCTCTCAACTTTTCAATCAGTGTCAACCCTTCCATCACCTTTTTAAAAAGGATATATCTTTCAAATGGAATTTTTATTATCAAAATGCCTTTAATTTAATCAAAGAGTACCTTTTATCTCTACCTATCCTCACACCTCCCAAGGATGACCAACCTTTCTACCTTTATATATTTGTCACTGACTGTTCCCTAGGGGCAATGCTTGCCCATCAGGATGAACACAAAGAATGGGTTATATATTATATTATCCACACACTTAGCAATTATGAGACTCGATACATACATATTGAGAAACTTTTCTTGGCTCTAGTCTTCATGGCCACTAAACTTTGCCACTACCTTCTTATCCATGAAACTTTTGTCATAACCAATACCAACCCACTCAAGTACATGTACTTCAAACCATATCAAAACTAGTGTATGACCAAGTGGCTCATGATTTTAGCTAAGTTTGACCATGATTTATTATAAAAAAAATTCAATTAAAGTGCAAGTCATTTCTAATCAATTGGTTGATGCACCCTTATCGAGAAACTAACCTCCTCCTCTCAAATTTCTAGACAAGTCCATCATAAACCTATCTCAAGCAGATTTCACCAATCATGTAACCATTTTCTTTGATGGTTCTAAATGTTAGCATGGTGTGGGAGCCAGTATCATCCTTATCCCCCTTGTTGATGAAGCACTTCCTTTATCTTTTAAACCCAATTTTGAATGTACCAACAATGTCACTGAATATGAAGCCCAGTAATAGGTCTCCAAACTGTATTAGCCTTGGGAGTCAAAACAATCAACATATTTAGCAACTCCTAACTTGTGGTCAATCAAGTCAATGGCATCTACCAGTGTAAGAATGAGATTTTATAACTATACAGATAGTTAGTCATGGAACTCTTGACATCATTTGAACATTACCATATTCAAACAACCCCATGATCTACCAATAAGTTTGTCGACACCATGGCTTCCCTTTCTACCTGAATCCCATCAACACCCTTGAAATATAAGTTATTAGCCATTATCCATCACCTCATTAGACCTTCCTATATCAAGTTAGACACTCCAACCATTTTTAGTGTGGAGGAGATCTAGTTTGACCTTTGGTATCAACAAACCTTCTACTACCTAAACCTTGGCATAGTTCCCTTTGGCCTCTATAGGAATGCCTGTTAAGAATTTATTTAGAGTACCTCCCATTTAAAATAATGGGAGGCATCCCCTATAAACACATTTTTGATGGCCTCATATTCCATTGCCTCCATGGTCCAAAAGCCTCTCATGTTATCAAGGAAATGCATGATGGTATCTATGGGGTTCACTTTAGTAGACTCATCGTGGCTAAATGCATCCTTTGCCTAGGATATTATTGGCCTGCCCTTAACCAAAACTATTATGTTTATGTGAAAAAGTGTGTCAAGTGTCAGCAACATGATAATTTACATCATGCTCCTATCTATATTTTGGCCTTTTTCACAATGGGGTCTTAACTTTATTGGTGAAATTAACCCCCACTCTTCATAGTGACATCACTCTATCATCACCACAACCAAATATTTCACCAAATGGGTGGAGGCTATCCCTATTTTATTGACAGAAGCCAAAAATATCATCAAATTTATCATCCATCACATCATACTTTGCTTTGGTGTTCCCCATAAGATCATCACCAATAATAGTAAATCCTTCAAAAACAAATAAGTTCAAGGTCTTTGTGACATATTTGGTAAAAAACTAATCTTCTCAACACCTTATCACACATAAGCAAATAGACAAGTAGAGGCCTCTAACAAAACCCTTAATAACATGCTTACCAAAATGGTCAATGCCTCGGGTCGAGATTGGCACTTGCATATCCCTTTTTCCTTATGGGCATATCATACTAGCATCTAAACCCCTACATGTGCTACCCCTTTTTATCTTGTGTTTGGATTTGAGGCTGTACTGCCTCTTAAAGTCCAAATAACTTCTCTTAGAATATTTTTACATGACCTTATTTAAGATGATGATTACCATCAAGAATGTTTATATCAACTTGAGATACTTGATGAGTGTTGTTTGGTCACCCTTTCCCATCTTTGTGTTTATCAATAATGAATCAAGAGTTCCTATAAAAAACACCTAAGAGTCCAAGAATTAAATATTGGAGATGGAAAATCAATATGTAACCAATATGGAGAAAAGTAAAAGGCAAAAATTTGCTTTCAATTGGCTTGGACCCTACATCATAACTCATAAGTATGGATCAGGAGCTTATTTTTTGTCCTCTCTCGAGGGCAAACTAGAACCTAAGCCTATCAATGCTTTGCATCTCTATCCTTTCTATTATTAAATAGGGATCATAATCACCATTGTTCTAACTTAAGATCATCCCCTATAACCACATTTATTTCCCTCTTTTTAGGAACAATTGACTATAATTGAATCATGTAATTATTCATCACAATCATAGCCTAATCTTGAACTAATGGTGATGATCTTATGGGGAACACCAAAGCAAAAGTAGAAAGTACCCATAAAGTACCCATAGAAAGTACCATGAAAATCAAAGAAGATTCATGGATCTACCCATGGCATGATTTTCATGGTACTTTCTATCCCTCTTCAGGATAGATTCCCATGGTCATTATCACCTAAACCTCTTTTCACCTACTAAACCTTCTTGTACCCATAGTTTTGCCTTCATAAAGGTAACTCCATTGAGTATGTATAAGATAGTATATGTCAAGACAAATAAAACAAAATCAAAAGAAATGTTAAAGTCAAAACCAAATCGTGGGTCATTCTTAGCATTCATATATTTTTCCTTTGAAGGACAATTGTCGAATAACTTATTCAAAATTACAAACATGTAAGGTGGATTGCTCCTTTAAAGGATAACTATCAAAAGCATTTAAAATAAGCATATAAGCTCATACCACTCCCTTGAAGGATGGATGAGTAAATCATTTATCACATCTTAAATTTTTTTGGAAGGTTCTCTCATCGATCAATTTAGCCAACCCTAAATCAAAATCAAAAATAGCAAATGACCCATACACAAAAGCAAAATCAATGAGAAAACACTACAATCGGCTCTCATAAAATTAATAATCTTGGAAAACCATAATCGGCTCTCCCAAGTAGATTTATCAAATCAATTAGTATACACTTTATATAGGAATATAGGCTTGCTTATACTATCCTCTTGGAAGCCTACAAAAGAGGCATGCTAATCTCATGAAAGGTTTTAGTTTCACCCATCCTCCCTATAAATATCATATGCACAAGATTATGAGCTTACTTGACACAATGTGATCAAGATACATATTTATCAACCTAAGCATGCTAATGCAAAGCATTTAAAAGGCTTATTTTCACTAATCCAATATAACTTTGGGTTTCATTTTGGTCATTACCAATGAAAAGGCATCATGTTTCTTTTTTTATCTTTTTATTAGTTCATGTAGACATACCTCTCATGATTCTTCTCACTTCACTAAATATTTGGTTTTTTATCCACTTAACTTATATATTCTCATTACATCCTCAACCATATTCACATTTTATCTCCATGATCATAAATAATGAATATCAAATCAAAATCGTAACATTACGAACTATGTCCACAAACATTGTCTACCTATAACCAAAACACAATGAAAGCATATCATGCCATAAACATCATCCTATCCATCTCCCATTAAAGCACCATTTGAGTGTATATCATATCATGATCAACCCTAATTACACCATTCATCAACATAAGCACAAACAAAATTAATGAGCAAAACATCATGAACCATAGCATATGTCATTTGCCAATCTATCCATTTACCAAACACTACCTAGACACATTTTATAGCATAAACTCATGCCAAACACATCAATATAACCATGAACAAAGCCATTACATTACCATATGACATAAATCCATCAATAACGCATCTTATTACATCCATGAGCAAAATCAAGACATCATAAATATCTTTCTAACATCATATGCCTATGTTACAAAGTCATAAAACTCATAAAGCATATGCAAGAAGTCATAGTTCATAAACCATAACACATGAACATCATAAAACATAAGCATACATCATAGATAACATCATAAACCATCATCATCATATACATTTAGTCATCATAAATAATACATGTAATAATATATGAAGCTCTCTCTCAAAAAAATATACATCTCATTGCATCAGCATGTAAGATGATATCAAAATAATATACATTTATCACTACCAATATATCAAAACATGTATAAACACAGTCATGGGGCACCACTAACACTGGCCCCACCTATACCTACACCTAGTCTTACACCACTACTATTGGCCCCACTCATACTTGCACATTGTCTTATGCCACAACTATTGGCCCCACTTATACCTGTACCTAGTGGGGTCCCCCTAGTACCCATACCTAACTGAATATAGTAGCCCACTATCCTAGAGTAGCTATAGATGGCCCACTAACCAAACCAGTTGTGTAATCTCCATACCACATCACTTGTGGTAACTGGTCCAACACCATCACCTCATAATATCTAAGCTCCCCCATAGTAGCTAGATAGTGTGCCTATGGTATTGTGTTCAGTGACCCTCCTACTAATAATACAACTAATCCTACCCTCTACCTCAGTAGGTCCCTCTCCTACATAACTACCCCAAGGGATGCTTGTCTTTGATCCCTCTCACTTATAACAATAGCAAAATGACCCTAAAATATGGCAATATGACCCTATAATGTGACCACCTATCCTTGTAAAGCCTATACCTATGCCTATGTTATGGCCAATGCCATCCCTACCTATTCATCATGGCCTATAAGATCTATAACCATAGGCCTTGCACCTCTATCATCCCCACCAATATCTATAGTGACATAAATGGGCTGATACTAAACCATGTATCTATCTACATATCCAACATCATCTATAAGAGCCCTAATAGGGATTTTCTCATAGCCACCATCTAAAACTATTGAAGTAGGCTAGGGCACTGGAAACTGAACCTCTAAATCATGCATCTTATATCAGGGAAATAGACCTGAGACACCTTGTACTAAGATAAACTATCAATGCACCTTGTTAAATTGGATCAACTCCATCTCCCCCTCATTACTCAAATATGTTCATAGGCCCATTAATGAAGAACCATGCTAACACTGATGTTGTATCTCCTATGGTGCTTGAACCCCCATAGCTCTCTACAGATCTGTATAAGCAAAATTGGGACCCAACCAAACACTATCCTACCAAATAGTAACTCCACCAATACCCCCAATAACACATAATAAAAATTATTTCTAATCGAATCTAGGAGCCCAAAGCACATCACCATAATCATGAACATCATCATGAGCCTCCTCTCATTTGGAGCTCTTTCATATAACATTGAGTAGCTAAATCCCCTAATGTGCCATCAGACCTGGTCGCTCGTATCTCATACAAACACTCAATAAAATCCTCCCACACCTCTTGCTTGATTTACTATATCACCTCATCATGTAGTGGGAGTCAGGTAATCTAGTGTACATCTTCAAAGACAATAGTCATCTCCCCAGTTAGTAATAAGAAGGTGTTCATAGCAAGATCCCATCTCTTGATGAGTGTTACGACTATAGATGTGTCTCAAGGCACATACTAGTAGTGCCTCATATCCCCTAGCCCTACCTCTTCCATATGGGCCCAATATTTTGGAGTCATTCCCATGTGTATCTTGGCAAATATGCATGGCACATGATCACACATCTAAATTTTCTCCCTAGCCTACATCATATCAAACACTTGTCTTAGTTATTGAGGTCTTATCTAAACCTAGATTTTTTACATCTAACCTATTCTTTTATCACTCCTACCTATCTATCTCACCCTGGCTACAATTCCCCTAGTAGTCAAGATTGGCCTATCAACACATAGCTTCTTAAAACACTTCAACCTAACCATTACCCCTAACATTAAACCATTTAGCCCAACCCCCAACCCTAAACCATTTACCCCAGCCCCTAACCCTATCCCATTACCCTACAAACTTACCATTACCCTTACCATACCCTACAATAAACTTAGCTATCCCACCCAACCACTGATGGTCATGCTAACCATTGATGGTCAAAGACCAATAATTTACAGGGTGTCAACCATCAATGGTCAGACCTAATGATTGATGATCACTATAGGTCCTCCATGGCTAGAATGCCCAAACCCTATCCACAAACAATAACCATCTAAAACCTGAAAATGATCACCTAAATGACTAATCTCCTACCTACCCCACCCACATCACCTTCCCCAACTGTTAAATTTTAACTTTACCCAAAAATTTTCCCACAAACCCCAAAACCCTATCTAGGGCATTACAACCCATACAAAACATTCATAACACAAGTCTTGACCTATCCAACCCAATTTGATTACATAAATCACACCTAACTACCAAATGGAATACATCACCTGCCTCATTCCTTGACCTCTACTATGGTCAAAGCCTACAAACAGTTACCTAGCCACATCCACATGCTCCTTGCATCTCGAGCACATGAAATCAACCCACACATCTTCCACTAATGATCAAACACCAACTCAACACTCATCCTCTTAGATAAATTCCAAAATCACTAGTGCCCAGTCAACCAAGTAAGAAAGTAAGAATGAGTCAAAGTAAGTTTTTGTTTTCACTTTTTACCTAGCATATTTTTAGGGTTTCCCCTGACTGTTGATGATTAGGGTGACCATCAATGGCCCTAACTATTGATGGTTAGGGTGACCATCGATGGTCACCTTTTAGGACCTTGAATATCAATGGTTAGGAGGCCCCAATTTCCACTTTTTACCTCAAAATAGAATTTCTAAGCACACCTAAACTAGGTCTTGCCCACTTTTGGAAATGCCCTTCTCCCACTAACTTGACCACGACATCACCTTGCCATTAGCCTATTTTGGCCCATCTGATGCATCATTTATGACACTTTTTTCCTAATCCTTTGACCACAATGACAACATTGCCATGTTGACCCTTTTTTATTTTTGTGCCACCTCATGCATACCAACCCACTTGTGTCTCCTTAGGAGCACTTCCTACTTTAGATACCCATAACACTTGACCCATTTGTGTTTTCACCAGGAGCACTTCCTACCTTGGATACCCATCAAAACCACATAAATCACTTAAGAGACTTGTGTTTATAAGTGTTCCTAGCCATCACATCTATAGGTGGTCATGCAATTCACTTGTCACTTATCCTTCTTAGCATCAACCCTTATTTTTACCAACATTGACAACCTAGTATATGCACGATATTTGTTATCACACCTTTTTGTCACACTTTGTGTGCAAGTTTGTGTCTCAAGTGTCCAACCTATCATTCACCAATTTTCATTACCAACTACCATTTATCAAACCTTGACCCAATTTTAGTTTTAACTCATTAACTCTTAGTTTGATGGGGAACACCTCCTCCTACTCTTGAGGCAACCAGACCATGAACCATACTCCATTTTTGTTTTGTAGCTTGTTCATGCAAGTTGCACAATAAAAAGGGGCAAAATGTAGACACCAAAAATATTCACACCTACATTTTTGAATGATAAAATAACCTTGGACCTACTTATGACCCCCTTGAGACCAATCTAAACTAATTAGTCCTAACCAAACCCATCTAAACTCAATTTCACCAAACTAACTCAACTTGACCTTCAGGACCCTTTTCCTCTGGAACCTAACTATCAATGGTTAGGGTTATCATAAATAGTTATCCCTAAGACACCTAATTATCAATGGTTAAGATCCACTTCTTAATAAAAAAACATGTAATTTTCATTGACCTCTTCTAAATATAACTCATCTAATTCTTATTGTGAGCCTTTGCATGGACATATTATATTTAGATGGTCTAGTTACACCTTCACTTCCACCTCTTGCTTGTGCCTATAAGAGAGAGAGGCCTAAGAAGTCAAATCCATTTGTAATAATTATCAGGAGCTCAGGGATTCAAGAGTTTTATTTTATATTTCAATCAACATCATCAATGTGATCAAGCATTGTCACCAATCCTATTGAGATTCAACCCACCATCTCCTCTCAACCAAGCCCTAAAGTACCATTACTCTATTAGAATAAAGCTAGATTCCACCAATAGAATAATTGCTTCAACCACTCACCCAACTGAATTATGTGCTTTCTTGTTTTTGGGTCTTCCTACCAAGCTACAGAGGAGATCTTCAAAATCTTTTGATTTAATTCATGTACAAATAAACAAAATTTTCAACTATATCCATATCGAGTTTCTTATCTCTCTTTCTTAGAACTAGAGCTGAAAATTTACATGAAACACATCCTATAAGCTATTTGATTAGGTAGAGATGATATTGGAATCAAATCGATGTGATGTTGAATATCTCTCTTCAATGGTAAACTATCTAGTAACTCACCAGGCATAACATCTACATATTCTTTCAACAATCTTATTTATTTTATTGGTATTTGCACCATTTTTGTGTCTTCATTCTTTGCTAATAATACACAACAACAACTTGACACCTTCATATCTTGGATAAATTATTTAATAGAGAGCATGATTTATGCCTTCTCTTCCTCTTTAAGAGGTAATAAAACTACCTTTATATAACCTTTCCAAAAATTGTACGTGTTATTTGCTCCATCATGAATTACTTTCTTGTCAAATTTCCATGGTATCCCTAATAACACATGGAATACATCCATCAGATTAACATCACACCATATTTCATCGTTATAAATTTTTCATATAGAAAACTTTATTAAGCACCTTTTATCTACTGTAACTTCATTCCTTTTCTTAAACCATGAAATCTGATAAGGATTAGGAAGCTTTTCACAATGCAAATTTAGTTTCTCTATCATTTATTTAGAAACCATATTTTCAAACTACCACCATCTATAATTACTTTGCATACCTTTCCACCCGAAGTACATCTTGTTCAAAAAATGTTTGATCATAGCCATGCGTCACCACCTTCTTTACTATTCACTTGTTTCTTCTTTGGAGAGATCATGGTTCTTCAAATCATGTGATTCTCTCCAACATCTATAGGTGTAACTTCAATATTTTACTCTTCTATCTCAGCCTCAACTAGATTCATTCTTGGGCAATCTTATTGCCTCCTTTCTTGATCTTGATAGTGTGGATACTTAAATGTTTTTTGTCTTTCTTATCCACATATAATATACATAAGATATATGTTGTTTGGAAACCATCCTATAGCACCACCATAACCTCATCCTCTCTAAAATCATTTTCCTCTTTGTTGGTATTGAAACCCTTACCTATTATCATCTTGCCTTTTCGCAACATGTGATGATTCACCTGTATTAGTATAAGACCCACCTTTGGTGTTATTAAACCCATCTCATCCCCTATTTGGAGGGGTTCTGCCTCTTCTTAGACTAAGAGATGTCCTTCTCAAATTTTATCTATTTTGTTTTTCTTCTACCTTCAAAGCTAATTGATAAGCCTTCTCCATGCAAAGTATTTTATGAATGCTTAATTCATCTTGAATATAAAATTTCAAACCATTTACATACCTTTCAATTATCTACTCTTTTATTTCATCATGTTCCACCTGTATGAAAAGCTTATAAAACTCATATGTATACTCTTGTATATTGTGATTTTTTGCCTCAAATTTTGAAATCTTTAGTATAGGGTTTGCACATAATCTACAGGAATAAATTTCTCCCTTAGAATATTCTCCATATTTTTCCATGTATTAATATTATCTTTACCTTTTCTCTTTCTCTATTTCTGCAAGTGATCCCATCAAATCATTGCACGACCTTTCAATTTTGTGCATGCAAACTTTACCTTCTTGTCTTCTCTCTTAGTCTTTCACTTGAAAAAATTCTCCATGTTATTCATCTAATCTATCAACTCCTCTAGTTTTAAACTACCTCCATAATCTAAAACATCAACCTTGATTCCTTCATTTCTTCCTTCTAAATCTTGAATCATCCTCTCTTCCATTTATGATGGCTGCTATTGATGTTCTTCTTATTGCTAAACTTTTTCATCATGATCTGTGTCCTCCTCATCACCACCTTGTCTTCTTCTCTGATTGGTGCTAACCTCAGTTAATTTTTCCAATTGCCTTTATAGCTCTTGTATAGTTTGATTAATTTTTGTAATACCTCCTCATCCTCTCACCATGTTTTCTCCTCTAAGATTTGAACTTGCTCTGATACTAGATAATGAACCAGAAAACTATCAAGACAATAAAATTACTAATAGGCCAAGATCTGAAACAATATCTAAATTGATTTGTATTGAATGAATTTAAATAATTAAAAACCCAAACCATGCTTAAATAAGCCTCAACTTGGAATTTAGAGTTGACATGCAAAAAAAAAAAAAACTAAAATCTAAAAAGATGTCTATTTTTAGCAGCTATTATTTATAGTCAGTTTTG
The DNA here is from genome assembly GCA_037957365.1 of Torreya grandis. Classification (NCBI taxonomy): domain Eukaryota; kingdom Viridiplantae; phylum Streptophyta; class Pinopsida; order Cupressales; family Taxaceae; genus Torreya; species Torreya grandis. The sequence continues at coordinate 653,835 of JARHVA010003488.1, forward strand.
CATGCAAGCGTACATAGCTATAAAAATCTCCCAAAAATCTAAACACTAAAATTATCCTATGTGATGAAATTTAACTAAAATTGACATTTGATCCTAAAAATATACAATTTCTAAAAATAGAAAATTCTTAAAAAATCATTAAATGGTAATTTCAGATCCTTAAATGATCACGTATGGCCTTCAAAAAATATCAAAATAAAATCTAAGTAGATAGGGCAGATTAAAAAAATAACTAACTTTTCTATACAATCATTTTGGCATGTGGAATATCTCAAATGTGACTATGGGTCAAAAGTTATGGTTTTTTATGCATCATTCTCCTCTAGTTGAAAATAACTCAGCTCTTGTGAGTTGCCCTAGTTGTACTAGTACTATTTTTATTTATTAATATTATTTAGATCCTATTACATAATCCAAGTATTGTATTCTTTCTTTAATACTTCCCATTATACCAAATACCTATTATAATTCCCTTGCCTTGTGCTAATTATCTTCATATCTAAAACCTACACTAGTATTTCCTTCATTTTCTTTGGAACCTGCTACTGCCAATTTACTTCATCACCTTCACCATTTTCTCCATGAAATTCATGTAAATTTAAAACATTAAATATTGCATATGTATCAAAATTCTATGGTAAACTCACCTCATAAGCATTATCATTGATTTTTTTCACAGTTTTACATGGCCCAATTTTCTTGTACTTTAACTTGTTGTATGTGACTTTTAGAAATATTTATTTCCTCAAGTAAACCATTACAAAATCACCTTCTTCAAATACCTTGGATTTTATTTTGACATCTACTACTACTTTATATTTCTCATTACTTTCCTACAACTTTCTTCTTACTCCTTGCACCTATTTCATATGCTCTACAGATGCTTCTGCATCATCATTAATTCGATCTACAATGGGTAATTGTACCAAATATAAAATACCAATAAGATTTATCCTATAAAAAAATTTGAAATGGTGACTTTCCTATTCATATTTTCACTAAACTATTATAAGCAAACTTAGCTTGTGGAAAATTCAAGTCCCATTATTTGGGCTTCTTTCCCACTATACATCTCAATAAATTTCCCAATCTCCTATTCACAACTTCTATTTGTCCATCTGTTTGTAGGTGATATGCACTAATGAATTTTAGCTTAGTACCCATCTTCTTCCATAAAGTCCTCCAAAAATAACTTAGAAATTTTGTGTTCCTATATGAAGTAATAGTTTTTGAAACACCATGCAATCTCACAATATCCTTAAAAAATAATTCTGCAACTTTAGTGACATCATTAGTTTTCTTACATGCAATGAAAAGAACCATTTTATAAAATCTATCTATAATAAAAAAAAATTGAATCATTACCTCTCTATGTGTTTGGTAATCTCAATACAAAATCCATATTCAAATCTATCCATGGTCCTCTTAGAACCAATAATGGCATATATAGTCCAATATTTTGTGCATGTCCTTTAGCCACCTCACATATTCTGCACCTTGAAACATACCTTGTCACATCTCTCTTCATATTTGGACAAAAATACTTTTCCTCCATAAAATCTATTTTCCTCATCTTACCAAAATGTCTAGCCAAACTACCATTATGTAATTATCTTATGATATCATCTCGTAGAGACCCAACTAGAATGCATAATTGTTTCCCTTTGAAGAGATGAACTTCTTGTATAATATACTCATCATGAATAACATTTTTTCTGTGTTGATGGATTCTTTCACTACTCAACTATCTTGCCAAAATATGGATCAATATCATATAATTCTTTGATAGCTTCAAATCTAACTACTTCACTCACCATAGTAGTTAATAACGCTACTCTCCTACAAATATATTAGCTACCTAATTTTGCTTTCTTGATTTACATTTCAACAGAAAAGTATATCCCTATAAGAAATAATCCCACTTTGTATGCCTACTATTCAAATTCATTTATGTAATTACATACTTCAAAGCGTCATGATCTGTAAATAGGATAAACTCCTTAGGCACAAGGTAATGCCTCCAATGTATTAATTCTTGTACAATTACATAAAGTTCAACATCATAGGCAGAATACTTTGTTCTTACCTCATTCAATTTTTCATTGAAATATGCTATTGGCTTTCCTTCTTGACTCAACACAACACCAATTCCCATAAGTGAAGCATCATAATCAACCTCAAACACTTTGTTAAGATCTGATAATGCTAAAATTGGTCTTTCTATAACCTTATTCAAAAATTCAAAGCTTTATATGGCTACTCTAGTCCATGCAAATTCCTTCCCTCTCATGCAATTTTTTATTAGTGCCACAATACTACTAAAGTTTTTAAGAATTTTTTTGTAAAAAGTTGTGAAACTGTGGAAACTTCTTACCTCTGTAATGATTTTTGGAATAGACAATTCAATAATTGCCTTTATTTTTTATTCATCCATTATCACACCATTTATTAAAATTACAAATCCCAACAATATCAAACTATTCTACATAAACATGCACTTCTTCAAATTTACATACAACTCCTTTATTAACAAATCTAGTACCATTCTCAAATGTTGTAAGTGTTCTTTTTTAGTCTTATTAAATATCAAAATATCATCAAAATAAATAACTGCAAACTTACTAATGTATTCTCTTATTACTTTATTTATCACCCTCATAAATGTGTTAGGTGCATTCGATAATTTGAATGGCATCTTCATCCACTCATATAAGTCATCCTTAGTCTTGAATGCAATTTTCCACTCATCTCCTTCATGAATTTGAATTTGATAATAACCACTCCTTAGATCAATCTTGGTAAAATATTTTGCTCCTACAAGCACATCTATCATATCATCTAAAGAAGGTATAGGACACATATACTTGATTATAATTTTATTAATTGCTCTATTATTCACACACATTCTCCATCCTCCATCTTTATTTGGATTTATCAAAGCTAGTGTTTCACATGGACTCATACTCTCCCTTATCACCTTCTTTCTTAGTAATTCAGTAACTTGTTTATTTAATTTTTCATGTTCTATTGGACTCATCCTATAATATATTTGATTGGGTAAAGATGATGCTAGAATCAAATCAATGTGATGTTGAATATCTCTCTTCAGTGGTAAACCATCTAGTAACTCATCAGACATAACATCTACATATTCTTTCAGCACTCTTGTTGCTTATGTTGGTAGTTTTACAAATTTTGTGTCTTCATTCTTTGCTACTAATACATAACTTCAACCTATCACCTTCATATCTTGGATAAATTCTTTAATAAAAAACATGCTTTCTACCTTCTCTTCCTCTTTAAAAGGTAACAAAATTACCTTTGTACCACCTTTCCAAAAAGTGTACGTGTTCTTTGATCCATCATGAATTACTTTCCTGTCAAATTGTTATGGTCTCCCTAATAACACATGGCATGCATCCATCAGAATAACATCACATCATATTTCATCATTATAAATTTTTCTTATAGAAAACTTGATTAAACACCTTTTATCTATTGTAACTTTATTCCCTTTCTTAGACCATGAAATTATATAAAGATTAGGATGCTTTTCACAATGCAAATTTAGTTTCTCTATCATTTCTTTAGAAACCATATTTTCACAACTACCACCATTTATAATTACTTTGTATACCTTTCCACCTGAAGTATATCATGTTCAAAAAATGTCTGATCATAGCCATGCATCACCACCTTGTTTATTTTTCACTCATTCCTTCCTTAGAGAGATCATGGTTCTTCTCATCATGAGATTCTATTCAACATCTGCAGGTGTAATTTTAGTATTTTTCTCTTCTATCTCAGCCTCAACTAGATTCACTTTTGGATAATATTCTTGCCTCTTTTCTTGATCTTGATAGTGTGGGCACTCAAATAATTTTTTTCTTTCTTCTCCACATATATAATATACATAATATCTATTCTAATTTAAAAACCATCCTATAACACCACCATAACCTCGTCCTCTCTAAAATCCTCTTCCTCTATGTTGGTATTGAAACCCTTGCCTATTGTCATCTTGCCTTTCTACACGACATGATGATTCACCTCTATTGGTATTAGACCCACCTTTGGTGGTATTAAACCCACATCATACCCTATTTGAATGGGATCTACCTCTTCTTGGACCAAGAGACATCCTTCTGAAATTCTATCTATTTTATTTTTCTTCTGCCTTCAAAGCTAATTGATAAGCCTCCTCCATGCAAAGTATTCTATGCATAATTTTTTCATTTTAAATATAAATTTTCAAACCATTTACATACCTTTCAACCATTTTCTCTTATGTTTCATCATGCACCACTCATATGGAAATCTTATAAAACTCATATGTATACTCTTGTATACTATGATCTTTTTGCCTTAAATTTTGAAATCTTCAGTATAGGGTTTGTGCATAATCCAAAGGAAGAAAATTTTCCCTCAGCTTCTTCTCCATCTTTTTCCACATATTAATATTCTCTTTACCTTTTCTCTATCTCTCTTTCTATAGGTGATCCTACCAAATCATTGTATGACCTTTCAATTTTGTGCATGAAAACTTTACTTTCTTGTCTTCTCTTATAGTCTTCCACTCAAAGAACTTCTCCATGTTATTCATCAAATCTATCAACTCTCTGATTTTAAAATACCTCAAAAATATAGAATATAAACCTTGATTCCTTCATTTATTCCTTCTAAAACCCAAACCATCCTCTCTTTCATCGATGGTGGTTGCTCTTGATGTTCTTCTTCTTCTTGAACTTCTTCATCATGATCTATGTCCTCCTCATCACCACCTTATCTTCTTCTCTGATTGGTGATAACTTTAATTAATTATTATACTTACTTATATAGATATTTTATAATTTGGTTCCTCTGTGCAATACCTCTTCATCTTCTCTCCATGTCTTTCTCCTCCAAGATTGGAACTTGCTCTGATACCATAGAATGAACCTAAAAACTATCAAGACATTAAAATTACCAATAGGTCAAAATATGAAATAATATATTAATTGATTCATATTCAATGAAATTAAATAATTAAAAAACCAAACCATTAGTAAATAAGATTCAACTCAAAATTTAGAGTTGACATGCAAAAATTCAAAAAAACTAAAATCTAAAAATATCTATTTTTAGCAGTTGTTATTTATAGAAAGTTTTGTATGCAAGCACGTGCAGCTCTAAAAATATTCTAAAATAATATAAACACTAAAATTAGTCTATGGAATGAAATTCAACTAAATTATAGGTATATTATTAAAAATATACAGTTTCTAAAAATAGAAAATTCCCCCAAAAATCATTAAACTATAATTTCAGACCCTTAGATAATCACGTATGGCTTCCAAAAAATATCAAAATCAACTCTAAGTGGATAGGGCGTATTAGGAAAGCAAATAAATTTTTTATATGGTCATTTTGGCATGTAGAATATCTCAAACAAAGCTATGCATCAAAATTTTTGGCCTTCAAAAGGTTGGCCTATTTTTTCTGCATCATTCTCCTCTAGTTGAAAACAACTCAACTCCTACAAGTTTCCCTAGTTGTACTGATGCCATTTTTATTTTTAAATATTTTTAAGCTCTCATTTTTTAATCCAAGAATTTTATTTTTTCTATAATACTTACCATTATACCAAATCATTATTATAATTCTCTTGCCTTGTGCTCACTATCTTCATATCCAAAACCTGCACTATTATTTCAATTTTTTTCTTTGTAACATACTGCTACCAATTTACTTTTATTCATCTTCATCACCTTCACTATATTTTCCATTTAATTCATATAAATCTAAAACATTAAATACTAGATATATGTCAAAATTTTATTTTAAACTCACCTCATAAGCATTATCATTGATTTTTTTCACAATTTTGCATGGCCCAATTATCTTGTACTTCAACTTTTTATATGTGATTTTTGGAAATATTAATTTCCTCAAGTAAACCATTGCCAACTCTCCTTCAAATACCATGGATATTATTTTGACATTTTTTTTGGGTTATAGTTCTCATTGCTTTCTTGTAACTTTCTTCTTACTCCTTGCAACTGTTGCATATGCTCTGTAAATACTTCTGCATCATCACTAATTCGATCGTCAATGGTTAATTGTACCAAATTAAAAATACCCATAGGATTTATCCCATAAAAAATTTGAAATGGTGACTTTACTTTTGATCTATTCACTAAACTTTTATATTCAAACTTAGCTTGTGGTAAATCCAAGTCCTATTATTTGGGCTTCTCTCCCACTATACATCTCAACAAATTTCCCAATCTCTTATTGACAACTTTTGTCTATCCATATATTTGTAGGTGATATGCACTACTGAATTGTAGCTTAGTACCCATCTTCTTCCATAAAATCATCCAAAAATGACTTAGAAATTTTGTGTCCCTATCTAAATTAATAGTTTTTGAAACACCATGCAATATCACAATATTTTTAGAAAATAATTCTAAAACTTCTAGTGACATCATTAGTTTTCTTACATGTAATGAAAAGAACCATTTTAAAAAATCTATCTAAAATAATAAAAATTGAATCATTACCTCTCTATGTGTTTGGTAATCTCTGTGCTCTAGGAATTTGACTCAAGAGAGGATGGTTAGTATAGTGTTAGTTCCAAAATGAAAACAAGATGAAATAAACACACTAATAGCATAACATATCTAGGCCTAGACACTAAGGAAAGCTTACTTAACAATCATGAATGAAACAGATAACTAAAATGTAAAAGAAAACTCTTTTACCTTCCTTAGATGCTCCAAAATGCTTGTTGTGGTGGCTTGCTTGACTTGTGCTCATGAAGTCCTTGGAAGTGGAATCTTGACAACCTCCATCTCTCCTTAGCACCTTTAACTTATGGATTGGCTTGGCTTGGAATCAATTTGGCATGGTAACACTAGTTTCTTGAAGCTTTTGGAACGAATCCTACATTATAACTTTGCACTAATTAAGCTTTGAAGATATTTGAGCATAATAACTTTGCACCAAAATAGCTTAGAAATGATGTTGAGAGGCCTTCTATTTATAGATTTTTAGATTTGATTAGAATCAACCTGAACCATCCATCTCAAGATTGAGATGTGTGGTTGAGGATTAATTCATTTTTTGGAATTAAGTTTGTAATTATTCTCATCATGGAATTAAAATAAGGGGCAATTAAGAGGCATGGAGGGCATCATGGAACAAATTGATGAGGCATGGGAGGCATGAATCTTTATATTTGTGGCATTTATGGCCTAAGGATGTCCTCCCAAGAAATGAGGTCACTTAATGATGCAGATATTCAATATTCATTTCCAAAAATAAGTATTCAACAAGTTTATATGGAATTATTAATTATGCCTTAATTTGGTTTAATTAGCTCGTAAGCATGATTAAGCACTTTGTGCACAAATTACCCAAATTTATCAGAATGTCTTGTTATTGGTCCAAAATTTGACTGGATTCGAATTAGAAGGTGACATCAGATACATTAGATGCATATCCCCATTTAGGATGTTTCCAATAAAAAATAACAAAGGCATGTATCTTTTGTAGAAGATTTGATAGGAAAGATCAATCTAGAGCACCTAGGTGTAAATTTGGCATTTTGACTCGAAATGAACTGATCAAAGTTAGCTAGGCCATAAATTGTATTACCCCATTTAGGGATACCCTAGCCAAAATTATCACCTGAAGATGTCATTTTCACATCATTTTGCATGGTTTAGTGTTTTTAAGACAAATTGTGTGTTTTGGGTAGAAATTGGTCAAAAGCCTGATAAGAGGTTATCTGTGGCAATTTTAGGTGTCTACAATTTTCCCCTATTTGGGAAGATGTTGAAAATCATATGCAAAGCAACATCTTCTCAAAGAATGAGAAATGGACTATATGCCAACAAGAAGATGATGATTAAAGAATAAAGCTCTAAATGATTTTGGGAAGCTTATGATGATGCCCCCTCAAGGGAGTAGTCATCGCATTTGTTGATGGGCAATCCTTCGAAAAGAAATAAGAAGAAAGGTAGAATTAATTTTTGGTTGAGATTAATCCAAATAAGAAAATGCTTGCATGCATTGATGTAAAAAGGATGCTGATTTGCCCAAAGGTAGTTATAATTAGGAATAAAAATCAAAATAATGATTTGCCCATAGGCAATTATAATCATTAAGAGGACCTATATTGGCTAAAGATGATTGTGCCCTAGTTAGGGTTGATTAGCAAGAATAACTCAAGGATATAACCTAGAATATATATTAAATATGAGTAGGTGCAAAGTGATGAAAGAGATGAAAAGAAGAATAAGATTGATCAGTGTGAATGATTCAGTTGTACCTGCCAATGAGGAAATGCTCATCGTGATTAACAATGATACAACTAGAATGGTCATTTGGTTGATTTGATTAAGGGTAGGATGGGAGGATTTGCCAAGGCACCAAGGAGAAATTTTTTGTGGATCTATTGATTGTAGACCTTCATGAGGATAATTTTTGCTATAGCATGTGATGGTAGGCATAATGATAGAACATCATGAAGACTTGGCTAAAATATGCATAAGAACTGACTCCCATTCCAATAAATACTTGAAAACAATGTACCAGTTATAAAAACCATGATGGTAATGTTGACGTATGAATATGGATAGACTCAAGAATAATGTGTGCAAGGAATCACCCAATGAACACATATAAACTGAGTCAAGGCAACATTACTAAAATAAAAAAAACAAGAAAGAAAATAAATATACAAATAAATAAAAAAATAAACAAAAAAACAACCTAAAATAAACAAACAAATAGAAAGCCTAAAAACAAAAGAAAAAGAAAGCATCCTAACAATGACCATGCCCTAGTAAGGTAGATTGAGGATAAATGAATAGGCTTAAATAGGACAAATATTTTTGGATTTTTGAAATGTTATGAACTTTTTTGGCATTTTGAGGTATCTTAACTCATTGGAGAATGACAAGATACTTGCTTGTAAAATGGTGAGAGCATTTAGCTTAAATTGCTCACAAAATGGTGAGAGCGTATAGAAAGGAGGACTGAGGTGACCTCAACATGAATTGAGCATGACCTAAACAATCCTAAAATGACCTCAAGTCATATTAATTTCATCCACATAAAAGTCAGGGAAAAACCAACTAGGTCCCAACAAGTTCTCAAATCCGGGAAATGGCCAGTCAAATGAAAACAATGATGGCAAGGTGATGTGGCAATGCATGGTAAATAAGTGTTACCCCTAATTTACCAATAGGTTATTATAACTAGGATATAATGGTATAGGTTAATGATATGAATTTTCCCATATGTGGTTATAATTAGTAGCAAGACTGGCGAGACACTGATTTTCCCATAGGCAATTATAATCAAGCTCTCAGAAATAAATGTGGATAGGATGAAAGATATCTTTATAGATCAAATACCACAATAATTTCATAGACCATCATTATAAAAATATATTGGATTGATTGTTGAAACTTGATCAGAATCCCCCCATGAAAAAGTGCAGGAAGAACCGAATGAACCAAGATCAAAATAGGATTGGGTAGGATGACAAAAAATAGGCTTTGGTCTAGATAGGAATGAAATTACAGGATGGTATGGTCTTGATAAGGATAATGATGGTTTGATATATTAGATAAAATGGTAATAGGGTTTCCCCCAGATGATGGGGTAATTGGTAGGAGTATGTGACAATGGAAAAAGGATATGTAACAATGGCAATGGCATGGCAATGTGAAACGATATGGTACATGTTTTTGGCCTAGGTGTGGTTTTTAATTATATTTTTCCTATTGATGAGGAGATGCACATCCTAATAAATAAATGATATAAATATAATACTCTATCATGTTAATTTCTAGCCCACACCTCATCTGAATAATTGCTCTATCAAGAACTGGATGCAGAATTTGATATTGAGAATGCTTTTGTGATCATCATTGGTTGCTGATTCTGATTCCTTCAAGCATCAAGACAAGGTATCCTTGTAGTTTCTACAAAGGAAAGTGTGGTTGTGGATAGTAAAAAAATATAAATAATGGATGGTAGGTTTGATTGTGAAATGGAATGGCAAATGATAATGGAATGTGGAATGGTGGGGAAACAAATGAGGATCAGGACTTTCAGTCACATGTAATGTTGTTAATGATGGATTCATCATAATTTTGGTTGTGATAGGGCTGAATACTTATTCTCTCGATAGGACCATAAAATTTTTATGTTGTTTGATCCTGAGAGTAGCTATCATATGATTAAGTTGTAGATAGAAAGCTATTTTGATTTGATCTTTAATTTTGTATTCATCAATCAGTGAAGAACTTTTATACTCAGCTATAGGTGCCTCAAAAAGGTTTTCACCAATGAAATTATCTTTATTTTCCCATAAAACCTTTGAGAATGTTTCACTAATGAACATTAGCTTTTGATTTTGATTGTCTTCTAGTACTTTTGAAAAAGTTTCACTAGAAGATGTTGAGTTATGACTTGGATTGTCGCCTAGCACCTTTGAAGGGTTTTACTAGGAGAGTGTTCTTCTGCTACATGAATGTTGTCTTAGCCTCCTTGCTCTTCTTCAATTTATATGTCACCATGGATGTAGTTTAATAATGTGTGATTCTGTTGATCCCAATCAATACTTGTGGGAGATGAAATGTCAATAATATGGATATTTTGGTTGATGGTAATGGCCTATGGAATGATAATGGAATGGGGATATGATTCACAATCCTCATAGAAGATACTAGAATAAATTGTGTCAAATTTTAATTACACATCCTCAAAAACTATATAAGGATCACAAATGTATTCAAATTGATCTATGAGGCATGCATAACCAATGTTATAACAATCATGAACATACTCTTTTTTTTAATCTGATTCTAACTCAAGGGACTCTAAATCTAATGTTGAGACTGATGTTGATTCTAATTATGATGCTAAATCCAATGTTGGTTCAAAAATATAACCTAAATCTAACTTTAATTATTCATTTGATGGGTACTCTGTTACAATGATGTCTTGTTGAATGCTTGATATTGGATATGTAACAACCTAGAATGGCATGATGGGCTCCATAAAAATGGGTTCATCAAAGTGAGACTCCTCTAGGATGGGAAATAGGTAAAGATATAACTCCTCAAAGACTAGCTTGTTAATAGAAGGCTTTTAAAAAATAGGCACATGGTCAAGGTAATGATTTGCCTAAAGGTGGTAATAATCATTAAGAAGTGACCCAACAAAGATTGGCTTATTAGTGTGAGACTCGGCGACAAATTTTATAGGATCAATAGGTGATTCATCATAGGTTGACTTATTATAAATGATTGGTTCAACAAAAACATCTTGGATTGGTTGGTTCTCATGACCTTGGTTTTTAATGAGTTGAAAAATACTAGTTTTGAACATAGCTTGGTCTGGGAATGATTGGATCGACTGAGGTTTGGTTGGGATTGGTACTAGAATAGAAATAATTTGAAATTGGATAATGGTAGGGACTTGGGGAGCATGATTTCTCACATGATCCAAAAGACAAAGTCCTAAGATGGTAATGATAGGGCATTGTGGGGCTTGATTGCTTGCACAAACCAAAGGATGAGGTCTTAGAATGATGAAAGGGCATTATGGAGCTTGATTGCTCACAAAAACCAAAGGACTAGGTCATGGTATAGAAATGGTTAGGCATTGTGGATCTTGGTTGCTCACACAAGCCAAAGGACTAGATCCTGGTATAGAAATGGTTGGGCATTGTAGATCTTGGTTACTCACACAAACCAAAGGATGAGGCCTAGGAATGGTAATGGTATTCCTTGGATATTTCAGAGCTTGATGGCTCATATAATACAAAGAAGGGTTAGGGGTATTCGATGATTAGATAGTAAAAGGACATCATAAAAATTGATTACTTGCACAAACAAAAGCATCCAAGTCTTCCTCATAAACCATATCATCCCTGTCATGAGTTGGATTAGAAGCTGGTTCTTAGTTGTGTTCCATGTACTGATTACTGAAAAGAGGGTGTGGATTTGTATCCCAAACAACATTATCTATATTTGGGTCTTCAAATTCCTCTTCACAAGCCTCTTTATACCAATCAAGGTCTTGATCTGGTTTGTAAGTTGATTCATGACTTTGTTCCCATGAATGATTAATATGAGGTGGATAGAAACATCTCTCATAAACATATTAGCATCATTGGGGTCTTGAAAAAAGCCATAAAAGTCATTTTGTGTAGCCATTCTATCATAAGTTAGACTGTAAGTGACTCTACCATAAGTGCAGTGAGACATATCTACGTAAATGATGAAATCTCTAAAAACAAAAAAGACTTAGAGTTCTATAAACTCTAAAAAACTATGTCTAAAGGACAAATGGTTCAAGCTTGGTCTAACTTGGTTAAAGGGGTGGAGATATATCTCTAATATGGTCTGAAAGTTAGGTTGTATCTCCATAATGATTTGTGCTAAGACTTGGTGTGAAATAGCCTATCATCAAATGTCTAATGTCAAATGTCATACACATAAAAGGTCAAGTGTCTAAATAAAAACTAGCATGTCAAAGTGTTCCAAACAAGGTCTAAACTAGGAAAGGGAAAATTTGAGTTGCTAGGTATTTTGTCTAAACTTGGAGTCAAAATCTAAGCTCAAACAAATAGGCATATGCTAAGACTTTTGGCTAAATGATGTCAAAATCTAGACTTGAAAAAAAGGTTAATGTGATTTAATTTAATCTAACAAGTTTGGAAATAGCTTTGACATAAACCCAACACATGGAATCAAACATAAACATGATCATTTGGAATAAGGCATAAGACAAAAGGCTCTTTGAAAAAGGTTGTGTTCTCCTAAATAAAGGCACAAACAATGATGAGGATAGGCATTAAACAAACAAACCATCAATAATTTTCAATTTTGGGTAATCCATTAATTGAAGTTATGCAACCTAAAAGAGAAAGATCTATGTATCATCCCCATGAATTGAGGCTTAAACAAAAATCAATCAATGTTTGAATCCAAACTTGATAAGGCTAATTGAAAAATCAATGTTAAAAACTAGGATTTGACGAAACATGCTAGATAAGATTGGACAGCATGACAACACAAGACAAAGGTCTAAATGGTATACACAAAGTGGTTTAAAATAAATGGTTTTTGATACAAGGTAAACTAGTCTTAAAATAATTTGAATAGCCTAATGGCATAAGCATACTTGAATGATGTGATCAATGCTATGTTTTAAAAGACTCAAAGGTACAAATGGTTTGACATGATTTGGGCAACATAACACTACCCTCCGTAACTCAAATGACACACACACACACACAAATTTAGTAAAAATTTCAAGGCACAAGTGTGGTGTAAAACAACCAACATAACACCTCTTTAGACAAAAGAGTGGTGTATATACAAATTGGTTCTGACCTTATACACAAATAAGTTTTAGTCTCAAAAGCATACCAAATGAGAAAATGATCAAAATACTCTAAGTATAACCATCCAAATCCTAGCAATGGTATGGCATGTGGGGTTGACTAAACTATCAAGTTTCAAACATTTCTATGGGATTCAATTGCACAATGACTTTCATGCCAACCAATGCAAAATAAAAGCATGTTAATTGGGTGACCCTAGCATTGGTTATTTATAAAATGGTCTAGTCCTTTTTACAACCACTACATCCTATTGTTCGCTCAGTGTAGTGTGATGCCCAAATGCAGATACATCCCATGTGAACTTAGAAGGAGTAAGTGAAGTCAATGTCAGAAGGTGAAACCCTGGGTTAAATCTTACCTAAAGAAATTATGGGAGGTAATGATGTCCCCCTCGCAAGCCAAGTTTGCATGAAAATAAAATACTAATAGAAAGACTTTAGGGTCATTTTCAAAGTCACCCAAACTTTGACGAGTTTTTGGGGAGTGCATTAGATGACATTCTTTCTAAGCCTTGGACTAGGCTATTTGCAATAGGAATTGTGCTTTTGAATCCAAGGGTTCTATATAGGGGACAAATGGAAGAACATACATACAACATTCCTCTTTTTTCCAAACAAGATTTGATTAAACAACTATTGCAAATAAAAATTGACAAGTGTGTTCAATTTTAAACCCAAAATGAAATATTTGGTGGTGTTCATTTGACCCCTTGGTGTTAGTTGTAAACTTTGAAAAAATTCATCAAAAAAACCTAAATTCTTTGTTAAACATCCAAACAAGGTTCCTAATGAATTTGTAATCATGTAAAAGTAATTTAAACATGTTTTAAACAAACATCTCGCTTGGTCCTGTAGAAAAATTGTTAGCATGTCCTTTAGCTTTGAAGCCCTTTTGAGTTTGAAACAACAAACTTTGGAAAAGTAGTTCTCAAGTCTTTTTTTTTTTGAAAAAAATAGTAACCAACATCAATTTTTACCATCAACATCAGTTACTTGACTATCAAGATATGGCTGATGTTAGTTCTACTGATTGACATCAGATGTTCAGTGATCGATGTTGGTATTTCTTGTCGACGTCAGTTATTGTGTAAAAACTATGGCAACCAAAAATGGAAAAATAAAGTTAGAAAATCAACTTTTAAGAGTTTTAAAGGCTCAAATAAATATTTTAAAGTTGAAAAATGGTCTTCTTCATGTGTGGGATGCATCTAGTCCCACCAGGTGTGCCATTATGTGCTCTAGGAATTTGACTCAAAAGAGGATGGTTAGTATAGTGTTAGTTCCAAAATTAAAACAAGATGAAATAAACACACTAATAGCATAACATATCTAGGCCTAGACACTAGGGAGAGCTTAGTTAATAATCATGAATGAAATACACAACTAAAATACAAAATAAAACTCTTTTACCTTCCTTGGATGCTCCAAAATGCTTGTTGGGGTGGCTTGCTTGGCTTGTGTTCATGACGTCCTTGGCAATGGAAGCTTAACAACTTCCATCTCTCCTTGGCACCTTTGGCTTGTGGCTTGGCTTGGAATAAATTTGGCATGGTAACACTAGTTTCTTGAAGCTTTTGGAACCAATCCTACATTATAACTTTTCACTAATTAATCTTTGAATCTATTTGAGCATAATAACATTACACCAAAATATCTTAGAAATGATGTTGTGAGGCCTCCTATTTATAGATATTTGGATTTGAATGGAATCAACATAAACCATCCATCTCAAGATTGAGATGTGTGGTTGAAGTTTAATTCAATTTTTAGAATTAAGTTTATAATTATCCTCATCATGGCATTGGAAGAAGGGGAAATTAAGAGGCATGGAGGGCATCATGGAAGGAATTGATGAGGCATGGGAGGCATGAATCCTAATATTTATGGCATTTATGGTCTAGGGATGTCTTCCCAAGAAATGAGGTCACTTGATGATGTAGCTATTCAATATTTATTTCCAAAAACAGGTATTCAACAAGTTTCCATGGAATTATTAATTATGCCTTGATTTGGGTTAATTAGCTCTTAAACATGATTAAGCACTTTATGCAAAAATTACCCAAATTGATCAAAATGTCTTGTTATTGGTCCAAAATTTGACTGGATTGGAATTAGAAGGCGACACCAGATGCATATTCTCATTTAGAATTTTTCCAATAATAAATAACAAAGACACGTATCTTGTGCAAAATATTTGATAGGAAAGAGAAATCTAGAGCACCTAGGTGCAAATTTGGCATTTTGACTCGAAATAAATTGATTAAATTTAGCTAGCCCATAAATTACATTACCCCATTTAGGGATACCCTGGTCAAAATTAGCACTTGAATATGTCATTTTCACATCATTTTGTGTGTTTTAATGTTTTAAAGCCAAATTATGCATTTTGGGTAGAAATTGGTCAAAATCCTAGTTGGAGGTTATCGACAGCTAGTTTTAGGTGTCTACAATCTCAACACAAAATCCATACTCAAATTTGTCCATGGTCCTCTTAGAACCAGTAATGGCATGTATAGTCTAATATTTTGTGCATGTCCTTTAGCCACCTAACATATTCTACACCTTGAAACATACCTTGTCACATCTTTCTTCATCTTTGGACAAAAATAATTTTCCTCCATAAAATCTATTGTCTCATCTTTCCAAAATGTGTAGCCAAACCACCATTATGTAATTCTCTTATGATATTATATCATAGAGACCAAACTGGAATGTATAATTTTTTCCCTTTGAAGAGATAACCTTCTTGTATAATATATTCATCATGAATAACATCTATCCTATGTGTTAATGCATTCCTACACTACTCAGCTATCTTACCAAAATATAGATCAATATCATATAATTTTTTGATATCTTACTTCACTCACCATAGTATTTAATAAGGCTACTCTCCTGCTCAATACATTAGCTACCTAATTCTATTTTCTCGATTTATGTTTCAACACAAAAGTATACCCCTATAAGAAATAAACCCACTTTGGATGCCTACTATTCAACTTCTTTTGTGTATTCACATACTTCAAAGCCTTATGATTTGCAAATAGGATAAACTCCTTAGGCACCAGGGAATGCCTCTAATGTTTTAATGCTTGTACAATTGTATAAAGTTTAACATCATAGGTAGAATACTTTATTCTTACCTCATTAAATTTCTCACCAAAATATGATACTGGCTTTCCTTCTTGACTCAACATAGCACCAATTCCCATAAATAAAGCATCACAATCAACCTCAAACACATTGCTAAAATTTGATAATGTTAAAACTGGTCTTTTTGTAATCTTTTTCTTCAAAAAATCAAAGATTTTTGTGTCTTCTCTAGTCCATGCAAATTACTTCCCTCTCATACAATATGTTATTGGTGCCACAATAATACTAATTTTTTTAATAATTTTTTTGTAAAAATTTGTGAAACCATGGAAACTTCTTACCTCTGTAATGATTTTTGGAATAGGCCACTCAACAATTTCCTTTATCTTTTCTTCATCCATTCTCACACTATTTTCTAAAATTAAAAATCTCAAAAATACCAAACTATTCTGCATAAACCTACACTTATTCAAATTTACATACAACTTATCCTTTCTTAACAAATCCAGTACCATTCTCAAATGTTGTAAGTGTTCTTTAGTCTTACTGAATGTCAAAATATCATCAAAATAAACAACCACAAACTTACCAATATATTCTTGTAGCACTGTATTCATCACCCTCATAAATATGCTAGGTGCATTAGATAATATGAATAGCATCACCATCGACTCATATAAGCCATCCCTAGTCTTGAATGTATTTTTTCACTATCTCTTTCATGAATTTGAATCTAATAATAACCACTCTTTAGATCAATCTTGGTAAAATATTTTTCTCTTGTAAGTACATCCATCATATCATCTAAACGAGGTATAAAAAACCTAGAGTTGATTGTAATTTTATTAATTGCTGTACTGTCCACACACATTATCCATCCTCCATCTTTCTTTGAAGCTAGCAAAGCTAGTGTTTTACATAGACTCATACTCTCCCTTATCACCTTCTATCTTACCAATTCAGTAACCTATTTATTTAATTTCGCATGTTCTATTGGACTCATTCTATTAATTACTTGATTGGGTAGAGTTTATCCTAGAATCAAATCAATGTGATGCTAAATATCTCTCTTTGGTGGTAAACCATCTAACTTATCAAGCATAACATCTGCATATTATTTCAAAACTCTTACTTATGTTGGTATTTTCACCATTTTTGTGTCTTCATTCTTTGCTACTAATACATAAAAACAACCTGCCACCTTCATATCTTGTATAAATTCTTTAGTAGAGAGCAAGATTTTTGCCTGCTATACCTCTTTAAGAGGTAACAAAACTACATTAATACCACCTTTCCAAAAAATATACATGTTCTTTGCTCCATCATGAATTACTTTCTTGTCAAATTGTTCTGGTCTCTCTAATAACACATGGCATGCATCCATTGGAATAACATCACACCATATTTCAGCATTATAAGTTTTTCCTATATAAAGTTTGATTAAGCACCTTTTATCTACTATAACTTCATTCCCTTTCTTAAACCATGAAATCCGATAAGGATTAGGATGTTTTTCATAATGCAAATTTAGTTTCTCTATCATTTCTTTAGAAACCATATTTTCACAACTACCACCATCTATAATTACTTTGCATACCTTTCCACCCAAAGTACATCTTGTTTAAAAAATGTTTGATCATAACCACTCATCACCACCTTATTTCTTCTACACTTATTCTTTCCTTGGATCGATCATGGTTCTTCTCATCATGAGATTCTCTCCAACATCTATAGGTGCAACTTTAGTATTTTGCTCTTTTATCTCATCCTCAATTAGATTCACTCTTGGGTGACCTTGTTGCAACCTTTCTTGATCTTGATAGTGTGGGCACTCAAATTATCGATGTCCTTCTTCTCCACATCTATAACAAACATAACATTTATACTAATTTTGAAACCATCCTCTAGCATCACCATAACCTCATCCTCTATGAAATCTTCTTCCTCTTTGTTGGTATTGAAACCCTTGCCTATTGTCATTTTGCCTTTCTACACATGTGATGATTCACCTCTATTGGTATTAGACCCACATCTAGTGGTATTAAACCCACCTCATCCCCTATTTGGAGGGGATCCACCTCTTCTTGGAACAAGAGACGTCCTTCTAAAATTATGGCTATTTTGTTTTTCTTCTACCTTCAAATCTAATTGATAAGCCTCCTCCATGAAAAGTATTATATGAATGCTTAATTCATCTTGAATAGAAAAATACAAACCATTTACATACCTTTCATTCATCTAGTCTTTTTTTTCATAATGCTCCACTCATATGGAAAGCTTATAAAAATCATCTATATACTCTTATATACTATGATATTTTTGCCTCAAATTATGAAATATTTGGTACAGAGTTTTTGCATAATATATAGGAATAAATTTCTCCCTCATATTCTTCTCCATCATTTTCCAAATAATAATCTTATCTTTACCTTTTATCTATCTCTCTTTCTATGGTTGATCCCACCAAATCATTGCATTACCTTTGAATTTTGTGCATGCAAACTTTACCTTCTTGTCTTCTCTCATAGTCTTCCATTCAAAGAACTTCTCCATACTATTCATCCAATCTATCAACTCCTCTAGTTTTAAACTGCCTCCATAATCTAGAAAATCGACATTGATTCCTTCATTTCTTCCTTCTAATGCTTGAACCATCCTTTCTTCCATCGATGGTGGTTGCTCTTAATGTTCTTCTTCTTGCTGAACTTCTTCATCACAATTTGTGTCCTCATCACCACCTTGTCTTCTTCTCTGATTGGTGATAACCTTAGTTAATTGTTAGATTTACCTATGTAGCTCTTATATAATCTAGATCATCTATGCAATACCTCCTCATCCTCTTTCCATATCTTTTTCCTCCAATATTTGAACTTATTCTAATACCAAATAATGAACCCAAAAACTATCAAGACAATAAAATTACCAATAGGCCAAGATCTGAAACAATATTTGAATTAATTCATATTGAATGACATGAAATAATTATAAACCCAAACCATTATTACATAAGCCTCAACTGAAAATTTAGAGTTAACATGCAAAAATTTTAAAAAACTAAAATCTAAAAAAAATGTCTATTTTTAGTAGTTTGTTATTTATAGTAAGTTTTGCATACAAGTGCATGAAGCTCTTAAAATCTCCCTAAATACTATAAACACTAAAATTAACCTATGGAAGGAAATTCAATTGAATTTGACATCCGATCCTAAAAATATATAATTTTTAAAAATAGAAAATTCCCAAATTCATTATTATATGGTAATTTTAGACCCTCAAATGATCACGTATGACCTCTAAAAAATATCAAAATTAAATTTGAGTGGATAAGGTATCTTAATAAGAAATTAAATTTTTGATACGATCATTTTGTCATGTGGAATAGCTCAAACAGAGCTATGAGTCAAAAGTTATGGGCTCTGGAAGGTTGGCCTTTTTTTTATGCATCAAAGGTTGCATTTGGTGAAGAATAAAAAATAGGGGTTGTAAATAGGACAAATTTTAATTTGTCAAAATGTGTTATGTAATTCTATGTAAGGTATGTTCCTTCCTTATTCTTATTATGATTTTGATTAGGCTGATGTTTGACTTTGGTGTTTTTAAGAGAGCATTTCACCATGTAGAACACTACCTATATGACTGCAATGACAAATTTAAGGCAACTCTTACTCCCACTAGTAGACTATTCTTCATATATGGGTCATCCATGCCTCTATGATTTAATTTCATTCTTTGTATCATATATTAAAATGAAAAAAAATGTTGTAGTTGTTCTTGTGATAATGTTCATTTTTTGTATATCTAAATTAAGTGAATAGCACTGTAAGGGCCAAACATTGTTTAATTATAGCCCTGCAGTGCTTCTATGGTAAAAAAAATTCAAATATTTTTAATGGGTCTATTTATTTCCTACTCTAAAAAACTAGGGGGTATTTTTTACTTTATATTTTCAAGTCAGTTTAGGGCAGATATAATAACATATCTACCATGTTTGAGACCCATGGGATCAATCATTTTATTTAGATTCACATATGATAGGTTGTTGGGTTTTTTATTTGGTCTATATAATGACAATGAGCATTTAGCCTTTTTGTGAATTTGACTAACATTCATTTGGGTTGTATATTGACAATTGCCATTTTTCATTTTATTCAAAACACAATTAACTATATTGTCTTGATGGAGAATGTGAAATTGGTTAATGTTTCATACATTCAATGATTTAGTTGAAACATTTTGGTTGTATTAATTTGGCACCATGGAAATATATATTGGGGTATTTGGGTCTTGTTCATTTCACCTTTCACGTATATCTAAAATTTCAATGACATTTGTTAGGGTTAATGGAGCCTCAAATGTTCACAAAATGCATAGATGATTCACATTACATGGTGTTTCAAGGCAACATAGAGATGGAGTTCTTGGCAAGTACAGAGAGCATACTTTGACATTTTTCTTAAAAAAATTTGCATGTTATAGGTATATCATTTCCTATGACTCAATTTTACAAATTTTTGGTTTCTATTGTAGAGCATATTTCAATTGATTACCTTTGGAAAATATCTTGTCTATCTAGAATTTGTTGATAGCCTTAGATACAAGCTATTGCATATTCTTCTCCATTATTTTCAAATTTTATCGGACTAATTTTGTCATTTACAGATGGTAAAATAATAGATTATCATATAGACATTTTGGTGATTATCTAATTTAGTCATTAGATTAATAAGATCACATATAATGTCTATTTTAAAATCTACATTAAAGTTGATTGGCTTTAGAATGAAAACAAAATTAATAGTCAAATTTTAATTTTTTATATATTCGTGTCATTCCCCATCAATCCTCAACTTCCAACAGGGTTCACCTTTTTCTCTTGCTTGTGGATTTCATAGGTCTCTTCATAACGAGCTTTGACATTATTTGTTTGGTTAGTGTGATCCACTATTCATCCTCTTAATCTTTGGAATCTACATTATCTGTTGTCTATTTGTGGCCCTATCTATTTTTTGTCCATGTGTGTTTGTTCATTCCAATTGTTAAGTTAATGGCATGCTAGTTTAAACCTAGAGTTGCATGGAGATAGTACATATAGATACATAGAGATAGTACCTATAATTGCATGGAAAAACCTCGTCAACAAAAATTAAATTCAAATCACCAAGTTGGCTTGGATTTCTTTGCCAAAATAGAATAATTGGTATCAATAAAAAAAATATTGTTACTCACGCTAGTGATGGAGGAATAGGATAAACATCAATGCATGAAAAATAAATTTTTTATTGACATTATTAATCCAATGCATGAAATCTACACTACTATGCTAGGTGTTTAACTTATTTTATAATAAATACCAGTTATTATGTTATCTACTTATGCTATTTCAAAATTGTAGCTTCTTTTACACAAAATACTCATTTAATCAAAATCAATACTACTCATTTGATCAATAAATAAGATTGTCAAAAACTACAATAACTTTCTAAACTTGAAGGATAATACATAAACAAATCATACGACAAATATTAAATATATGATAACTAATTTCATATAGAAAAATAAATATTAAAACCACAACACAACCCATATTTTTCTATTAATAATTTATTTATTAAAATTATTTTTTAAATTTACCTCTTTAATTAATACACATTATCCATCACTTCCAAAAATTAAAAGATAATACTCATAAATAATTAAATGACTATTATAATCGAACACACATTTTCCAAACCTTATGTTATAATGTTGGATTAAGACTTTTGAGTAGTTGGAATGTGGTAAAGTTAGAATGAGAGGAACAATTGAATTTGAGATATTCCTAGTCTATTAACCATATTTTGTGATTCTAGTTGAGGAGGCTTTTCAATAGTTATATAAAGTATTTTTTAACTTAAAAAATAAAAAATAAAAAAAATAAAAAAAATCATTTAGATTTATTCCCAGACATCAGATAGTTTCAAATTTTTATTTAATAATTTTTTTGAAAAGTAAAAGTAAAAGTGAAGTTAAACAAGAATGCTTTTTTATGGGATTTCCACAAAGCTAACTTAAAGACTTTGTTGGAGCCAAAAAAAATCATATTGTTGATTGTTTTATCTTATATTATATATTAATCATTACTTTTTTTTATTTTTTATTTTTTATAATAATGTGAGTTTATTTATTTATTTAATTGAAATTTTATATGTATAAATATTTTTTATTGATTTTATGAAATTTACAAATTAATGGTTAATTTAAATACAATTAAAATTATGATCTTTAATATTTCAAGAGATATTTCATCCAAGTTTTAAAATTTTAATATATATGATTTAATGGAGATAATAATAACTTATAACTACTAAGAAATTTAAATCATAGGTTCTATCTCTCAATTTAAAATTTATTTCTCAATTACAAATTTTTAAAGGATAAACATTTGGACTGGTAATAATATAAGGTATAAATTTTAAGAAATTCTGTAAAGATATATATAGATCAAACATAATGGTATTTATAGATTAGAGGTTTAGGGCCCAATTTAAGATTAATTGATGGGCATATATTGAGATGGTATAAATTATCATGCTTATGTGAATTATATAATATAAGAGAATAATTATTTATTATTTTATATATATAGAATTGTTTACCTAACTTATGTCTTTTTGAGAATTTATTTAACATTTTTTCTATCTTCTCAATTTTGAGTTCTTAGATAATCTATTATTTGATTCAAAGACATATCTATGCTAAACCTTTTTTTCATATATATATATATATATATATATATATATATATATATATATATATATCAAACACCCATTAAACCATATTATAAATAAAGTTATAACAAATAAAAACAATTGCCTCCATGGTCTAGGTCATATTTTTTATTTTTTATTATAGAAGCAAAGTTTTGTAATAATAAAAAAATGGTTGATATGGTCATGTACATGTTTGAATGTGTAGGCCATTGTTTCTTATTTTTAATCAAGTAAGAAAAAAATGCTTATAGGTTAAAAATATAAAAAAATATATTTTCTAATTATTTAAGTTAAAAATTAAAAAAATAAATTAAATTAAACATTGAATAAAACCACTATTGGAATGGGAGAGATGGGAAATCTTCAAGATCAAAAGCCAAGGATGCATGTAATAAATATGGAAAGATTTCTTCCTTATTGAATGAGGATCTATTGTGAATAAGTCCCAAGTCTATCCCTAATAATGCATGCAAGAGAAAAGAAGGATATTCAAAGACACTGCAAGAGGATCGCCTAGAAGAAGAACCGAAGACAACCTCCCAAAGTTCAAGTAGAAAATATGGTGAAGAAAATAATTATGTAAAAACCTCATTCAAAGAAGTTATTTTGAATCCTGCTCATATGAAAAACATAAGGAATATGAATTTGTGAAAATAACATGTGGTATTTATAGACAAATATTATGGTTAAGCAAGGATTTATTATTGATAAATCAACTACATCCCTCATGATTTCCTAGATAATAAAGAGACATATGATCTTATATGTATGATCAGTGAAAGAGGGTTAATGTATAGGTTTAATAAATTTTGGCATACTCATCCTAATTTACATGAGTGGATAAGCCAATAATAGACTCTTGTCATATTAGAAGAGGTGAAAATATTCCTTTTGCACAAGGATTCTCCATTGTATTGTTTTCAAATCAAACAGAGTGAGATGATATTTTTTTTAAAGGACCCTAGTTTAGAATGGATCACGATGGTTCATGAAGCATTGGTTTCCAAACTTTGACCCTTGCCTAAATACCTGTCTCTCATTCCAGTTTGGGTGAGGTTACCAAATTTGCCTTTGTATTTTTGGACCATACCAGCCTTAAAATAGATTGAAGATGCTATAGGTTTTTTCTATAGATAAGAGTCTTCAATTGAGGAAATATTCAAGTCAATATGTGTGTGAATTAATGTGTTTGTGGATTTGAATAAAAGGATCCCTACTATTTTTTCCTTATTTTGGGATGGTTCAATAAGAACCCAAAACATAGACTATGAAAATATTTATTTTAGATGTAAAAAATATTTTGAATATGACCATCTTTTTGTTACATGTCCATGTCTTCAAGCTCCAAGTCAAAATCTATTGGATGAGAATATTATTTAAAGTGACAATAGTTTCTAAGTGATACAAAGAAAGATAAAACAAAAAGCTACTTGGTGGGAGACACATTAGACCATACATTGGTTGAAAAAAAATGATCAAAAGAAGGAATATGAGGAAGGAGCGCTATCAAATACTTCTTTAGAGAAATTATAAGAATAAAAAAATCCACAAGAAATGTAGATCAATGGGATTCATATGGATGGCAAAATAGAATTCT
Organism: Torreya grandis; assembly: GCA_037957365.1. Classification (NCBI taxonomy): domain Eukaryota; kingdom Viridiplantae; phylum Streptophyta; class Pinopsida; order Cupressales; family Taxaceae; genus Torreya; species Torreya grandis. The sequence continues at coordinate 678,684 of JARHVA010003488.1, forward strand.
CTCTAAAAGAAAAACAAAAATTAGCAATGAAGAGGAAAAACGATCACAAAAGTCCAAATGAAATTCAATAAACTTCAAATTTAAAAGAAGGACAAGATTTTTAACTTCAAATCATCCCAACAAATTTAGAAGAAAAAATAAAATATAACATTAATGATTTATTTCATTGTTTTACTTATTTTAAATTAATTATTAAAAAATATACATATATATATTGTAAAAAAGATGCATACAAATTCTACTAAAAAATAGATATACATACAAATGATTAGAATTGTATGTATACGATGCTTATATTTATTTAAGAAAGAAAAAATAAATCATATTATAATAAAAATCTTTTTTTTTAAAAAGAAGAAACTTTAAATTCTTGTAAGATTTAACTTGGAAATTTTTTATTTAAAATAAATTTTAATTATTAAAAAAATTAAAAACACATTAAAAATATATAATATATTACTTTACATTTTTTTTAAAAAAAAATTATATAAAAAATTTATGAAGAGAAAGGAAAGAAAAAAATAAATAAATAAATAAATTAAAAAAAAACAAACAACAAACAAATCTACATGATGAATCACTTAATCATCTAATTGATCATGTAATCCATTTTTTAATTTATTTTTAAAATTTTATAATCTAAAACACAAAATAGAAAAAAATTGGCTTGTAGTGGTCATGGAGGGCATTTTGATTGTAAAAAATTATTTTTATTTTTTTAACTATGTAGGGCCAAAAAAATAAAATTGTAAATCAAAATTATTTAAAAATGGAAAAAATAGTTTACATGGTTAAACTATGCAATCTAAAAATTAAATAAAATCAATAACGACCACATAGACTAGTTTTTAATTTTGTTTACTATGTAAACCTAAGTTTTAAAAAATGAAAAAAAATTTAAAAAAAATGAAAAAAATAATAAAAATAAAAAATTTAATTTTAAATTTCAAAATATTTAAAAATTAAACAATATGACAAAACATTAAATTGATCATGTAGGCTATTTTAAAAATAATAATTATTTTTTAATTATATAAATCAAATTTTTAAAAATATATATATATATATATATATATAATATTTTTATTAGATAAAATAAATGTGTTTGATTGGTATTGTGAATTGGTTATGGGATACAATTAAAGGTCTAGTCTTTGACGTAAGTGAAAATACCCAAGTGATCGAAAAGAGATAATAAATGCCAAGACAAATAAAACCCTGTTGATAAAAGGATTCAACTCGACAAGATTCATCAAAAAAAACTATAGAATTCTAGAACTTAACCAAAAGTTAGCTAAAGTGCCACAAAGGACCCCACCCCTTTCATGAATATTCAGTGAAAAAGTTTTTAAAAAAAGTGGTGACTTTCCATGTCCTCATTTACAATAAGGGTAGCAATGTTTTCCAAATAAGAGTCAGAGTCCTCGCCATCAGAAGAATCATATTCTTTATCTTCGGCCAAAACCATAAGGTTTTTTGGAGTGAAGCTTTTCCACCCAAAAGACTCTTTCTTTTCTCTAAGGAGACTGCAATTTTTTATCAAGTGTCCAGTGTAGAAGCAATTGCAGAAGTGAAACAACAAACCTTCAGAGTCATGTGGTTGTGACCAAGAGTGATCATCGACTTGCAAAGTGATTTTCTCAGGGAGATTCTTGGACGTATCAATGTTCACCAAAATCCTAGCAAAGGTAGTTAGGGAGAAGCGATCGATATCTGAGTGCATTTTCAAAAAATTACCTAAAGTTCTACCTATAGCCTTCAAACTAAATTTAGTCTATAAATACAAAGGGAGATGGGGTAGATGAACCCATATGGGTTTGATATGCATAGGTTAAATGGGGGTATTGAAGTTAGGGGACCAATTTTTGAGGACCAAGGGGTGATGATTTAGGCTCCATAAAGGGCTTAGAATCTTGGTATTTTTTTCAATATTAGGAAAAGAAATAATAAAAAAAATTAGAACAAGGGTAAATTTCAAAACTACCTAAGAGGAGAGGCTGCCAATGATTTGAGATCCAGACATGGAGATCCTAAATTTTTGGCTAGTAGAATCGATGAATCTACAGATAAGACCCTTTGATGAAAAGTAATCTTCCAATTTTAGCACCTTCTATTAGATTTACAATCCACTAAGAGGGGAGTGAATCAATGGTGGAAAATAATCCAATTCAATTTCCAAACCCTTACAAATATTAAAGCATTCAATTCAAACATTCATGAAGCATACCAATCATTTATAGCAGTGAATAATGAATATAAGCAAGATCACATACACAACATAAGATCTATATGGGAAAATCTCTTGGGGAATAAAACCCACTCTCAATCCTAAAAACACTTAGAATGTTATCCTATAAGATGATCACAAACATGAGATTGAACAAGTCCTTCTAATCAGGAACCATTGGTCAAGTCCTTCTGACCTACAACCTTGATCAAGTCCTTATAATCAAAGGTCTTTAGTGAAACCTTGTTTCACAAGGATCAACTACCCCTAAAGAAGATTAAGTCCTTTAGACCCTCCTTTATGAGAAAACTTACACCTTAGAACTAATGTTTGTAACACCTAATGATGGAGCTCTTGATTATCTAACCCCTACACAACCTCTTTCTTTCTCAAACAAGCCTCTCACCTTTCTTCACTCAAATGGTCCTCATATGCACACTCAGACCTCTTTGCATATCCTCAGATTGCAAGATCATTATCTTGACATTAGAAACATGACCTATAGGTCATACACATAGTCAACCAACTGTTCTACTCATTAACTCCACCAACAGGCACACTACCTATACTTCATTCTCTAACTCTCTTAAAACACCCACACCAAGTCTCTCATTTACAAGTCTAAAAAACAACACATTTTGTTCCACTATATATAGAGTAATCATGAAATAATAGGATAATAATATTTCATGTTGGCCATAAAACATGCCTTACACCCTTAAGGCATCTCATATGGGTCACACTTAAGCACAGTCCCCTTTTAAAATAGGCCTACGTCACTTTTAGGTCTTATAGAGACCCATTCACTTTCTTGAGACATCTCCAAGCAAATTAAGAACACATGACCATTTAAAAATACATAGATCCACTCCCTACATCCCCTAGGATATCCACAAATAATCATAATCATTAAAACATTATTTTGCTACAACCCAATTAGCTCAAACACATCTCTATACACATAATCAATAAGAATGAGAACACGATCAACTTCAAAACCTTCATTCATACTTCATATGATTTTTCAAACCTTTAAAATGTACGTAGAGCATCCTCATAGAATCTAAAACACTCCCTAATAGCCAATTCACTATGAAACATCAAAATAACATCTACATGAGCTCAAATACTCTTCTCGGGTTACTTATAGTCCATAAACAGAAACATAGTCAACTATGGAGCTCAATAACTTTGTCTATACACACTTCTAGATCTTCAAATCCATATATCTAGATACACCTTGGAGTTCTCTACCGCTTTGATTTTTACTATAATAGAAAATTCCACTTCTATAAAAAGTTATTGTCCAAAAACTAGGCATTGGTCTTTCCTTTAGAAATTCAAATATTCAAATGGCAATGGTCATAGTTAAACTTTGAACACAATGCTCGCAGCTCGTGTCCTCTCAGCTTTTGATAAAAAACACTCTATCGATCTTGATCAATATTTAACACATAGGCACCAATGCTTAATCATTAAACCTCTATCACTTTGACTACATATAATACATCCTTGAAATGTTGACTTAACACACTCTATGGATCTCTATGGATCAACCAGGTCTTTAATGATCAATTCTCACCATTTTATCAATTATATGAATGCCCACTCACTATTGGATCCTTACACTATACATTTGATCAATCATTAAACATCATGCATTTGCCCACATCTTGTTACCTCATAAATTTTTGGAGCCATGTGCACCATTGATCTTGTTTAAGCTTTGACACTTTAAAAAATGACCAAGTATGGGGACCCTGTCAATATGCCTAAGTAGCCATTTTTTATCCTTAATAACTTCTTCTACACTTTGATGCAGGATCTCAAATTTAGACCAGATGATCTCCTCACTTAGGAAAATCCAACCATATAAAAAAGAACTCCTAAAATCCTTGCATGTTCAAGATATAACACCATTAAAATGGATTCTCAAAATCTTCTATCACAGAGCCAACCATGTCCAAACTTGCTTGAGAGGCTAACTTTAAACATCCATAACTTCTACTGTGCTTCAGTACATAATCTCAAATTTAGTACAAATGATATATGCTCAAAAATAAACAAACCCATATGATTGGTTTCTCTTGACATCTTCACACATGCAATATATAGCATCATCAAAATGATCACTCAACTCTTTATTGCCTTATACAAATTTGGCTAAGTATGGAAAAATACAATCAATCTACCTGGGATCCCAACTTTGCATATGCATATCTTTTAACACGCTACATCGCATGATCTAAAAATTATCATAAATAAACTAGTTCTAAAAATTAAAAACATATGGTCATTTTCTCTTGACACTAAACACACGTGAACATTGACCTCATCAACATGCCTGCTCAGCTCTTTCTAGCCATATTGCAAATTTTGCTAAGTATGGGAAAATAATGAAATCTGACTAAGAAGCCAAATTTGCACCCTCATAATCTTTAACCATGTTTTGATACATGACTTGATATCTGGAACATAATAATTAGGGACTATAGTGATCATAACCATATGACCATCTCCCCTTGACTCATTTCCACATGGAAATAGTGACATTATCAAACTGTATACTCATATTTTTGCCATTAGACCCAAAGTGTTTAGATGAAAACTATGGACTACCAAATGAATTCCACTTATGCACACAAGATCTCAAATCATGGATCACACCTTATATAATCCCTTGTACATGCGCAATCCTCCATACTCATCCATGATCCTCTCAAGCTATGTCAATACTAAAGATCAACCAACCATACATAAAACACACTAAAACAAGCACATTGCACACTTTGTCATTGTCACATAGACTATCAAAGCACTTCATCCACTCATCAAAGAACCTATATGACATCATCATGACATCAGCATGAAAACTCTCCAATAATGTTCCCCTTTTTCATTGATATCAATACCCATAATATATAGTAATATATAGCTCACCTTCTCTATCTTCAAAGCACTCCCACAATAGGAACTTTCTCCCCAATAGGAAATTTCTCCCCTTTTGACACAATGACAAAGTGGGAATAAAATGATCATAAGGACTTGACAAGATTATCAAATAGGAAAGGACCATATTATAAATATGATAAAAACTCCCCCTTACCTTGAGCCAACCCCTTCTTGTCTTGACAACATCCTCTTGTTACATGATAACACTCTCTTCAACCAAGCACTGCAACCAATAAAGAAACAACATAAAAAACCATATAAATCTAATCAAACACATCAATAAACAATTGAGAGGGACTCCCCATAAGATCTATGAGTCATTTCACCATTTATATTCAGATCTCCATACACCATGAAGAACAATCACACAGGCTCACCAACCTTCTTTCTCAAGACACTTCCATGACCCTCAACAGAGCATCATACCACTAAATAAATAGGAAACATGTTATAAACCATATTTTTAACTTACCTTGAATAACTTCATTCTTTTTTCTTTTGGATAAACTAAGCAAAAGCACTCTTCTTCTCACTAAGATAGCTAGTCCTCTTGTAGCCTTAACTAGAACTTACATAGCCCCAAACTTTTAGTATACATATATTTAGGACATGAAACTTCATATCTAGAGCACTCTCATGTTCCCCCTCAAGGAAACCAATTTTCATCACCAAGATCAACCTATGTAACATACTTCCTTTATAAACCTATTAGTTAATTATTCCTCCACCATGAAAACAACTTGAATATATTAATAACCACAAACCTTAAATTCTTTATGAATCATAATTTTACCACCCATTTGGCCCATTAAAACTATTAATAAGCTTCAGACCTAAAATCATATGGAAAACCACTTTTCTAGTAAATCCCAAAACCCTAGTATCTTAAACACAACAAGGTCAACAAACCTCCTTCTAGTCAACGTAAACCTTTGAAACTTCTTGTACACCTAGAGACAACCATTACATACCTTTGGACCAATATTTGAGATTTCACACCATTGGGAACCTTGACTTCCTATAACCCATTTTAGGACTTATAAGATCTTAAACACAAACTGGGAAACCTGATAGCAAATAAAAAATCTCCAAATAGACTTTAACATACCTTGAAATTACAAAACCACCTAGATGATGCTATAATAAGGTCAATAGACATTTATATGCAAAATATATTACCTTGGTAAATCATAAATCCACCTTTGCCATCTGGGAACCTTCAATCTAACCTTGTAGATTGTTCCAACTAAAAAACACCACAACAATACTTGTTTATTCACTTGAAAGGAGTCTCTTAAGAAGCATAGATAGAGACACCCTCTATACCTCAATTATCTAAAACAAATACAAATCCTCATACTCCTTTTCCTCCTTTATTAGATGATACTTATAATTCTTCTTCTTCTTCTTTGGCTTTAGAAAATTAACTTCTTTAACTACTACAACATTCTCCTTTTCTTATATGATTATATTATCAATGCATGGAGACAACATAGATTCATGGAATACTTTTTCATCTAAATAATCTTCCTTATAGCTTAGTTTCTCATCACTAGACACTTTTTCAACAATAACAGGATGTTCACTTGGATCAGTATATACCTTAGGACTAACTTCAACCAGCACCTTGGGATTCTCCTTGATCTTAGTCTCTTCATTCTCAGCATGAGCATACAATGAGACCTCTTGGGACTCTTTAAGTTCAAAATCATTCTCTACCATATAAACCAAGTTACTTGGACTTTCAGCCTCAAAATGACTCATACTTACCACTTTTAGTCTCCATGAGTTCACTTGCCTTCTATCTTACACCCCAGGAGCTTGATAAAACCTATTATATCTTGTAGGACTTTGCTTGCATAATCTAGAAATGTGACGTCTCTATTCATAATTAAATTAGACCAGACTTTTTTCAAAAATCTCTTTTGCCTTTCTAGATTTGGATAATTTCTTACAATGTGTCCTAGTTCATAACAACTGTAGCACTCAATATCTCTTGAAGAAAACTCATCTTGTTTTGCCTTATGTGGACAATGTTTTGTAAAGTGTCCAACATTATGATAGTTGAGGCACTCAACCTTGATTACACTTTTTGAATGATGGCCCCCATCATAGTTTGATGCAAATTCATTCTTAGCAAGTCTTCTACATTCTCTAGCTATATGCCCAAACTGATTATAAGTATAGTAGTAACCATAGAAATTTGCATACCTCATAGAATTTGGTTGTTTGATCTAATTTATCTTTATTCTACCAACACCTTCATTCCTCATCTGATGATTTGTCTTCAAAGGTTGATCCACCTTGTTCACATTAGTCTTCAACTTGTCTTGAGTTTTAGTCTTTGGTTCTTCTTTATATCCAAGACCAGTCTTATCACTTGTATACTTTTGATCATTTAAAATGTTATCTAGATCACTTGAGATATTTTCAAATATCAAAAATGACATTACCTTACTAGTTACCTTCTTTAACTTAGATTTTAATGACTCATTTTCAATTACATACCTTTCACATTTATCTTCTTTGACTTTTAAGCCTGTAGATAGGATTTCCAATTGGCTACTGAGATGTTTGACCATATCTTCATTTTCCTTGTCATCTTCATCCATGCTTGCCTCAAACACACTGAATTGTTCCTCAAATTCCTTGAGTTTACATTTCATCTTCTTATTGATCTTATTCTCAATCTTCAATTCTTCATGAGCATTAGTCAATGCAGTCTCATAGTCCACCTCATCTTCATCAACATCTAAATCACTCCAAGTAGACACCTTCTGATGTGAGCAACTTCCTTCCTCAGCCATGAATAGAAATTCATCTTTAGCAGAACCATCATCTTCGTGATCATATTCTTAGACATTGTCCTCACTTTCTTTTCATGAGCTACAATCTTCTTTGGTGTATAGACTCTTCTTGTCCTTGAAGTACTTCTTCTTGTTATCAAACCTTCTAAATCCCTTTTTGCTTTTATTAGACTTGAAAGCTCTATTTCCATCATCATGACCTTGATGATGCTCTTCAGCATCAACCTTATTATATTTATGAAAAACTTATTATCAAAATGTCCTATCACACCATCATTGAAGCATTTAAGGGGTAGTTTACCTTTATACTTTCCTGAACCTATTCTCAATTTCTTATAAATCAAAGCATTTATTTCATCTTCATCTATATCAGGAATGTCATCCTCCTTGAGTTTCTTACCTTGGAACTTCTTCTTTATTTACATTTCAATCTTGAAATCTACTTCTTTCTTTGGAGGTATGTCATCATTCTTCATCATCTCATAGGTAGTAAGGGCATCGTGCAATTGATCCATATTCAATTGAGTAAGATCATGAATCTCTTCTATAATAGATACTTTCAAATCAAACTTGGGGAATAGAGACCTTAATACCTTCTAAAAAATAGTAGTCTCTTCAAGATTCTCTCCAAGTCCTCTAATGATGTTCACAACCTCATCAACTTTCTATATAAAGGATGCCATAGTATATTCTTCATTCATCTTAAGACTTTCAAATTGCCTTCTATGATTCTATAACTTAGTAAGCTTAAACTTTGAATATATTTCAAAAATATTCTTCAATTTATCCCACATTTCCTTGGTAGATGTGCAATGGATTAATTTTGTGAACTCATTTTTTGTAAGACCATAAGTGATGGCATTCATTTCCTTAGATTTGTTCTCAAGCAGCTTCTTATCTGCAACACTAGATGGAGGAATAGTAGGAACAACATAACCATCCATAACAGATTGTCAAAAATTAAATCCTAGGGACATAATTTATGTCCTCATATTCACACTCCAAAAGGCATAATTGGGTCTATTGAACATCAATGTTTGCTTAGTAGATAAACCACCTTGCACATTATGACTAGCCATTGTACCTTGGATCACCTTCAAGATGTCAAGCTTTTACCAAAGGACCTCACTCTGATAGCAATTATTAGATGTACAATCCAATAAGAGGGGGGGTGAATCAGTGATGGAAAATAATCTAATTCAATTTATAGACCCTTGTAAATACTAAATCATTTAATTAAAACATTCATGAAGCATACAAATCATTTATAACATTGAATAATGAATATAAGCAAGGTCACATACACCCACTCTCAAGCCTTCAAACACTTAGACTATTGTCCTATAACATGATCACAAACATGAGACTAAGCAAGTCCTTATCATGAACTGCCCATTAAGTCTTTCTTACCTACAACCTTGATCAAGTCCTTATGATCAAAGGTATTTAGTGAAACCTTATTTCATAAGGAGTAAATACCCTTAAGGAAGATCAAGTCCTTTAGACCCTCCTTGATAAAAACACTTCCACCTTAGAACTGATGTCTGTAAGACCTAATCATGGACCTCTTGATTATCTAACCCCTGCATAACTTCTCTCTTTCTCAAACAAGCCTCTCACCTTTCTTCACTCAAACAGTCCTCATATGCACACTTAGACCTCTTTGCATATCCTAAAATTGAAAGAGCACTATCCTAACATTAGAAACATGACATATAGGTCATACACATAATCAACCAACTATTCTACTCATTAACTCCACCAATAAGCACACTACCTATCCTTTGCACTCTAACTCTCTCAAAACAACCACACTAACCCTCTCACTTACAAGTCTAGAAAACAACATATTTTATTCCACTATATATAGAGAAATCATGAAATAACACGATCACAACATTTCATGTCAAACATAAAACATACCTTCACCCTTGAGGAATCTCATATGGGTCACACTTAAGCACAACCCCCTTTCAAAATAGTCCTAAGTCACTTTTAGGTCCTATGAAGACCCATTCACCTTTTTGAGACATCTTCAAGAAAATTAAGAACATAAGACCATTTACAAATACACAAGTCCACTCCTTATGTCTCCTAGGAATCCACAAATGATCAAAGTCATTAAAATATTCTTTTACTACAACCCAATTACCTCAAACACATCTTTGTACACACAGTCAATAAGAATGAGAAAATAATCAACTTCAAAACCTTTAGTCATACTTTATACGATTTTTCAAACCTTCAAAATGTATGTAGAGAATCCTCATGGAGTCTACAACACTTCTCAATATTTAATTCTCTATGAAACATTGAAACAACATCTACATGATCTCAAATATTATTCTTATGTTACTTATAGTCCATATACAAAAACATAGTCAATTTTGGAGATCAATCACTTTATCTGTACACATTTATAGATCTTCAAATCCATATATCTAGATGTGCCTTGGAGTCCTATACCATTTTAGTTTTTACTATAATGAAAATTTGAATTATATCAAAAGCTATGATCCAAAAACTAGACTCTGGTCTTTCCTTTGCAAATTCAAATATTCAAATGGAAATGGTCATAGTTAAAATTTAAACACAATTCTCATATCTCATGTCCTCTCAGCTTCCAATCAAATACACTCTATTGATCTTGATTTATCTTTAACACATAGGTGCCAATGCTTAATTTTTAAACCTATGTCACTTTGACCATATCTCGTACATCCTTGAAATTTTAACTTAACATGCTCCATCGATCTCTATAGATCAACCAGGTCTTTAACGATCAATGCTCACCATTCAATCAATTGTATGAATACCCTCTCACCATTGGATCCTTACCCTAGACCTTTGATCAGTTGTTAAACATCATGCACCTTTCCTCATCTCGTTGCCTCCTAACTTATTAGAGCCATGTCTACCATTGATATTGCTAGAGCGTTCAAATTTTCAAAAATGACCAAGTATGGGGACCCTATCAATATGTCTGAGTAGCCATTTTTGATCCTTAATAACTTCTTCTATGCTTCAACATAGGATCTAAAATTTGGACTAGATAATCCCCTCACTTAGGAGAATACAACTATATAACAAATAGCTCCTAGAACCTTCATTTGTTCAAGAGATAATTCCATTAAAGTACCTTCTCAAAATCTTTTATCATAGAGCCAACCATGTCGAAACATACTTAAGAGGCCAACTTTGAGCATCCATAACTTATATCATGCTTTAGAGCATGAGCTCAAATTTAGCACAAATAATCTATAATTAAAATTGAACAAACCCATATGATCAATTTTTCTTGACACCTTCACACTGCAAGATATTGTGATCTAGGAATTTGAATCAAGACAGGATGGTTAGTATGGTGATAGTTTAAACATGAAAATAATGTGAAAGAAACACACTAACTAGAATAACATCTCTAGGCCTAGACACTAGGATGAGCTTCGTTAACAAACACAAATGACAAACACAACTAGAAATCAAGGAATGAAAACATGAGTGTTCCTTCACCTTCCTTGGATGCCCCAGATGCCTTTGTAATGGTGGCTTGCTCAGCTTGTGCTCATGAAGTCCTTGGCAATGGAAGCTTGGATACTTCCATCTCTCCCTGGTACCTTTAGCTTGTAGCTTGGCTTGGCTTGGAATCAATTTGGCATTATAACACTAGTTTCATGAAGCTTTTGGAACTAATCCTACATTATAACTTTGCACAAATTAATCTTGTTAAAGATATTTGAGCATAATAACTTTTCACCAAATATCTTAGAAATGATGTTGTGAGGCCTCCTGTTTATAGATTTTTGAATTTGATCAAAATCAACATGAACCATCCATCTCAAGATTGATATGTGTGGTTGAGGATTAATTTAATTTTGAGAATTAAGTTTTTAATTATCCTCATCATGGAATTGGAAGAAGGGGAAATTAAGAGGCATGGAGGGCATCATGGAAGGCATTGATGAGGCTTGGGAGGCATGAATCTTGATATTTATGGCATTTATGGCCTAGGGATGTCTTCCCAAGAAATAAGGTCACTTAATGATGAAAATATTCAATATTCATTTCTAAAAACAAGTATTCAATAAGTTTCCATGGAATTATTAATTAGGCTCTAACTTGGATTAATTATCTCTTAAGCATGATTAAGCACTTTGTGCACAAATTACTCAAATTAATCAGAATGCCTTGTTATTGGTCTAAAATTTGACTGGATTGAAATTAGAAGGTGATGTCAGATGAATTTGAACCATATTACCATTTAGGATGTTGTCAAAAACAAATAAAAAAGGCACATATCTTGTGTAAAATATTTGATAGGAAAAACCAATCCAGAGCACCCAGGTACAAATTTGGCATTTTAACTCAAAATGAACTGATCAAAGTTAGCTAGCCCATAAATTGAATTTTTCCATTTAGGGATACCCTAGCCAAAATTGACACTTTAATATGTCATTTTCACATCATTTTCCATGTTTTAGTGTTTTAAAGGCAAATTATGTGTTTTAGGTAGAAACTAGCCAAAAGCATTATTAAGGTTATCAGTGGCTAGTCTTAGGTGTATATAGTTTGCCCATGTTTGGGAAGGAATTATAAACTATAATCATAGTAACATATTATCAAAGAATGAAAAGGTCTAGTATGCCTACAACTGCAATGATGATAAATGTAGACACCTAAAATTGGGCGTCGATAACCTCCAACTAGGCTTTTAACCAATTTCTACCCAAAATGCACAATTTAGCCTAAAAACACTAAAACATATTAAATGATGTGAAAATGAAATATCCAAATTCCAATTTTGGCTAGGGTATCCCTAAATGGGGTAGTTCAATTTATGGGCTAGTTAACTTTGATCGGTTCATTTTGAATCAAAATGCCAAATTTACACCTGCATGCTCTAGACTTCTCTTTCCTATCAAATATTTTGCACAGGACTTGTGCTTTTGTTAGTTATTGTTGGAAACATTATAAATGGTAATACACATCCAACACATCTGATGTGGACTTCCAATTCAAATATAGTCAAATTTAGGACCAATAACAAGGCATTCTGATCAATTTGGGTAAATTATGCACAATGTGCTTAATCATGCCTAAGAGCTAATTAATCCAAATCAAGGTGTAATCAAAAATTCCATGGAAACTTGTTAAATAAATTTTTTTGGAAATGAATATTGAATATCTACATCATCAAGTGACCTTATTTCTTGGGAAGACATTCCTAGGCCATAAATACCACAAATATCAGGATTCATGCCCTCCATGTCTCATCAATGCCTTCTATGATGCCCTCCATGCCTCTTAATTTCCCATTATTTCAATGTCATGATGAGGATAATTACAAACTTAATTCCAAAAATTGAATTAATACTCAACCACACATCTCAATCTTGAGATGGATGGTTCAAGTTAATTCTAATCAAATCCAAAAATCTATAAATAGGAGACCTCACAACATCATTTCTAAGCTTAATAAGTGCAAATTTATAATTCAGGATTGGTTCCAAAAAGCTTCAAGCAACTAGTGTTATAATTCCAAATTAATTCCAAGCCAAGCCAAGCCACAAGCCAAAGGTGCCAAGGAGATATAGAGGTTGTCAAGCTTCCATTACCAAGGACTTCATGAGCATAAGTTGAGTAAGCCACCATAATAAGCATTTTGGAGCATCCAAGGAAGGTAAAAGAGTTTTCTTTTGCATTTTAGATGTGTGTTTCATTCATGATTATTAACGAAACTCTCCTTAGTGTCTAGGCCTAGATATGTTATGCTATTAGTGTGTTTATTTCATTTTGTTTTCATTTTGGAACTAACATAATACTAACCATCTTATCTTGAGTCAAATTCCTAGATCACAATAAACTAACTGTATGATGGCCCCTCGAGGGAATGGTTGGCATAATTAGGTCGATAAACGGTCCCTCAAAAATAAATAAGTGAAATGAAGGGACCAAAGAAAGGAAAGATGATGGGGTGAAAACACAATGATATTAAAAAAATAGTAAAAATCATTGAGAATGCAAGTGGGATGATGCACAATGGTTTGCCCAAAGGTGGTTATAAACATTGTACCCCGATAGTGGCAATGTATGATAACACAATGATTTTCCCAAAGGTAGTTATAATCATTGAGAAGATGGAGTTATCCCAGTTAGGATAGACAAAAAAGAGAATAACATGCCCCTATATAGGCAAAAAAAGTAAAGTTGTGACAACACAATGATTTGCCCAAAGGCAGTTATAATCATTGAGAAATGCAGGTGGGATGGTGTATAATGATTTGCCCATAGGCGGTTACAATCATTGGACCCTGATTATGGCAAACATGATAAAATTGGCTAAGTATGATGATAACTTAACACTGAGGGTAATGATGAATTGGAACAACTTACTAGTAGGGAGATGCTCATCCAAACTAATAAAGGTTGAAATTCTTTCATGGTTAATTACTCTGTTTGGGATATGATTAGGATAGAATCAAGATGTTGATGTCAAAGAGATGCTATCATTGTTGAATATACTTCTTAAAGCTAAGGTTTGTTATATCATGTGATGGTAGGCTTCATGATAGAACACCATAAATACTTAGCCAAAATATGCACAAGGATTGACTCCCATAATCTAATACTCAATAGAAAAGAATGCACCAATGATAGAAACCATGATGACAATGTAAATATATGAATATGGATGGATTAAATTATAAGTTTGGGAAAGGAATCACCCAATGAACACACATAAATAAAATCAAGGAAATAATGTTGAAAGTAAACAAACAAACAAACAAACAAATAAAATAAATAAATAGAAACAAACATACAAACAACTCAATTTAAAACCATACGAGCATTTCCCCTAGAAAATATGTGACAACTTAACAAACACAAAAAAGGGGGGAATAGAATAAAAGGAAGGGGGTGGTCGAGTTATCTCCATATGCACTAGGCAAGTTGATGTTGCCTACATAGTTCCATGGATGTAATATCCAATAAAAAACTTCAGGCTAAATATAGTTCTCCCAGGGAATGGGAAGAATGTGATAACTGAGGAAAAAAAATAGAATGGATGTGATAGAATAATAGTAATGGTCTTGAAAAATTGCAAGTGCATGAGAGAAAAAGGAACAAAAGGATGGGGAAACTAATTGAGAAGTGATTTGCTTGTAGCTTAGTAAGGGTTACCAGAATCCTTAAGGCAAAGAACTGGTCAATGTTTTTACTCTTTTCTAATGATTTTTTGCAAATGTTTTTGGAATTTTTGGAGTGTCTCAACTCAATTGAGAATGATGAGACACTAAATGGTTCAAGCTCACAAAATGGTGAGAGCATGGCTAAGGTTGCTCACAAAATGGTGAGAGCATTTACACTAAAGTTGCTCACAAAATGGTGAGTGTGTGGCTTAAAAGGCTAGCTAAGATGACCTCAAAAAGTATTGAGTGTTGGCATATAGTCCCAGAGTAGGACCTCAAGTCACCGTAGTTATACCCTTACAACAGAGGAATTTAACTAGTGTAGCAGTCAATTCAAATAAAATAGGAACAGTTGGTAAAAAGACATAGTGTGGCATAGGAAGTGGCAAGTTGGTATGTTAAGGCTTAATCTTGCCCCTAGTTTGCCCATAGGTAGTTATAAATAGGACATAATGGCATATATCAAAGGTACTAATTTTCCCAAAGGTAGTTATAATTAGTAGCAAGAGTGGTGGTAAGAAAGAATAACAAAAGAAGGATGCAACTATCAAAAATTCTATCACATTGTCCCAAAATATGATTTCTATCTAAAGATCTTGAGCTAACTAATGAAACTAATCAGATACCTTGACACTGTAAATGTAGAACAGATGATAAAAACCAAGGTCAAATGGGCTAGGCTATAGAACACACGGGTTGGTAGGTCAAAAATAGAAAGTGGATATGGAAAAGAGGATGGATAATGATGGTATTTTTACAAAGAAGAAATAGTGATAAAAAGGCATAACTGAAATAATCCTTACATACAATACACCTTAGCACTCAAACATAGTATCGCTTGAGATGAATAATATTCATCAACTCTAAAAGTTTCTCTCCATCTGGTGTGGCAAGCCTATATGCTCTTGATCCATAATTTATAATGATGATAAAAGGCCCTATCCAGTTTGGTTTGAATTTTCCTTTATGTTTCTTCTTAGTCATGGTATTCTTTTGGTTTTATTTAGGAACAAGATCACCAATTTTAAATGTTCTATACTTAGCATGCCAGTTACAGTAGCCTTTGAGTTAGTTCTGATATGCTTGAAGATTGTTGAGCGTGGATGTACGTTTCTCATCTAGTAGGTCTAACTCTTGTAGGTGAGCTACTTGATAGTCATGATCATCCAGGACATGCTTGAAAGAGATGCATAGTGAAGGTAATTCAACCTCAATGGGAAGGATGGATTCAGTACCATAAACAAGTGAGTATGGAGTGGCTCTTGTGGGGGTACGATGACTGGTATAGTATGTCCAAAGGGAAAGGAATATCTGGAGGTGCCAATCATGACTAGCATCATTAGTAATATTTTTGAGAATATTGACGATGGTTTTGTTGGATGCCTTGACCTAGCCATTACCTTAAGGGTAATATGTTGTTGAAAAATGTTGTGTGATGTTATATTTAGTACATAACTGGTCTACATCCTTGTTATTGAATGATCCTCCATTATCAGATATAATGTCAGAAGGAATACCATAGTATCAGATGAGATGGATGAAGATGAATTTTAAAAATTTCTTTCCAGTCACATAAGTGAGGGGTATAACTTCAACCCACTTAGTGAAATATTCAATGGCAGTAAGGATATGTATATGGCCATCAGATGAAGTAGGGTTAATCTTCCCAATGAGGTCAAGTCCCCATGTAGAAAATGGCCATGGTGTCAACATCAATTTTAGAGTTTTTAATAAGGCATGAATCAAATTAGCATGCCATTGACATTTGTCATACTTATTTACATATGTAGTGGCATCTAAATCTATTATGGGCCAATAATAACTAGTACAAAAAATATTTTTGGATAGGATTTCCCTAGTAGAATAGGGTCACATAATCCTTCATGAACTTATATTAATGCTAATGTAGACTCTACCAAAGTTAAATAATTAAGCAGAGTTCTATCAAAATTATGACGGTAGAGGGTGGATCTAAGTAGAGTATAACGAGCAAAATGATGAATGAAGGATTTAGTTTTTTTTATAAAGGTTAGGTGGTAGAACTTGGTCATAAAGGTAGTTGTAAAGGTTTGAGTACTAGATAGAATTAGGACCAACAATATCACAAATCATAGCAATGGTTGAAGGTTCATGAGCTAGTACTTATAAATTCTCGATGAGGAATTGATACTCTCTAGCTTTATCCATTTGTTGAATCAGAGAACCAATAGTATCCATGGCATCTTTAGTTTTGTTACTAGCCCTAGATATATGTTCAGACTGAATGTTGGCAATTTGTTATTTAAGAGTATCGACCATGGCTTTATATGGAACTAGCTTGTCATCTTTGGTCTGAAAATGATTTGTAACCTGATTAATGATTAACCTAGAATCACCATAAACTTGGAGATGAGATATATTCCAATGCACTATTTTTGAAGTCATAAAAAAAGTGCTTCATACTTAGCCATGTTTTTTATACAAGGAAAGTTTATTCTAAATGATTTAGGGATTAGATCCCCCTATGGTGTAATAAACAATAGGCTTGCCCCTGATCCATGTGCAGTGAATGAACCATCAAAGTACAGTTTCTAGGGTTGCCCATCAAGGGGTGTGTCAATGATAGTCATGATTTATTCATCAGTAAATTGAAACTTGAGTGGTTGTGTGTCCATGAGAGGTACATCAACAAGTTGATCTGTAAGAACTTATCCCTTAATCACCTTCTGATTAACATAGTCTATGTCAAACTCACTAAAAAGCATGATCCATTTAGCCATTCTACCTTGCAAGGATATTTTTGATAGTATATAGTTGAGTGGATATACCTTTGAAATGACCATGGTCTTATTATTTAACATGTAATGGTGTAGTTTTTGAGCTATAAAAATCATGGCTAGACAAGATTTTTCAACAGGTGCATAGTTATGTTCATATGTAACCAAGGTACAACTTAGGTAGTATACAACATATTCCTTTCCATTGTCATCATGTTGAGCCAAAAGTGCCCCCAAGGCATGATCAATAGCTGATAGGTATAACAAGAATGGCTTTCATGGCATAGGAGGTAATAAAACAGGTGGATTAACAAGATAGTCTTTGAGTTGTTGAAAAGTTGCTTGGCAGTGATCATCCAAGTGAAATGTAACTCCTTTCTTCAAAAGGTGTGTAAATGGATGGCACTTGTCTACTAACTGAGAGATGAAGTGTCTGATTGACTAGATCTTACCCTAAAAACTATGGATTTGCTTTAAATTGGTTGGTGGTGGCATCTTGGTTATTGCATGGACTTTAGCTAGATCGAATCAAATACCTCTACGAGACACGATGAAGCCAAGTAATTTACTTGAAGTTACACCAAACACATATTTCTTTGGATTGAGTCTCACTTTGTACTCTTGTAATCTTTCAAATATCTTATGAAGCACTGTTGGATGGTTAGCCCTAGTTTTAGATTTTCCTAATATGTCATCAACATAGTCTTCAACAATATCATGCATCATATCATGGAATATGATAGTCATGGCTCTTTGATATGTAGCTCCAAAATTCTTAAGGCCAAATGGAATCACCTGATAGCAAAATGTTCCCCATGGAGTGGTGAATGTTATTTTATGTTGAATTTTTGGCATGATTATGATCTGATTGTATCCTGAGAAGCCATCCATGAGTAAAATCATTTCATAACCTACCATGGATTCGATGATCATCTCAATATTAGGCAAGGGAAAATAATCTTTAGGACAAGCTTTGTTAATATCTTGAAAATTAGTACAAATTTTGATCCCTTCTGGGTTTTTACTAATAGGCACCACATTAGAGATCCATTTTGAGTAGTCAATGGATCTAATACATCATGTTTCTATGAGTTTTTCCAACTCTTTCTTTACCAATATAGCAATGCAAGGATTCATCTTACATAACATTTATTTTACTAGTTTGGTGTTAGGATTAACCATAAAGTGGTTTAGAACTAAGGTAGGATCTAAACCTAGCATGTCAGAATATGCCCATGCAAAGATATCTAAAAATTATCTCAATAGAGTTGTGAAGACATCACATTCCTCCTTAGTGAGGGACGTGCCTAATTTTATACATTTTAGGTTTGATGAAGTCTCGATGTTTACCTTTGTTATATCTTTGACTAGAAGGGTTGAACCATCTTCTAGGATAGTAGGTAATGACTTGAACTATTGGATTATGTTAGGGTCCTTTGTTAGGACTTGCTCTTCAGCTTCTTCTAGGCATGATGAATTGAATCCCCTAATGGGAGATCTGGCCATGTGACAATAAAATATCAAAAATTCATGAAGAATTTGATCAAATATTTGTTGTCACTCAAATATAAACTTGGATTTGTAGGCAAGTTCATCATTGGTGGTCTCCTGGTCTAAATGCAAAGAAGAATGAACACCCCCATATAATAACACCTAAAACAAGTGTTCACCACTAGACTAGCCTTTATCTTTACTTTTTCCCTGGTCAAAAAGTGCCTCAATGAGGTTTTAACTTTGGGACCTAAATGTTTTATTTATTTGTTTTTAGCTAAGGGTGTTCACTCACTCTATAAAAGAGGCTATAGGTTCTAAAGTGATTGAGAATCCTAATTTTTAATCTCCTAATGGAATGTTATCTCTAAGGCATAAGAAATCACAGAATGCCTCATCATTTTGGAACTCAACAATCAGTAGACTAGATTCTTATTGGTCCCAATCTATCAGTTGGGGATAATATAATGGTAATGGGTTGTGATGAATGATCAAGATAAGGGTAAAAATGGCATTATTATTAAACATGTTGGTTTCAGCTAGGTCATCAAAGGTGAGGCTATGATTAGAATCTACTTCATTTTTGGCATCATCATCACTAGTTGTTGGTGATGGAGTTCAAATAAGATATGTGGGGTTACCCCCAAGTGGTTTAAACCCAAGTCCATAAGGTCTTTCATACTTAGTCATGGAAATTGGCTTGATGGTTCCTTGTTAATTTGGTTTGAGGCCTCTTCCTTCATAATTGTGATACTCCATGATCCTATTGGGAATAAGATACTTTGAAATTTTATAACAATTAGATTGGTTGTCATTGTATAACCATGATTCATCTCCTTCAAGAGGGTCAGGTTCTAGGCTAGATGTTGGTACAAATGTGACAGGTCCCATATCTTTACTCTTTTATTGCCAATGCCTATGTGGGATGACTTTAGGTTTCCCAAAGTTTTTTAGATTCTGAGGAAGATCAATAATATGAAATGTATCATGGGTCACATATTCTCTCAGTCCATTATCTGAAATGGTGAAATTATTGGAAGCTTCAGGAGGTGGCATGTGGGAAAAGGAATCCAAGTTATTAAAATCTATGCAATTATCTAGTGAAAAATCAATAGTATAACCTTTCCTTTATATTTTTTATAACTTGGATTCATGTTGTACTGATAATTATATCTTTGAAATTCAGCCTCAAGATGCTTGTAGTGTTCATATGGGTGTAAATCTCCTAGAATATTCACCTCCATCCTTGAGTGGGAAAACTTGATATATTGGTGCAGCATTGATGGGACTACATGAATCTCATGTAACCAAGGCCTACCTAAAATCATATTGTATGATAACTTGAGATCAAGCACATGGCAAAGTTTATCATGGGTCAAAGGCCCAATGATAACTGGCAAACTAATGGTGCCTTGTGACTCTCTTTCCTGATTATCATAGGCTTTGATAGTTATTGTTTATAGCTGGAGATCTATCATTGTGTACCCAAGAAGCTTGATGAGCTTGAGAGACACTATGTTGAGGTTGGATCCATTATCTACAAGGACATGTTTCACTTTATGCCATATTATATAAACTTTTATGTATAATGGATTATTATGGAGCAAGCCAAGGGAAGACATATCGCTTTGGTTGAATGTGACTTGTTGGGTTGGAGCTAGGTGTCCAACCAAAGATTGAAATTTATTAGGGGATATGTCACTAGCACTAGTGGATTGGATCAAAAACTCATTTAAGATGTTCTTATGGGTTATTGATGTCCACAAAAAAATTAAAATATAAATTTGTCATGGTGTCTTCTACAATTATTCCATAATATCAAACTTCTTGTCTTGGTCAGTAGTGAATGGTTTATTCCAAGGTTGAATGGTTGGTTGGATGACAGGCAAAGTAGTAGATGGTTGTGGACTTGGGATAGCAATTTTAAACCTTCAAGTTATGATTGCAAAATTAGGATTAAACAATAAACCATTATTGTTAACTGCTATTGGAAATGGTGTGGGACTAGATAAGACAAGTTTAGGTTGCCAATAAACTTGCATGTGGCCATGTGGCAAGAATGAGTTGTTGTTATAAGATACAAAAGTGGAAGTCCTAGTTTTCTAGTTTGCTTGTATGCACTCCCAAGTCAAAGAAAGATTATCCATGTAATTTGGCTAGATAACATTGTTTAGCAATGGTCTAGGCTGATTAGTAATTGGTCTATGATTAATGGAAATGGTATTAACACTACCCCTTATAATATGACCTACAACCATGTTGTAGTCATGTGCAATTGCATGGTAGGTTTGTTGGTTGTTACTATTCTGACATTGGTTTTGTCCATTATTTTTTTGTTGTGGGTTCTACTATTGATTTTATTGATTCTATTGGTTTGGCCTTTGATTTTGATACTATTGACTTTATTTTTGCATTAGGTGTTGTTATTGTTGTTGCTAATTATTTTGTTGTTGTTGATTGTTTTATTGTTATTGATTGTTATGTCAAGGAAACAGGTTTTGATAAATTCCAAGAGTTTGATTGGAAGTGGAAGCACCATTATCCAATGTTATCTCCCCATTCTCCAACACATTCTCAATTAAATGCTTGATTTGGACACATCTTCATAGATTATGCCTGTTAACCCGATGATACTCATAAAATTCATTTTCATGGTACCAATCAGGGTAAGGAATGCCTTGCAGATAATGCTTGGGTATAGGCCAACTAATCAGATTAGTAGTAAAAATCTTGTAAAATAAAATTTTAATGAGCTTTCGTAGGTCACTAAATACATGACATGTAGGCATGCTTCTCTTAGGAGGAGGGGTTTGTAATGGTAAAGGATGTTGTATTTATTGTGTAGGTTTTGGTTGTTGTGCTTGTGACATTGATTGAAGAGGTTGCTATGTAGGAGTAAGTTGAAAGGCTGGTGTGGATGAAGTTTTCATAGTTTTCACATGATGAGATTCGATTACTCCATTTCCCACAACATTCCTATTTTAGTTGAATTTCTTCAGTCTTTCTTGGTTATTGTCCTATGCCAGTTATGTTGCTTACACTTGAATAGGCTGTTGTTATTGGCCATTTCCCTAATTGGTAGAATTAAGTTTTATGACTCCTTTATTCATGAGCACCTACTCAATCAAAAAAACTTTATCAATTATCTCTTTGAATGTATGTGCACATTGTAAATCCAAATGGTAAGCTATCTCACTATGAAATTTTTTAGTAAACATAGTAGCCAATTGTTTATCTAGTAAAATGTGGGTGAAACAGCATGTAAGGGCTCTCCATCACTATAAATAACTTGAAAAAATCACCCCATCTTTTTTATTTTCTTGTGTCAAGTCCACTAATGAAATCTCATGCTCGAGATTATAGGAAAAGTGTTGCACAAATTTATCAAAAAGGTCATCAAAGTCTATTACTAAATTCTTGGTAAACTTTAAAAACCACTCCAAGGCTTGTCCAACTAGGCTTCTTGAAAAAGACAACAAAAGATATATGTCATTATATACCACTGGTTGACATGTGATAAATAATTTGATCAAATGGGCCTTAGGGTCACCTTTCCCTTTGTACTTATCAAATTTGGGTGTTTCGTATCCTAGAGGAAATGGTATTTACAAATACTCCATCTTGAATGGATAGGAACACACATCATCCAACTTGAAATTTTTAGTTTGCTTCCTCGCTTGAATGGCAATAATCACATCCTTCATCTATTGCAATTCTTGGGATAGGAAACTGGAAGGGATATTGGTTTGAGGGAGAATATTGGTTTGGGTACATGGCTAAGAGGTCACAGGTGGGACACATTAACCAGGGTATGATGGTGATACTTATTGGGATACATTGGTTGGGTTAGGGAATGGACAAGGAATACACATACATGGATTAGGATGTACATGAAATTACACATTTGGTTTCATGTATTCTGGTTTGGGTTGGTGATAAAGGTTTGACTTGGAGGATTTTGTGGCTGGGATGAAGGGATATAACTATACTATGCCTGCTGTGGTTGAAAAGGGACATGTTACCAACTAATCAAACCTTATTTTTGAGTGGGAATTTGTAGACCAAGACCCTATCTTTGAATTTATGGCACATTTTGAACCAATGGTTGTCTAGTAGGTACTTGAGAAACCTGAAGACCTCCTTATTGCATGAATCCATATGGAAAAGTGAAAATAGGTTGCAAATGACCAATATTTGCATGATATTGATTAGTCATTGCTTGGTTTTGAATTGTCATACTAATCTACGATTGAAGTGGTATGTTCATCATTACCTGGTGAAGAGGAACATTAGTTTCCCCTGATTGAGGTGGCAATGTATTTGTCCTCTATTACATTGATACACTAGATTGTATCTATTGTTATGGAATACTACTCGCTTCTTGTTGAGAAAGAATAGAATTCATCACATTTTATCATTGAGGTGTGATATTAGATGTTGTTTGATTACCTAATCCCATAGGTTGTGCACTTGAGGAAGTAGCTAGTTGAGGCTGGGGTGTAGAAACTCTTATTCCTTGGTATGATGATCTACACATGGGATTAACTATAGGCACAAGTTTTTGGCTAGTTGTTTGTGCATTAGTACCACTTTGATTAATATTGGATGTTATTTTCATATTTTCTACTATGTTTAGCTCCCTATTCAGTGTAGAGGCCGAAGACACTTCTTCAATAACTGGCATATGCATCAAGTTATCTATTAGAGCAATTTGTACAAATGGGTCAGAACTCATATTTTATTGTACCATTAATTATATCAACACTCTTGTTGAAGGTACTAGGTCAATGAGAGGCTTATTTACCATGTTCATCTTATTGAAATCATGTGATAAATTTAGGTAGGTTTGGTATGTTTTTTGCATTTGGTTAAAATGATCTTCCATGATGTTTTTGCCTCGATTGGATACATTGGGATCTTGATACATTATTTAGACTAGATCCATATGATTGATATGAGAAGCCTATTGATTGTAAATGATATTGTCGGGGCACTCTTACTAGACTTGGTAAACTTTCATTGGGAAAGTCTGCTGGAAACTTAGCCCCTACCTCTATGGTTCTAACCAAAATCTCATATTTGTTCTCTAATAAATGTCACTCAAACAAAAATGGATCATACGTGGAGACCATATTGGTAGATTATGACTATTGAATAACTGGCTCATCTACTATTGGTATTGTATCTAGGTATTACATGGTTTGTTCTTGGTCCTATTCTGAATAAGGTAGTGTGTTAACTAGATAATTAGCCAATGGACCTTGTCTTTGTACCCTTGATTGAGTATTATAAGAGGGATAATACTCTATCTCATAAGTGATATTATTTGCATAGGGGTCTTGTACAATTTATTCTTTCACAATTACATTACTAATCCCTGGATTGTACATGATTCCACTATGAGTGTAGGAATACATGTTGGGATCCATAGTCAATGTTTTATGATAAAAGCTCAAAGAGTTCTACAAACTCTAAAAAAGATAGAATCTAAAACAAATGATGCCTCAACTTGGTCTAGAGTTGTCAAAAGGATCAAAAGGTTTATGCAAATATTTGTGAGGAAACAAGCTAGCGTAAAGTATATAACATTTCACTGTTCACACAAAGATAAGCAAGTAAATGGGTTAAAAATAAAAATGCCAAACTCTAAGGTCAAAGTGTTTCAAATCAGTCTAATCTAGGAAAGGGAAAAGTTGAGTTGCCAGTCTTTTGTTCAAATGCTGAGTCAAAATTTAGGCTCAAACAAATAGGCATGTGCTAGGACTCTTGGCCAAACAACGTCAAAAGCTAGACTTGGAAAATAGATGAAAGTTTTAATCTAACAGATTTGAAACACTTCTAACAAACACTAGGCATTCAATTCTTGGTCATGAACTTGATAAAATAGGTATAAGGTATGAAACAAAAGGCACTTTAGCAATAGTTTAATTTCTCATAAATAATAGTATAAAACTTGGTTCTTTTGACAAATAGGCTAGACAAAGGTGAGCAGTATAACTATGTTTTAGAAAAAAGATCACAGAAAGTACACTTAGATTGGTATAAAAATTTAAGAACAAATTTGAACTCTTTTCAACAATATTTTAAATATTTTGGGTAGCATAATGATGCTATACTACCCAAAAGGTGTGATAAAAGGGTTTATTTCAAATACTCCCTAAGGAAAAGAAATTTTACCACAATTTTGATAGCATAACACTACCTTTCTTGACTCAAAATGTTGTGATATATAGACTTAAAGTGCAAGTGTTTAGTACAAAATAACTTACATCTATTAAGTGATGACAATGATCATGAGTCTTAAATGACCTTCAACCCATATTAGAAATTAAACCCAAGTTCCCCCAAGTTTAGTGCAAATGGTGAACTCACTTAACACATCAACCCTATGAAATCGTAAAGGTGTAATTCCAAATTTAGACTATAAGTGAAAGACTTAAACAACTTTGGTAAAGATCTAGACTCAATTGGGCAGCATAACTACACCAAAGTGGATGATATGACTATCAAAATTTTGATAAACTTTTGAAAAAGGAAAATGAATGATCTCATGCGGGCAACATAACGCCTCTTTGTTCAAAGGAAAATTTGGACTATGTATTTGGTTTGGGATTGTTTGTTTACACCAAGTTTTGACTCTAAACAAGACTTTAATGTAGGACAAGACCAACTAATTAATCACCCTTAGATCCTTAATTGACAAGGTTGCTTGGTATTGTTGGAATCTATTAATATACGTCATTTGAGAGGATTTTAAGTGTTCATCCAAAAGTAAATGTGCATTATATAGTAGAGTTTTTACACCCCCCCCCCTTCTCTCAAATGACAGTACTGTGACATGGACCTTGACGTGCACTTTGCACCAATAATAGTTCCATGATAAGTGGGGATTTGTCTAAAATTCTAACAAGTTTTTGAACGATCTAGGGGAATCAATTGTACAATGACTTTCATATCAAACAATGCAAAAATAAAGCATGAATTTTGGGTCCATATCACTTGGCTTGTTGAAAAAAGGTTTAGCCCTTTTTACAACCACTACATCTTGTTGTTCGCTCAGTGTAGTGTAATGTCCAAAGTACCACTACATCTTATGTGCAACTTCAAAGGAGCCAAATGAAGTCAATGCTGAGAGCTAAAACCCAAGGTTAAAGCTTCCCTAAAAAACTTGTGGGAGGGGATGAATTCCCCCTCACAAGACAAGATGCATAAAAATAAATAAAGCATGAAATTAGAAAGACTTTAGGGTTATTTTTAAGGTCACCCAAACTTTGATGAGTTTTTGGGGAGTGCTTTAGATGACTTTATTTCTAAGCCTTGGACTAGGCTATTCGCAATAGGAATGGTGCTTTTGATTCCAAGGGTTCTTTATAGGGGATAAATGGAAGATCATACACTCAACATTCCTCTTTTTGCCAAACAAGATATGATTAAACAACTATTGCAAACAAGAATTGACAAGTGTGTTCAATTTTAAACCCAAGATGAAAGATTTGGTGGTGTTCATTTGACCCCTTGGTCTTAGTTGCAAACTTTGAAAAAAATCACCAAAATCACCTAAATTCTTTGTTAAACACCAAAACAAAGTTCCTAATTGATTTTTAGGCATGCAAAGGTGATTTAAACATGTTTTGAGAAAATATCCCACTTGGTCCTATAGCAAAATTATTATTATGTCCTTTAGCTTTGAATCCCTTTTAAGTTTGAAACAAC
Source organism: Torreya grandis (assembly GCA_037957365.1). Classification (NCBI taxonomy): domain Eukaryota; kingdom Viridiplantae; phylum Streptophyta; class Pinopsida; order Cupressales; family Taxaceae; genus Torreya; species Torreya grandis. The sequence continues at coordinate 705,820 of JARHVA010003488.1, forward strand.
AAACTTTGAAAACATAGCTCTTGAGTCTATGTTTTTTGAAAAACATAGTGATCGATGTCAGTTATTACCAATGACATCAATTACGGCTAACTGAGATCTAATCGATGTCAGTTTTGCTAACTGACGTTGGTTAAGATAGGTAACTGATGTCAGTATTTCTATCGATGTAAGTTACTATGTAAAATTGTGGCAACCAAAAATGAAAAAATAAAGTTAGAAAATCAATTTGCAAGAGTTATAAAAGCTCAAATAAATATTTTAAATTTGCAAAAGGATCTCCTTCAGGGGTGAGATGTGTCTAGTCCCATTGGGTGTGCCATTATTTGATCTAAGTATTTAAATCAAGAGAGGATGGTTAGTATAGTGTTAGTTTCAAAATGAAAATAAAATGAAAAAACACACTAACTAGCATAACATCTCTAGGCCTAGACACTAGGATGAGCTTACTTAACAAACACAAATGACAAACACAACTAGAAAACAAGGAATGAAAACACAAGAGTTCCTTCACCTTCCTTGGATGCTCCAAATGCATTTATAATGGTGGCTTGTTCAGCTTGTGCTCATGAAGTCCCTGGTAATGGAATCTTGGTTACCTCTATCTCTCCTTGGCACCTTTGGCTTGTAGCTTGGCTTGGCTTGAAATCAATTTGGCATTATAACACTAGTTGCATGAATCTTTTGGAACCAGTCCTACATTATAAATTTGCACAAATTAAGATTATTGAAGATATTTGAGCATAATAACATTACACCAAAATATCTTGGAAATGATGTTTGAGGCCTCCTATTTATAGACTTTTGGATTTGATTAGAATCAACCTAAACCATCCATCTCAACATTGAGATGTGTGGTTGAGTATTAATTCAATTTTTGGAATTAAGTTTTTAATTATCCTCATCATGGCATTAGAAAAAGAGGCAATTAGGAGGCATGGAGGGAATCATGGAAGGCATTGATGAGGCATGGGAGGCACGAATCTTGATATTTGTGGCATTTATGGCCTAAATATGTCTTCCTAAGAAATAAGGTCACTTGATGATGTAGATATTCAATATTCATTTCTAAAAATAAGTATTCAACAAGTTTGTATGGAATTATAAATTAGGCTCTAACTTGGATTAATTAGCTCTTAAGCATGATTAAGTACCTTGTGGACAAATTACTCAAATTGATCAGAATGCCTTGTTATTGGTCTAAAATTTGACTGGATTAGAATTGTAAGGTGATGTCAACTGTGTTGGAACCATATTCCCATTTAGGATGTTGTCAGTAACAAATAACAAAGGTACATATCTTGTGTAAAAGATTTGATAGGAAAAATCAATCCAAAGCAACTAGGTGCAAATTTGGCATTTTGACTCAAAATGAACTGATCAAAGTTAGCTAGCCCATAAATTACATTACCCCATTTAGGGATACCTTGGCCAAAATCAGCACTTGAGTATGTCATTTTCACATCATTTTGTGTGTTTTAGTGTTTTTAGGCCAAATTGAGTGTTTTAGGTGGAAACTAGCCAAATGCCTAATTGGAGGTTATCGATGGCCAATTTTAGGTGTCTAAAAATATAACATTATCAAAATTATTACTCAATTTTTTCTTACCTTATGAAAATTTGGCTAAGTATGGAAAACCATAATCAATCTACCTAGGAGCCCAACTTTGCATATGCATATCTTTTGACACATTACATTGTGTGATCTAAAAATTAGCACAAATAAACTAGGTCCAAAAATAAATAAATCCATATAATCGTTTTCTCTTGAAACCTCTATGCATGTGAACATTGACCTCATCAACATGCTTACTTAGCTCTTTCTGGCCATATTGCAAATTTAGCTAAGTATGGGAAAACAATGAAATCTAACTAAAAATCCATCTTTGCACCCTCATATCTTTAGTCATGATTCAATTCATGACTTGAGATATGGCACATAATAACTAAGGACTGTAGTTATCACAATCATATGACCATCTCCCCTTGACTCATTCTTATATGGTAATAGTGACATCATCAAACTTCCTACTCAGATTTTTTGCCACTGGACCCAAAGTGTCTAGATGAAAACTATGGACTACCAAATGAATTTCACTTATGCACATAAACTCTCAAAGTATGGATCAAATCTTGTAAGATCCCTTGTATATGCTCAAACCTCCATACTCATCCCTGATTCTCTCAAGCTATATCAGTATTGAAGATCAACCAACCATACATAAAGCACACTAGAACAATTACATTGTACACTTTGTCATTGTCATATAGACTATCAAGGCACTTCATCTACTCATTAGAGAACCTATATGACATCACCATGACAACTCTCTAGCACATGCCTAATTTCTTACTCATTGAAAATCACCATTAGATCTAGAGATATAAGGATGAGAGGTTTGGGCTCTACTATAGGGATTGTCTAATGGGAGACTGCCTCAATAAAAGAGGGTTTGTGTTTAGTAGCCCTATCTTTTACCTCCATCAACATAATGTCCCAATGCCTAGAAGATGGGTTGGGTGATCCATGAATAGGGGAAGAGGCAGATATGGGCTAAGGAGCATCCTTAGGGATGGAAGCAGAGCTAATGGATCACCGCCCATTTTCCAATAATGTGGGTAATAGATGGGAGGCAGGGGCAAGGAGATGGTGGGAACAAGGAATGGTGCAGGTTCTTGTGAACCAATCATAGAGTCATCACTAGGGTTTACAAGTAGACATGGACCAATGTTGAATGGGAGGGTAGAGGTAATTGAAACTCTATCCTTGGGCAAAGAGAGATCTACTAATGAGAATGGAGAACTGAGGAGCAATGCCTGGGATTTGTCTAGATCACACTGAGCTAGGGGTAGAAAACTGAATTTTAAATTTTTTTTGGGAGGGAAGGGATGCAGAACCGGAGCCAGAAGTGAAAGCAAAGGGACCATGGTAAATGTGGCTAGTTTTCTCCTCAATAAAATTTATATATTACCTATAAATTAATTATGATTACTTATAAATATGATGTGGTAAAATCTATAAATTATCTATAAATTAGTTATGATTATCTAATTATTTATAAATATAATGCAGCAAAATTTATATATTATCCATAAATTAATTATGATTATCTATATAATATTATTTATTTATTATGATGTAATATTGTTTATGATAATTTATTTTTACTATTTCATTGATATGATCATTAATAAATATGATGTGGTAATGTGATGTGATGTTGTAATATTTTTATGATAATTTATTTTTACAATTTCATTGTTATGAGCATTAATAAATATGATGTGGTAATATGATTATTTATTTATTAATTATGATATTGTAATATAATGTAATCTGCCAATTTCATATTAAAAGCAATGAGGGAAGTTGTACAGAAAAAACAATGAAAAAATAAGTAATCTTTAAAACAATAAACATAAAAATCCAGTACAAAATGATAGTTTAATTTACTCCTTTTTTTCTCTTTTTTAATTTTTATTTCTCTTACTTTATTTTATATTTTATATATTTTTTTTTGTTTTAATTTATTTTTATTTATATGTTTTTTATTTTATTTTTTAAACCGTCATGTTTGTTATTTTATTTTTTTATTTAATCATGTAGACTTCAATATAATTAAATTCTTTTATTTTTTATTGTCAGTTTTCAAATAATTAAATGCTAACATCCGGATGTCATTGTAGGAACATCAAACACTAAATTTTTTTCATTTTTTTTTAAAATTATTATTAACTATGTAGATAAAAAGTTAAAAAACAAAATGAAATAAAAGAAACTAAAAATTAAAATTAACGAAATAAAAAAAGACATGTGATTAAACATCTGCATTTTTTTTTTCATTATATAAATTAAGTTAATTATTTTTGTTTGGATTTTTTTTAAATAATGAAAATAAAAATTTAAAATAAAAAAACATAAAAAAATTTATTTAAAAATGTAATTTTATTTATATATATATATATATATATATATATATATATATATATATATATATATATATATATAGATATAGGTAAAGTTTTTAAAAATAATAAAAACTTACTTATTAATCTAAATATCTTAATTAAATATTGAGAAATTAACCCTTTCACTTATAATTCATACAAAGTATGTTAAAAAAAATTGGATGTGAGGTTTTCTTTATTTATCAATAAATTTTTTTATTTCAAAATCCAAAATAATTGAGAACTAAAATATTTATTTAAAAATGTAATTTAATATATATATATATATATATATAAAATAAAGTAAAGTTTTTAAAAATATTAAAAACTTACTTATTAATTTAAATATCTTAATTAAATATTGAGAAATTAACCCTTCCACTTATAATTCATACAAAGTATGTTAAAAAAAATTCGATGTGAAGTTTGCTTCACTTATCAATAATTTTTTTTATTTCAAAATCCAAAATAATTGAGAACTATTTTCATATATAAATCTTTCACTTAGATATTTAATGTACATGCAAGAGAACCTCAAAAATTACAATTTTTATCCATTTATGGCTTTTGGGACTACACCAAGGTTCATTGTGTTAAATATTTAGCATTAAAGGAACCAATTTTGGTAAAGAAGATTTATGGCTTTTGGGACTACACCAAGGTTCATTGTGAAAATCCTTCTCATCAACTAGAAATATCTTCCCTTATTATTGTTGGATTTTTTTAAATTTGGGATGATATGGGATATGTTTGAAATCATAGATTTTGTATTATGTTGAATATTGTTGAAATATTTTTCCTTATTATTGTTGGATATTTTCAAATTGGGATGATATGAAATATGTTTGAGATCATAGATTTTGTACTGTGTTGAATATTGAGTAAGTTGAAAGTAAAATTATATTAAAAAATTGTTTTATTAATCTTTTAAAAAAATTGTAAAAAATTATTGAAATTATGTCAGAGTTATTTATTAAATTCAAAATTTTAAATATTATAAATGTTGGAGAATTAGTTATTATACGAGTGTTTAAGTGTTTCTCATTAAATTATTTATTAATTAAAGTGTATAATAAAATAATAAATAAAATAAATAATAAATATTATAAGTAATTATTATTTTAGTACTAATCATATTAGAATATGACTTTTGAGAGATATTAGGAGAGAATTTGTATGAAAAATAAGTATGAGAGTTTTTTGGGGATAAAGGATTGGTGTTGACTCTTTATTTATAGGATAAAAATACACTATATTATGTAATAAGTTTCATTGAATAAAAATTGAAGTTGCTTGACCATTATTGTGTTATACACATCTAAGTTTTTGGCTCTTTTACAACAATTTTAAAAAAAAAATATGGAGTGATTTCTACATTTGGTATTAGAGCCAGGTTCCTTTGGACCTTTATTTTACTTTTTATCTATTTGTTTTTGGAATCAAAATGATTTAGTGAATATATAGTGTAGCCTACGTGCAAATGTCATTTTTGTCCATCCACCATTTTTGTACATTGTCAACAAATTAGAATGTAGACCATATGAATACTTGATGATGTAATCCATCCCCTTGCATTCTCCTATCCTCTTCCATGATGTCCACTTTATCCTAGTTTTCTTTTCATCTTGTCCATTGTTTGTATAAAAAAAAATAATACATACACACACACACACACACACACACACACACACACACACACACACACACACACACACACACACACATAAACTAAAGTTGCTTGACCATTGGCTCTTTTACAACAAAGATTTTTTTTAAATATGGAGTGATTTATACATTCATTATTAGAGCCAAGTTCCTTTGGACCTCTATTTTACTTTATATCCATTTGTTTTTTGCATCAAAATGATTTAGTGACTATATAGTGTAGCCTATGTGTAAATGTCATTTTTGTCCATCCACCATGTTTGCACACTGTCAACAAATTACAATGCAATACATGTGAATATTTGATGATGTAATCCATCCCCTTGCATTCTCCTATCCTCTTCCATGATGTCCACTTTATCCTAGTTTTCTTTTCATCTTGTCCATTGTTTGCATATGAAAAAAATAATACATACATACATACATACATACATACATACATACATACATATATATATATATATATATATATATATATATATATATATATATATATATATATATATATATATATATATATATATGTTTGTATTTTTTAACATTTTATTTCAGGTTTGAGGAAGAAGAAAAAAATAGTCTTTGGGCACAACCCCCCTGTAATATATCTTAAAGGGTTTGAATTATCTTTTGAAGATTTAGTTACTAGGTTGTACAAAAATATAAGCAGAAATACACTTTTCTAGCATACGGGTCATATTTTTACATTAGGATTGATTCACCTTGACTTAGCTTGCATTTAGACTCAATATTGATTTACATTAGCTTCATTTTTTTCAAAATCCAAGCTCAAATTTGTGTTAAATTTATTACTCTACTCATAAACATATACTCTAGCTCAAGCCCACATGTCAACCACTAATGCTTTCAACCATTTACAATATCTCCTAGGTAATTTGACAACACAATTGAAGTAGCGAGTATATTCCAAATGTATTGCTCATTGATTGCATGTGTTTGAATGATGTTTAAATGATCTTGAATGGAATTTTAATCAAGCACTCAATCTAATACTATTAGTCATGATGTTTTTAATTACATAACATGCCCTAATTCTTCCAATAATCAGGTAACCTCCTTTTTTTCCTTTTGATCGAGTCGCACTTGCACTCATGGCTCATTGATCTCAACACTCTCAAGTTTCCTTGGTGATTTGTCTTAGTTTTCATGTTTATCTAAGACCTAAAACTATCATCCATGAAAATACCATGTTCATGTGAGTTAAATTTGTATTTTTCACTTAGTGTAGAAGTGAAATTTTGACCTCTCAATTTGCATTTGAAGCCTAGCTCTCTTATCTCTCTCATCTCTCTTAACCTACTCTAAGAGTTCAATTAGATTTTGGTACCCTTGGGGCTCCCAAAACATGTCCCATTTTGATGAACAAGTCTAAATGGTAAAGTTTCATGTCTAACACTTGGCCCCAAATAGAATTATTGCTCATTTCTACTCATGTGGCATTCTTGTTTGCCTACTCTCTTAGCACCCTATAACTGCTTTCAAGGATCACTTTGAATTCCATGTCTATTGGAACTTTGAGACCCATCCTCTCCTATCAACCACATTTTTTAGATAAGTTTTATATTTTACTCTTTGAGTGGAAACCCATTTTTGAGGCACTTATCCCATTTGTGGGGTCTTTTGAATAGGCATTCTCTAGATTATTTGGGTCTCTCAGCTTGGACCTAGGGGTCATTTTGGTTTTCATGCCATTTTAACCTCTAGATCATTATCCATCTTATCTACCAGGCTCATATGATCAAGTTTCATGTTTGTAAATCTCCCCAAAATGACTTTTGATTCTTCATATCGTACTTGCAAAATCTCATTGAACCCTGCTTCTTTGAGTGAAAAAATTGTCAAAATTACTAATTTGGTTAATCTAGTTCAAAATTGTCTACTTAGTTATAACGGGCTTTTCATGTTGAATTTTATCTAAGTTTTAAATTTTTTAACTCCCTACACCTAATCAGGTTTCCAAACCCCTATTACGACTATGAGGGGGGTCATTTCACATTCCTTTGCTAGTTAGACTTTAAGTTTTGACTAAGTCTATGTTTAACAATGGGTCATTTTCCTTTGCATTTTGATAGTTTTAACATAAATAGGTCATTGAAGGTATTAGGTAGGCAAGTCTAGTGTTAGTCAAGATTTTAAGCCTAACTAGGTTAAGTTAGCATCATGGTGAGGGGGCTTGTGTTACTTGGGGTGTATTCCCCAATTAGGTTAGGCTAAGGAGTCATTTGATAGGCTAGTTATGATCAATATTTATATCCTTATTAGGTATCTATTCAAGGGATACATTAATGTTAGTGGTATTCAGGGTTTATAACCCCAACTACGTCTAGGTTAGGTTTTTATGGGCGGTTCAATGTTAGTTAGGGGATTTTTCCCAACTAGATCTTGGGGAACCTTAGGCGTTCCCCATAGACCTAACCAAGGGAGAATACCCACTTAAGTCTTTGTGGGTATTTGGGAATCCTCTGTAGTGTTATACAAGGCCCAAATCCTAATCAATAAAGAAAATCCCAGCCAAATGGCTTGTAGATGTAATTAGGGGTCTAGACCCTGATTACCCACTCCAAACAAAAATTTGAATTTCTTGCCAAATGCGTTTAGTTATAAATGGGGTTTAGTTTGTTAATTAGGTCTACAAATTCTTTAAATGTGTCCCCTTATTTCTATTAGGGCTTTCAAACCCTGATTAGAACTAGAGGGCACAAATTTTTAAAAAATCAACATTAACCTTAAAATAGACCTAATGCCTGAAAAATACTGAATAGGTCTACCTAGGTCCATTTTTTACCTACCTTTCATGTTTTCACCATAACTTGAGTATCTAGTGTCAAAAAATTAAATTATTCACACTATCGAGAAGCTAGTTCTAGCCCAAATGCAATGGTATAGTTAATTTTGTTTGATTTTGCCTAGTTTAAAAATTGTTCAAATTTTAGTGTCAAATTTACTATTCATTCTTTTAATTTCTTATTTTAATTTATTTTTGGTCTAATTTCCTGGAAATAAACAATAAAGGTGGAAAATTTGGAGGGATAATAAGGAGAAGAGGTATTTGGATGCATTAACAATGGTAGCTAGACATTTTAGAGGGAAATCTCTCCCATGGAAGGCCAAGAATCTATGTATTGCATATATTTTACACTTGATGGATTTTATTTTCTTCTCTACATAAGAGATTTGAAGCTAGACCATTTCATTTTTTGATTTTTTTTAATTTTCTCTCCCTCAAATCCTCCCTTGTTGTCATGTTGGTGAATTTTTTAGAGAATGATTGTAATGAACTCCAATTATGATTGTCAAAATGATGAATATTGATAAATAGAAAGCTTGTAAGTGTTTACTCTTCAGTTTATGCATGTAGATGATGGTTATGGCTCCTCCTTCCTTGTTTTCTCCCCTAATAAGCTTTCGTTGGTTTTAAATTTAATTATGCTTATGTTGGTTGGATCAAAAACTGGTTTGTGGAGCACATATGGTCGTGAAATCAAATTTGTCACCATGCTTGTAGGCTTTTATTTTCTTTCTCTCTCCCTTTTCTTTTGTTGTTTATTAATGATTTTTTTAGCTAGGGTTTGAATGCAATATGAATGAATGTCTATCTTTTTTCTATGAATGTATTTTCCATTATATTATATTGCATTATTTAATGACTAAACCAATGGAATGAACTTTAAAATCAACCATAAACACATTGAATAAAACTCAATACATGTTGATTTTACATTGGGGTAACACTAAAATGAATGCCTGTTTATCTATTTTTAGCACATACACAAAACCTAACTAAATAAAATGATAAACCAACATTTCATTTTACATTTTTGAAGTACCCAAAACCTATTGAAATAAAATTTGAAGTTTGAAGTAGGTATAGCAACAAAGGCCCCTTGAAATGGATTGATTTCAATGAGCTACAAAGTAAAAATTAATGCACCTAGACCAGGTAGATATAAACCTTGGGGAGATTCCCACGAATCTATTTTAAAGAGAGATGAATCATGAGATGAGCCTAGAATGTTAGCATGTACCAAAATACACATCAACATAATCAGTGTTAGGAGGGCTTGATTAGAATATTTCACACTTGTCATTGAGTTTTAACTTTACACCCTCTCCTTTACACTTCTCTAAACCTATTGCATGAATAAAACACATCTCAACATAGCTAGCACTAGAAGGGGGGAAACCTATCCATAGACATAAAAATAAAATTTAAACTTGAACACTAAGGAACATTGCCCATGCTTGAATAGTTTGAAGGATAAATGGGAAAACAAATAGATACCAATGAGATCCAAATTTATAGGGGCTGATTTTGAGATGTTATAACTCACTGAACATAGAAAATCAAGGGTAAGTAAAGGGAAGCCAAAAACATGATAAATTCACTCATATAGTAGCTCACCTACAACTTAACTCCCTGTATCAATTTATTTTCTACCTTTGAGAACCCACTAATGGCAGCTAATACCACTTGGCTTGGTGGAGGTTGATACTTTGTGAATGTTTTAGAGCCTACCAATGACTTACCAAAAAATCACATAAATTATGTCTAAAATACATATCAAATGAGATTCAAATAGGTGAAGAACATATTCAAGTGTTCAAGGATGCCTTGATCTAAACACAAATTCAACATCAAGATGTGGCTTACCACCTATTCCATTACTCCTTGAGAAAAGTTTCTTATGCCTCGTATCAAGGGATGCCAAATAGATCTATCACTTCTTGGAATGATCTTTAAATTGTCTTTATTAACCACTTCAATTCTCCCATTGATCTATTTTTCTTATATCACCACTTTTTTTTTTATCATAGGGATCCAAATGAGCTTATGAGTGTCTTCAATCCATGCTTCCATAAGATTTACCAAAGGTTGAAAGAGATATGTACTCAAATGGTAGTAAATACCATACAGACATATCTGATGGATCTAGACTCAATGACATCCATGTTCCTTATAATAATTGTGAACTAGGAATTTGACTCAAGAGAGGTGATTAGTATTGTGTTAGTCCAAAAATGTAAATAAATTGATAAAAACATACTAATTAGAATACATCTCTAGGCCTAGTTGATAGGGAGAGATTAATTAACAAACATGAATTAAGCACACAACTAAAATGAAAAATAAACCTTATTTTACCTTCTTTGGATTCTCCAAAGTGCTTGTTATAGTGGCTTGCTCAGTTTGTGCACATGAAGTCTACATCAATGGAAGATTGGCTAACTCCATCTCTCCTTGGCACCTTATGTCTTTGGCTTGGCCTGGATTGACTCAATGTTTGGGCATAATAACACTAATTGGCATGAGGCTTTGGAAAAAATTCAGCATTATAACTTTGCACAAGTTAAGCTCTTTTTTCATGTGGCAAGGCCTCCTATTTATAGATTTTTGTAAATGGCTATAATCAACCTCAACCATCCATCTCAAGATTGATATGTGTGGATAAGTATTAATCCAATTATGTAATTAAAATCCATAAATAGGCTCATCAATATTTGGGATAGAGGGGAATTGAATAGGCATGGAAGGGCTTTGATGAGGCATGGGAGGCATGAATCTTGATATTTATGGCATTTATGGCCTAGGGATGTCTTCCCAAGAAATGAGGTCACCTGATGATGTAGATATTTAGTATTTATTTCTAAAAATAAGTACTCAAAAAGTTTCCATGGAATTCTTAATTATCTTATAATTTGGTTTAATTAGCTCTTAAGCATGATTAAGCACTTTATGCACAAATTAATCAAATTGATCAAAATGCCTTATTATTGGTCCAAAATATGACTGGATTGGAATTAGAAGTCAATGTTAGATGCATTAGATATGTTATCCCATTTAGTATGTTACCAACAACAAATAATAAAGGCACGTGTCTCATGTAAGAGATTTGATAGGAAAGAGCAATCAAGGGCACCCAGGTGCAAAATTGGCATTTTGAGTTGAAATGATTTGATCAAAGTTAGCTGGCCCATAAATTGCATTGCCCCATTTAATGATACTCTAGACAAAAATGGCACTTGAATATATCAATTTCAACTTATTTAATGTGTTTTAGTGTTTTTAAGCCAAATTGTGCACTTCAGTAAGAAATTGTCAAAATCCTGGTTAGAGGTTATCGATGGCCAACTTTAGGTGTCTATAGTTTGGCCTTATTTGGGAAGGCATTGCAAGATATAAGAAAATTAACATCTCAAAGAATGAAAAGGTCTTTTATGCCTACCACTTGAATGATGATAAACTAATTGTATGATGCCCCCTCAAGGGAATGGTTGGCACAAAGAAAGGTTGACAAGTGGTCCTTTGTAAGAAAGAATCGAGACAAGAAGACCAAAGAAAAATAAAATGATGGGAGGAGAACATAATGATATTAAAAAAGTAGTCAATGTGATCTAAGAATTTGACTCAAGATAGGATGGTTAGTATGGTGTTAGTTTCAAAATGAAATAAACACACTAATAGCATAACATCTCTAGGCTTAGACACTAGGGAGAGCTTAGTTAACAAAAGAAAATAACAAACACAAATAAAAAGAAAAAAATCAAACACAAAAATTCCTTCACCTTCCTTGTATGCTCCAAATTTCTTTGTAGTGGTGGCTTGCTCAGCTTGTGGTCATGAAGTCCTTGGCAATGAAAGCTTGGCTACCTCCATCTCTTCTTGGCACCTATGGCTTGTGGCTTGGATTGGCTTGGAATAAATTTGACATTATGAATTTGCACTATCAAGTCCTTGAAGATATTTGGGAATAATAAATTTTCACCAAAATAGCTTAGAAATGATGTTGTGAGGCCTCCTATGTATAGATTTTTAGATTTGATTAGAATCAACTTGAACCATCCATCTCAAGATTGAGATGTGTAGTTGAGGATTAATTAAATTTTTGGAATTAAGTTTTTAATTATCCTCATCATGACATTGGAATAAGAGGAAATTAAGAGACATGGAGGGAATCATGGAAGGCATTAATGAGGCATGGAGGTCATGAATCTTGATATTTGTGGAATTTATGGCCTAAAGATTCCTAAGAAATGAGGTCACTTGATGATGTAGATATTTATAAGAATTCAACAAGTTTCCATGGAATTATTGATTAGGCCTTAATTTGAGTTAATTATCTCTTAAGCATGATTAAGTACTTTGTGCACAAATTACTCAAATTAATTAGAATATCTTGTTATTGGTCCAAAATTTGACTAGATTGGAATTAGATGGTGATGTCAGATACATTGGATGCATTATCCCATCTAGGATGTTACAAATAGAAAATAAAAAAGGCATGCATATTGTGCAAAAGGTTTGATAGGAAAGAGTAATCTAGAGCACCTAGGTGCAAATTTGGCATTTTGACTCAGAATGATCTGATCAAAGTTAGCTAGACCATAAATTGCATTGCCCCATTTAGGGATATCCTAACCAAAATTGACACTTGAATCAGTCATTTTCACATCATTTAACATGTTTTAATGTTTTTAGTGCCAAATTGTGCATTTTAGGTGGAAATTAGCCAAAAGCTTGATTAGAGGTTATCGGTGGCCAGATTTAGGTTTCTACAATTTGCCCCTATTTGGGAAGGCATTAAAAGCTATAAGCATAGTAATGTCTTCTCAAAGAATGAAAAGGTCATATATGCCTACAAATGTAATGATGATAAACTAACTGTATGATGCCCCCTCGAGGGAATAGTTGGCACAAGGAGGTCAGCAAATGGTCCCTTGAAAAGAAAGCAACAAAATGAGGGGACCAAAGAAAGGAAAGATGATGGGGTGAAAACATAATGATATTGATAAAGTAATCAAAATCATTGAGAATGAAAGTGGGATGGTTTACAGTGGTTTGCCTAAAGGTGGTTATAATCATTGAGAAGATGGAGCTACCCCATTTAGGATAGACAAACAAGATAATAACATGCCCCTGTATAGGTAGAAAAATTAAAGTGGTGACAACACAATGATTTGCCCAAAGGTGGTTATAAGCATTGAGAAATGTAGGTGGGATGGTGTGTAATGATTTTCCCATAAGTTTTTATAATCATTGGACCCTGATTATGGCAAACATGATGAACTTGGTTAAAAGATGATGATAATTTAATAGAAAGGATAATGATGAATTAGAACAACCTACTAGTAGGGAGATGCTCATCTGAACTAATAAAGGTTAAAATTCTTTAGTGGTTAATTACTCTATTTGGGATATGATTGGGAGTGAATCAGGATGTCGATGTTGAAGAGATGATGCCATTGCTGAATAGACTTCTTAAAGATTAGGGTTTTTGTAGCACGTGTCGGTAGGCATCATGGTATAACATCATGAGTACTTGGCCAAAATATGCATATGGACTAAATCCCATAATCCAATAATCAATAGAAAACAATGTACCAATGATAGAAACCATGATGATAATGTAAACATATGAATATAGATAGATTCAAGGATAAGTGTGGACAAGGAATCACCCAATGAACACACATAAATTGAATCAAGGCAACAGTGTTGAAAGAAAACAAAAATATAAACAAACAAATAAAACAAGTAGAAATAAACAAACAAAAAAATAATACAATAGCAACCCTACGAACATTGACCCTAAAAAATAGGTGAAAAATTAACAAACAAACAAAAAGGGGGAATAAAATAAAAGGAAGGGGGTGGCTGAGTTGTCTCTATATGCACAAGGCAAGTGGACATTGCCTACATAGTTCCACGGATGTAATATCCAATAAAAAAATTTAGGCCAAATGTAGTTCTCCCAAGGAATGGGAAGAATGTTATAACTAATAAAAACAAATAGAATGGATGTGACAGAAGAATAGCAATGGTCTTGAAAAATGACAAGTGCATGAGAGAAAAATGCCAAAAAGGATGGGGAAACTAAATGACAAGTGATTTACTTGTAACTTAGTAAGGGTTCCCAAAATCCTTAAGGCAAAGAAGTGGTCAATGTTTTTGTTCTTTTTGAATGGTTTTTAAAAAAAATTGAAAGAATTTTGGAGTGTCTCAACTTGATCAAGAATGACGAGACACTAAATGGTTCAAGCTCACAAAATGGTGAGAGCATTTAAACTAAGGTTACTCACAAAGTGGTGAGAGTGTGGCTTAGGTTACTCATAAAAGGGAAAGAGCACGGCTTAAGTTTCTCACAAAATGGCAAGAGTGTGGTTTAAGTTGATCGTAAAATAGTGAGAGCATGGCTTAGGTTGCTTATAAAATGGCAAGAGCGTGGCTTAGGTTGCTCAAAAAATGGTGAGAGCATGGCATAAGTTGCTTGCAAAATGGTGAGAACATGGGGAAAAAGGTGATTGAGCTGACCTCAAAAATTATTGAGAGCTACCTACATATTCCCAAAATAGGACCTCAAGTCACTGTAGTTACACCCTTTTAGTGGAGGAATTCGATTAGTGTAGCAGTCAATTCAAACAAAATAGGCATAATTGGTAACAAGGCATAGTATGACATAAGAAGTGGCAAGTTGGTAAGTCAAGGCTTAGTATTTCCCTTACTTTGTGCATAGGTGGTTATAACCAAGACATAATAGCATAGATCAAAGATACTAATTTACCCAAAAGTGATTATAATTAGTAGTAATACCAATGGTAAGAAAGGAATACCAAACGAAGGATGAAACTACCAAAACTTATATCACACTATCCCAAAATATGATATTTGTCTGAAGTTCTTGAACCAACTGATGAAACTGATTAGATACCTTGATGTTGAAAATGCATCATGAATGATAAAAACCAAGGTTAAATGGGCTAGGCTTTAGATCATACTGGGTTGATAAGTCAGAAGTGGAAAGTGAAAATGGTGAAGAGAATGGATAAGGTATTGTGTACAAAGAAGAATAGTGATAAAAAGGCATAATTAAAATGGTCCTTATAGACAATACACTTTAGCACTCAAGCATAGTACCACTTGAGATGAATAATATTCATCAGCTCCAAAAGTTCCTCTCTGTCTGGTGTGGTGAGCCTGTATGGTCCTGATCCATAATCTGTAGTAATGATGAATGGCCCTATCTAGTTTGGTTTGAATTTCCATTTATGTTTCTTCTCAGCCATGATATTCTTTTGGTTTTCTTTAAGGATAAGATCACCAAGTTCAAATGTTATATAATTAACACATCAATTATAGTGGCCTTTGAGTTGGTTTTGATATGCTTGAAGATTGTTAAGTGCAACTATGTGTTTCTATTCTAGTGGGTCTAGCTCTTACAGGCAAGCTACTCGATAATCATGATCATCTAGGACATGCTTGAAAGAGATGCATAGTGAAGGCAATTTGACCTCAATGGGAAGGATGGCTTTAGTACCATAAACAAGTGAGTATGGAGTGGCTCCTATGGTGATATGATGATTGGTAAGATATGCCCAAAGGGCAGGGAATATCTGGAGGTGCCAATCATGACTGGCATCATTAACAATATTTTTGAGAATATTGGAGATGGTTTTGTTGGATGCCTCAGCCTAACCATTACCTTGAGGGTAATATGTTGTATAAAAATGTTGTGTGATGTTATATGTGGTACATAGCTAATCTAAATCCTTATTTTTGAATGATCCACTATTATCAGATATAATGTTAGAAGGGATACTATAGTGACAGATGAGATGGTTAAAGATGAATTTGGAAATTTGCTTTCCAATCACGTAAGTGAGGGGTATAGCTTCAACCCACTTAGTTAAATATTTAGTGGTGATAAGGATATGTTTATGGCCATCAGATGGAGTGGGGTTAATCTTTCCAATGAGGTCAAGTCCCTACGTAGAAAATAGCCATGGTGTTAACATTGGTTTTAGAGTTTTGTTGGGGCATGAATCAAATTAACATGTCATTGACATTTGTCACATTTATTTACATATATAATGATATCTGCATCCATTATGGGCCAATAATAACTAGTACACAAGAGCTTTTTGGATAGGACTACCCCACTAGAAGAGGCTCCACATACTCCTTCATGAACTTCTCTTAACGTTAATCTAGACTCTACCAAAGTTAAACAATGAAGTAGAGTTTCATCAAAACTATGACTGTAAAGGGTGGATCCAAGTAAAGTATAATGAGAAGAATGATAAATGAAGGATTTGGTTTATTTTTGAGAAAGGTTAGGTGGAAAAACTTGGTCATTAAGGTAGTTTTCAAGGTCTAAGTACTAGATAGAATTAGGACCAATAATATCACAAATCATAGCAATGATTGAAGGTTTATGAGCTGATGCTAACAAATTTTTGATAAGAAACTAATACTTTCTAGCTTTATCTATTTGTCGAATCAGAGAACCAATAGTAGCCATGGCATATATAGTTTTATTACTAGCCCTTGGTATATGCTCAAACTAAATGTTGTAAATTTGATGTTTAAGATCATCAACCATGGATTTTTATGAAACTAGCTTATCATCATTGGTGGTCTCTTGGTCTAACTTTGAAGAAGAATGAACACCCCCATCTAATGGTGCTTGAAATAGGTTTTCACCACTAGATTGGCCTTTATCTTTACTTTTTCCCTAGTCAAAAATCATAGAATGCTTCATCATTCTAGAACTCGTCAATCAGCAGACTGGATTCTTATTGGTCCCAATCTATCAGTTGGGGATAATATAATGGCAAAGGGTTGTGATGAATGACCAAGGTAAGGGAACAAATGGAAATTTTATTAAACATGTTGGTTTTTTCTAGGTCATCAAAGGTGAGGCTATGATTGGACTCTGATTCGCTATCAACATCATCATCACTAATCGTTGGTGATGGAGTTTGAATAAGATATGCGGGGTCACCCCTAGGTGGTTTAAATCTAAGTCCATAAGGTTTTTAATACTTAGTCATGGAAATTGGCTCAATGGTTCCTTGTTGATTCATTTTGAGGCTTCTTCCTTCATATTTGTGATGCTCCATGGTCCTATTGGGAATATGACACTTCATATTTTTATAACAATCAGACTAGTTGTGATTTTATAACCATGATTCATCCCCTTCAAGAGGGTCAGGTCCTAGGCCAGATGCTGGTACAAATGTGATAGGTCCCTTATCTTTGTTCTTTTTTTCAATGCCTATGTGGGATGACTTTAGGTCACCCAAAGGTTTTTATATTTTGAGGAAGATTGGAAATATGAAATGTATCATGGGTCGCATAGTATCCTTGTCCATTATATAAAATGGTGAAATGATTAGAAGCTTTAGGTGGTGGCATGTGGGAAAGAGAATCCAAGGTATTAAGATTTATGCAATTATCTGGTGAAGGATCAATAAATATAGCCTTTCCTTTATCCTACTTGGAACTTGGATTCATATCATACTGATAATTATAGCTTTGAAATTCAACCTCAAGATGCTTGCAGTGTTCATATGGGTGTAAATCTCTTGGAATATTCACTTCTATCCTTGAGTGGGAAAACTTGATACATTGGTGTAGCATTGACGGGACTACATGAATCTCATGTAACCATGCCCTGCCTAAAAGCATATTATATGATAACTCAAGATCAAGCACATAGAAAAGTGTATCATGGGTCAAAGGCCCAATGATAACTAGAAAACTAATGGTGCCTTGTGATTCTTTTTCTTGATTATCATAAGCTTTGATAGTTATTGTTTTTGGTTGGAGATCTATCATTGTGTACCCAAGAAGCTTGATGAACTTTAGAGACACTATATTGAGGCCAGATCCATTATCTATAAGGACATGTTTCACTTTATGCCATCTTATATAAACTTATATGTATAATGAATTATTATAGAGTGAGCCAAGTGAAGACATATCACTTTAGTTGAATGTGACTTGTTGGGCTGGAGCTAGGTGTCCAACCAAATCTTGAAATGTATCAAGGGATATGTCACTAGAAATTGTGGATTGGGTCAAAAACTCATTCAAGATGTTCTTATGGATTATTGAAGTTCACAGCAAATCTAAAATAGAAATTTTTGCTGGTTTCTTCTATAATTATTTCACAATATCAAACTTCTTGTCTTGGTCAGTAGTGAATGGTTTATTCCAAGGCTAAATATTTGGTTGGATGATAGGCAAAGTGGCAGATGGTTATGGGCCTAGGATAATAATCTTTGACCTCTGAGTTGTGATTATACAATTAGGATAAAATACTAGACCATTATTGCTAGCTACTATTTGAAATGGTGTGGGACCAGATAAGACAAGTCTCGATTTCTGGTGCACTTGTGTTGGTCATGTGGAAAGAATGAGTTGTTGTTATAAGATCCAAAAGTGGAAGTCTTAGTTCTCTAGTTTGCCTATATGCACTCCTAGGTAAATGAAGGATTATCCATGTAATTTGGCTTAATATTATTTTTTAGCAATGGTCTAGGATGATTAGTGCTTGGTCTAGGATTATTGGAGATGGTATTAACACTACCCTGTATAATATGTCCTACAACCCTATTGTAATCATGTGCAATTACATGGTAGGTTTGTTAGTTATTACAATTATAACCTTGCTTTTGTATATTTTTTTTTCATTGTGGATTTTGCCACTAAGTTTATTGATTCTACTAGTTTGGCCTTTGATTTTGATACTATTGATTTTGTTGTTGCATTGGCTATTATTTTTGTTGTTGATTATTATGTCAAGGAAAAGAGTTTTGATAAATTCCCAAATTTTGATTAGAAATTGTAGCACCATTATCCAATGTTATCACCCCATTATCCAACATATTTTCAATTAAATTCTTGATTTGGACACACCTTCATAGATTATGCCCATTGACCTGATGATAGTCATAGAATTCATTTTCTTGGTACCAATCAGGATAGGGAATGCCTTGCAGATAATGCTTTGGTATAGGCCAACTACTCAGATTAGTGGTAACAAATTTTTAAATATAGATTCAATAGGCTCTCCTAGGTCACTAAAGACATGACATGCAAGCATAGTATAAAACTTGGTTTTCTTGACAAACAAGCTAGACAATGGTGAACAGTATAACTATGTTTTAGACAAAGGATCTTAAAAGGTACACTTAGATTGGTCTGATTTTGTAGGAACAAATTTGGAACTCTATGTGAAAGGGGCTATGAAACAAATTTTGAAATGATTTGGCCAGCGTAATGATGTTATACTACCTAAAATGTGTGACAAAAAGTTTGTTTCAAAAACTCTCTAAGGAAAAGAAATTTTTTCACAATTTTGACAACATAAAACTACCTTTCTTGACTCAAAATGTTGTGGTGTATAGACTCAAAGTGAAATTTTTTAGCACAAAATGGCTTAAGTCTATCAAGTGATGATAATTATTATGAGTCTTAAATAACACTCAACCCAAATTGGAAATTAAACCTAAGTTTCCTCAAGTTTAGTGCAAATGGTGAACCCACTTAACACATCAACCCTATGAACTTGTAAAGGCATAATATTAAATTTAGATTATAAGTAAAGGACTTAAAGAACTTTGGTAAAGGTCTAGACTCAATTGGGCAGCATAATTATGCTATAGTAGATGATATGACTCTCAATCTTTTGATGAAATTTAAATAAGGCAAATTGATGATCTCATGCGGGCAACATAAAGCCTCTTTATTCAAAGGAAAATTTGGACTATGTGTTTAATTTGGATTATTTGTTTACACCAAGTTTTGACTCCAAACAAGACTTTAATCTAGGACAAGACCAACTAATTAATCACCCTTAGATTCTAAACTGACAAGGTTGCTTGGTATTGTTGGAATCTATCAATATATATCATTTGAAAAGATTTTAAGTGTTCATCCAAAAGTAAATACACATTATATAGTAGGGTTTTTACACCTCCCTTCTCTCAAATGATAATATTGGGACATGGACCTTGAGACACACCTTGCATCAATAATACTTACACATCAAGTGGGGATTTGTATAAAATCTAACAAGTTTCTGAATGATCTAGGGGAATCAATTGCAAAATGACTTTCACACAAAACAATGCAAAAGAAAAGCACGTATTTTGGGTCTGTATCACTTGGATTATTGAAAAAAGGTCTAGTCCTTTTTGCAACCACTACAACCTATTATTCACTCAGTGTAGTGCAATGTTCAAAGTGCCACTACGTCCCGTGTGTAACTCCAAAAGAGTTAAATGAAGTCAATGTTGAGAGATGAAACCCTAGGTCAAAGCTTCCATAAATAACTTGCGAGGAGTGATGAAGTCCCCCTCACAAGCCAAGATGCATAAAAATAAATAAAGGATGAAAGTAAAAATACTTTAGGGTCATTTTAAAGATCACCCAAACTTTGATGAGTTTTTGGGGAGTGTTTTAGATGACTTTCTTTCTAAGCCTTGGACTAGGCTACTTGAAATAGGAATGGCACTTTTGATTCCAAGGGTTCCCTATAGGGGACAAATGGAAGAGCATACATGCAACATTCCTCTTTTTTCTAAACAAAAATTTGATTAAACAACTATTACAAACAAGAATTGAAAAATGTGTTCAATTTTAAGCCCAAAATGACATATTTAGTGTTCATTTGACCCCTTGGTATTAGTTGAAAACTTTGAAAACATTCATCAAAAACATCTAAATTCTTATTTTAAACACCAAAAACAAGGTTCCTAATTGATTTTTAAGCATGCAAAAGTGATTTAAACATGTTTTGAGCAAATGTTAAGCTTGGTCCTGCAGCAAAATTGTTAGCATGTCATTTAGCTTTGAAGTTCTTTTGAGTTTGAAATAATAAAATTTAGAAAAATAGCTCTCAGGTTTATGTTTTTGGAAAAACATAGTGACTGACATCGGTTATTACCATGGACATCAGTTACTTTGGCTAATCGAGATTTCATTGATGTCAATTTTGCTAACCAACGTCGATTAATCTATGTAATCGATGCCAGTCTTACTTGTTGATGTCTATTACTATGTAAAACCATGGAAAACAAAAAAGACAAAAAAAAATTCGAAAATCAATTTGCAAGAGTTTTAAGGGCTCAAATAAATATTTTAGAGTTGCAAAATTATCTCTTTTAGGTGTGAGATGCATCTAGTCCCACCAAGCATGTCATTATGTGATCTAGGAATTTAACTCAAGCGAGGATGGTTAGTATGGTGTTAGTTCCAAAATGAAAACAAAACAAAATAAACACACTAATAACATAACATCTTTAGGCCTAGACACTAGGGAGAGCTTAGTTAATAAAATAAAATGAAAAACACAACTAAAAAGCAAGGAATCAAACACAAGAATTCTTTAAGCTTTTTTAGATACTCCAAATGCCTTTGTAGTGGCGGCTTGCTCAGCTTATGCTCATGAAGTCCTTGGCAATGGAAGCTTGACTACCTCCATCTCTCCTTGGCACCTTTGACTTGTGACTTGGCTTGGCTTGGAATCAATTTGGGCATAATAAATTTTCACCAAAATATCTTATAAATGATGTTGTGAGGCCTCCTATTTATAAATTTTTGGATTTGATCAGAATCAACCTAAACCATCCATCTCAAGATTGACATGTGTGGTTGAGGATTAATTCAATTTTTGGAATTATGTTTTTAATTATCCTCATCATGAAATTGGAAGAAGGGGCAATTAAGAGGCATGGAGGGCATCTTGTATGGCATTGATGAGACATGGACGGCATGAATCCTGATATTTGTGGCATTTATGGCCTAAGGATGTCTTCCAAAGAAATGAGGTCACTTGATGATGTAAATATTCAATATTCATATCCAAAAATAAGTATTCAACAAGTTTATATGGAATTATTGACTAGGCCTTGATTTGGGTCAATTAGCTCTTAAGCATGATTAAGCACTTTGTGCACAAATTACTCAAATTGATCAGAATGTCTTGTTATTGGTCCAAAATTTGACTAGATTAGAATTAGAAGGTGATGTCAGATGTGTTAGATGTGCTATCTCATTTGGGATGTTACCAATAGCAAATAATAAAGGCACACATATTTAGTAAAAGGTTTGATAGGAAAGAGTAATCTAGAGCACCTAGGTGCAAATTTGGCATTTTGACTCAGAATGATCTTATCAAAGTTAGCAAGCCCATAAATTACATTGCCCCATTTAGGGATACCTTGGCCAAAATCAGCACTTGAATATGTCATTTTCATATCATTTAGCATGTTTTAGTGTTTTAGGCCAAATTGTGCATTTTAGGTAAAAATTGGCCAAAAGTCTAATTGGAGGTTATTGATGGCCAAAGTTAGGTGTGTTTACAGTCAAAATCACTAAGAATGCAAGTGGGATGATGTAAAATTGTTTTCCCAAAGGTGATTATAAGCATTGTAACTTGATAGTGACAACATGGAATGATAACACAATGATTTACCCAAAGGTGGTTATAATCTTTGAGAAGATGGAGCTACTCCAATTACGATAGACAAACAAGATAACAATATGCCCTTGAATGGGTAGAAAATATAAAGTGATGACAACATAACGATTTTTCCAAAGGTAGTTATAATCATTGAGAAATGCAGGAGGGATGGTGTGCAGTGATTTACCCATAGGTGATTATAATCATTGGACTCTGATTATGGCAAACATGATTGATCTGTTGATGATGAGTGTAACTGAATCATGGAGGGTAAGGATGATTAGAAAAACCTACTAGTAAGGAGATGCTCATCTAAACTAATAAAGGTTGAAATTATTACATGGTTAATTACTTTATTTGGGATATGATTGGGAGTGAATCGGGATTTTGGTGTCAAAGAGATGTTGATGTCACCATTGCTTAATAGACTTCCTAAAGCTAAGGTTTGTTGTATCATGTGTTGATAGAAATCATGGTATAACATCATGATGATTTGGCTAAAATATGCATGAGGACTAACTCTTGTAATCCAATACTCAATAGAAAATATTGTACCAATGATAAAAACCATGATGACAATGTAAACATATGAATATGGATGGATTTGAGTATAAGTGTGGGCAAGGAATCACCTAATGAACACCCATAAACCAAATCAAGGAAATAATGCTAAAAGCAAACAAACAGGTAGAAAAATAAACAAAATAAGCATAAACAAATAAACAATATAATAAAACCATATGAACATTACCCCTAAAAAATAGGTGACAACTTAACAAACAAACAAATGGGGGAATAGAAGAAAAGGAAGGGGGTGGTCGAGTTGTCTCCATATACACTAGGCAAGTAGATATTGCCTACATATTTCCATGGATGTAATATCTAATAAAAACTTTAGACCAAATGTAATTCTCCCAAGAAATGGGAAGAAAAGTATAACTGATGAAAACAAATAGAATAGATGTGATAGAATAATAGTAATGGTCTTGCAAAATGGCAAGTGCATGAGAGAGAAAGGCCAAAAAGGATGGGGAAACTAAGAAACAAGTGATTTTGCTTAAAACTTAGTAAGGGTTCTCATAATCCTTAAGGCAAAGAAGTGGTTAGTGTTTTTGGTTTTTCTAACAATTTTACAAATATTTTTATAATTTTTGAAGTATCTCAACTCAATCAAGAATGATGAGATACTAAATGGTTAAAACCCACAAAATAGTGAGAGCATAGCTTAGGTTACTCACAAAATGGTGAGAGCATTTAAACTTAGGTTACTCACAAAATAATGAGAGCATGGCTTAGGTTGCTCACAAAATGGTGAGAGAATTCAAACTTAGGTTACTCATAAAATAGTGAGAGCATGGCTTAGGTTACTTACAAAATGGCAAAAGCATTCAAACTTAGGTTGCTCACAAAATGGTGAGAGCATGGCTTAGGTTGCTCACAAAATGACAAGAACATTCAAACTTAGGTTTCTTGTAAAATGAGAGAGTGTGGTTTAGGTTGCTCAAAAAATGGTGAGAGTGTTCAAACTTAGGTTACTCATAAAACAATGAGACCATGGCTTAAGTTGCTTGTAAAATGGTGAGAGTGTTCAAACTTAAGTTGCTCATAAAATGGTGAGAGTGTGGCTAGAAAGGGTGATTGAGCTAGCCTCAACAAGTATCAAGCACTACCTGCATAGTCCCAAAGTAGGACCTCAAGTCATTGTAGTTCTTCCCTTATAGTAGAGGAACCTGACTAGCATAGCTATCAGTTCAAATAAAATAGGCATAGTTGGTAAAAAGGCATAGGAAATGGAAAGTTGGCATGTCAAGGATTAATAAACAAATGTTACCCCTAGTTTTCCCATAGGTGGTTATAACTAAGACACAATGACATATATGAGTGGTACTAATTTTCCCAAAGGTAGTTATAATTAGTAGCAATATCAGTGATAAGAAAGGAATAACAAATGAAGGATACAACTATCAAAAATTCTATCATACTACTCCAAAATACAATATCTACCTAAAGTGCTTGAAATAAATAATGAAACTAATCAGATTCCTTGGTAATAAAAATGTGTAACCAATGGTGAAACCAAGGTCAAATAGACTAGGATTTAGAACATGTTTGGTCGATAGATTGAAATGGTAAAGCAGATAAGGCTAAGAAGATGGATAAGAATGATATTTGTACAAAGAAGAATAATGATAAAATGGCACAACTAAAATGGTTCTTATAAATAATACACTTTAGCACTCAAGCATAGTACCACTTAAGGTGAATAATATTTATCAGCTCATAAAGTTCATATCCATCTAGTGTGGTGAGCCTATATGCTCCTAATCCATAATATATAGTAATGATAAAAGGCCCTATCTAGTTTGTTTGAATTTACCTTTATGCTTATTTTCATCCATGGTATTCTTTTGGTTTTCTTTAAGAACAAGATCACCGAGTTTAAATTTTCTATATTTGGCATGCCGATTGTAGTGGAATTTGAGTCGATTTTGAGATGCCTAAATATTGTTGAGTGTAGATGTGTATTTTTCATCAAGCAGGTCTAGCTCTTGCAAGCAGGCTACTTGGTAGTCATGATCATCTAAGGCATGCTTGAAAGATATGTGTAGTAAAGGTAATTCAACCTCAATGAGAAGGATGGATTCAGTACCATAAACAAGTGAGTATGGAGTGGCTCTTATGGGAGTATAATGATTGGTATGGTATGCCCAAAGGGTAAGGAATATCTATAGGTGCCAATCATGACTGGCATCATTGACAATATTTTTGAGAATATTGATAATGGTTTTGTTCGATGCTTCTACCTAGCCATTACCTTGAGGGTAATATGCTATAGAAAAATGTTGTGTGATATTATATTCATTACATAGATTGTTAACATATTTGTTCTTGAATGATCCTCCATTATTAGATATAATGTCTAAGGGGATACCATAGTGGTAAATGAGATGGTTGAAGATGAATTTAGAAATTTGCTTTCCAGTCACGTGAGGGTATAGCTTCAACCCACTTATTGAAATACTAAATGGTGGTAAGGATATGTATATGGCCATTAGATGAAGTGGGGTTGATTTTACCAATGAGGTCAAGTCCTTATGTAGAAAATGGCCATGGTGTCAACATCAGTTTCAGAGTTTATGTTGGGACATGAATCAGATTAGCATGCCATTGACATTTGTCACACTTCTTTACATATGTGGCTACATCTGCATCCATTGTGATCCAATAATAACCAATATACAAGATATTTTTGGATAGGACTACCTCGCTAGAATGAGCTCCGCATACTTCTTCATGAACTTCTCTTAATACTAGTGTAGACTCTACCGAAGTTAAACAGGGAAGTAGAGTTCTATCAAAAGTATAGTGGTAAAGGGTGGATCCAAGTAGAGTATAATGAGTGAAATGATGAATAAAGGATTTGCTTTGTTTTTGAGATAGGTTAGGTGGTATAACTTGACCATGAAGGTAGTTGTAAAGATTTGAGTACCAAATATAATTAAGACCAATAATATCACAAATCATTACCATAATTAAAGGTTTGTGAGCTAGTGTGACCAAATTCTTGATGAGGAACTGATATTCTCTAGCTTTATCTATTTGTCAAATTAGAGAGCTGATAGTAGCCATGGCATCTATATTTCTATTACTAGCCCTTGGTACATGCTCAAATTGGATATTCATAGTTTATTTTTTTAGGGTATCTATTATAGCCTTATATGGAACCAACTTATCATCTTTGGTTTGGAAATGGTTTATGACCTGATTGATGATTAAATAAGAATCACCATAAACTTGGAGATGAGATATGTTTTAGTGTACTACCTGTCGAAGTCCTATGATAAGTGATTCATACTTAGCCATGTTATTTGTAAAAGGAAAACTGATTTTGAATGATTTAAGGATTAGATCCCCCTATGGTGCAATAAATAAGAGGCCTAACCCCAATCCATGTGAAATAAATGAACCATCAAAATATAAATTCTAGTGCTACTCCTCAAGAGGTGTGTTAATGATGGCCATTATGGATTCATCAAGAAAATGAAATGTGAGTGGCTTTGTGTCTGCAAGGGGTGCTTCAACAAGTTGATCTGTAAGGACCTATCCTTTGATTGCCTTCTGATTGACATACTCTATGTCAAACTCACTAAAAATCATGATCCATTTGGCCATTCTACCTTGTAAAGATATTTTAGATAGTAGATACTTGAGAAGATATACTTTTGAAATGACCATGGTCTTATTGTTTAACATGTAATGGCACAATTTTTGAGCTATGAAGACCATGGCTATAAACTCTTTTTCAATAGGTGCATAGGTGTGTTCATATGTGACCAAGGTGCAACTTAAGTATTATATTGCATGTTATTTTCCATTGTTATCACGTTGAGCCAAAAGTGCCCCTAAGGCATTGTCGGTAGTTGATAAATATAACAAGAATGGCCTTCCTGGCATAGGATGTAATAAAATTGGTGGATTAACTAGATAATCCTTGAGTTATTAAAAAGTTGTTTGGTAGTGGTCATCCTAGTGAAATGCAATTTTGTTCTTCAAATGACACTTGTCTACTAACTGAGAGATGAAACTTGAGATTGACTGGATCTTACCCTATGAAATATGAAGTTGCTTCAAATTAGTGGGTGGTGGCATCTCGATTATAGCATGGACTTTGGCTAAATCAACTTCAATGCCTCTATGAGACATAATGAATCCAATTAATTTGCTTGAGGTTAATCCAAACACACATTTATTTATATTGAGTCTAACTTTATACTCCCATAATCTTTCAAATATCCTATGTAGCACTATTGGATGGTCAGCCTTGGTCCTAGATTTTTCTAATATGTCATCGACATAGTCTTCAACAATATCATGCCTCATATCAAGGAATATGACGGTCATGACCCTTTGATATGTATCTCCAACATTCTTAACAACAAATAACATTACCTAATAACAAAATGGTCTCCATGGAGTCATGAATGTTGTTTTATGTTGGTCTTCTAGTGCTCTTCTGATCCAGTTGTATCCTAAAAATCCATCCATGAGTGAAAGCATTTCATAACCCATTTTGGAGTCAATGATCATATCAATATTAGGTAATGGAAGTCATCCTTAGGATAAGATTTGTTTATGTCTCAGAAATTAGTATAGATTCTGATTCCTTCAAGCTTTTTGCTAATAGGTACAACATTAGATATCCATTTTGAGTAGTCAATGGACCAGATACATCTTGCTTCTAAGAATTTTTATAACTCTTTCTTTACTAAGATAACAATGTAAGGACGCATCTTACGTAGATTTTGTTTCACCACTTTTTCATCAAGATTGACCACAAGGTGGTGCAGAACCAAGATGAGATCCAAACATGGCATGTTAGATTAAGCCCATACAAAGATATCTACAAATTCTCTTAATAGAGCTATAAAGACTTCATGTTCCTCCTTAATGAGGGACATGCCTAATTTTATCCATTTTAGGTCTGATGGATTCCTAATATTTACCTCTATTATATCTATGACTAGAAAGGTCAAACCATCTTCTAGGATAGTAGGCAAAGACTTGAAATATTGGACTATATCAGGGTCCTCTGTTAGGACTTACTCTTCAACGTCTCCTAGGCATGATGAATCTAAGTCCCCTAATGGGAGATCTGGCCATGTGATAAAAATATTAAAAAATTCTTGAATAATTCAATCAAATACTTGTTATTTCTAAAAATTAAACTCAAATCCATAGGCAAGTTCATTATTGGTGGTCTCCTGGTCTAAATTCAAAAATAATGAACACTCCCATATAATGGCACCTAAAATATGTTTTCACCATTAGACTGACCTTTATCTTTACTTTTTCCCTAGTCAAAAAGTGCCTCAAAGAGGTTTTCACTTAGGGACCTCAATGTTTTATTTATTTGTTTTTGGATAAGGGTGTTGACCTACTCTCCAAAATAGGCCTCATGATCCAATGTAATTGAGAATCCTAATGTATGATCTCCCAACATAACATTGTCTCTAAGGCCTAGAAAATCATAGAATGCCTCATCATTCTAAAACTCATCAACTAGTAAACTAGATTCTTATTGGTCCCAATCTATTAGTTGGGGATAGTATAACAGCAATGGGTTCTAACAAATGATTAGGATAAGGGTATAAATGGAATTATTATCAAATAGGTTAGTCTCAACTAGGTCATCAAGGTGAGGCTATGATCAGACTCTACTTCACTATCAACATCATCATCACTAGCCACCAGTGATGGAACTCAAATAAGATATGTGGGGTCACCCCCAAATAGTTTAAATCTAAGTCTATAAGGTCTTTTGTACTTAGTCATGGAAATTAGCTCAATGGTTCCTTGTTGATTCAGTCTAAGGCCTCTTCCTTCATAATCTTGATGTTCCATGATCTTATTGGTAATAGGATACTTTTCACTTTTATAGAAATCATCTTGGTTGTCATTGTACAACCATGATTTGTCCCCTTCAAGAGGGTCTAGTTCTAGGCTACATGCCTATACAAACATGATAGGTCCCTTATCTTTATTCTTTTATTGCTAATGCATGTGTGTGATATTTTTAGGTCATCCAAAGGTCTTTAGATTTTGAGGAAGATTAGTAATATGGAAGGTATCATGGGTTACATACTCCCCTAGGCCATTATCTAAAATGGTGGAATGATTGGAAGCTTCAAGAGGTGGCATGTGGGAAAGGGAATCCAATGTATTATGATCTATGTAATTAGCCTCTGGAGGATTAATAAGTATGACCTTTCATTTATCTTGCTTGGAACTTGGATTCATGCCTTATTGATAATTGTAGCTTTGAAACTCAGCTTCAAGATGTTTGCAGTGTTCATATGGGTGTAAATATCCTATAATATTTACTTCCATCCTTGAGCGGTAGAACTTGATACATTAGTGCAATGTTGATAGGACTACATGAATCTCATGTATCCAAGACCTACAAAGAAGCATATCATATGACAACTCAAGATCAAGAACATGGCAAAGTGTATCATGGGTCAAAGGCCCAATGATAAATAGTAAGTTATGGTGCCTTGTGATTCTCTTTCCTAATTATCATAGGCTTTAATAGTTATCATTTTTCGCTAGAGATCTGCCATTGTGTACCTAAGAATCTTGATGAGCTTTAGAGACACTATGTTGAGGCCTAATCTATTATATATAAAGACATGTTTCATTTTATGCCACTTTATATAAACTTATATGTACAATGGATTATTATGGAGTGGGCCAAGGGAAGACATATCACTTTGGTTGAATGTGACTTATTGGGCTGGAGCTAGGTGTCCAAACAAAGCTTGAAATTTATTAGGGGATATGTCACCGGCAATAGTGGATTGGGTTAAAAACTCATTTAAAATGTTCTTATGGATTGTTTAAATTCACAACAAATCTAAAATATAAATTTGTGCTAGTGTGTTCTACAATTGTTCCACAATATTAAACTTTTTATCTTGGTCAATGGTGAATGGTTTATTCTGAGGCTGAATGATTGGTTAGATAATAGGCAAAGTGGTAGATGGTTGTGGGCTTGGGATAGTAATCTTTGGACTTTGAGTTATGATTGAATAATCAAGATTAGATGTTGGACCATAATTTATAACAAATTTTGGGAATGGTGTCGGACTAGATAAGACAAGTCTCGATTGTCGATGCACTTGTATGTGGTCATGTGGCAAGGGTGAGTTATCGATATAAGGTCCAAAAGTGGAATTCCTAATTTTTTAGTCCACGTGTGTGGTCCTAGGTCAAATAAGGATTATCCATGTAATTTGGTTGAGTGGTATTATTTATCAATGGTCTAGATTGATTAGTGCTCAATCTAGGATTAATGGAGATGGTATTAATGTTACCCCCTACAATATGGCCTACAACCCTACTATAGTCATGTGCAACTACATGGTAGGTTTGTTGGTTGTTACCATTTTGATGTTGGTTTTGTCTATTGTTATACAATTATGGGTTATACTATGCATTTTATTAATTCTATTGGTTCAACCTTTGATTTTGATACTATTGATTTTGTTGTTGCACTGACTGGTGTTGTTATTGATTGTTATTTTATTATTAGGTGTTATGTTGTTGCTGGGTGTTATGTTGGGGAAAGGGGTTTTGATAAATTCCAAGAGTTTGATTAGAAGTGGAAGTACCATTATCCAACATTATCTCCCCATTATCCAACATATTCTCAATCAAATACTTGATTTTCACACATCTTCATAAATTATGCCTATTGACCTAATGATATTCACATAATTCATTTTCATGGTACCAATCAAGATAAGGAATGCTTTGTAGATAATGCTTTGGTATAGGCCAAATAATTAGATTAGCAGTGGCAAGTTTGTGAAATATTGACTTAATAGGTTCTCCAAGATCACTAAAGACATGATGCATATGCACAGTTCTCCTTGGAGGAGGGTTATACAATGGTAAAGGTTGCTACATTTATTGCACAAGTCTTGGTTATTGTGCTTGAAGCATTGGTTGGAAATGTTGTTGGGTAGGAGTAAGCTAAAAAGGTGGTGAAAATGATGTTTTCACTATTTGGACATGGCATGACTTAGTTACTCTATTTCCCACAACATTCCTATTGTGGTTGAATTGCTTTGGTCTATCTTAGTTATTGGCTTGTGCTGGTTGTGATGCTTGTAATTGGATTGGATGTTGGTTTTGGCCACTTCCCTGATTGGTACCTTGATTTTGATTAGTTAAAGTAAGATTGATGATCCATTTATTAATAAGGGCTCACTCAATCAACAAGCCTTTGTCGATGATCTCCTTAAAAGTATGCACATATTGTAGTTCTAGATGATAAGCTATCTCACTATGAATTTTTTTAGTAAACATAATAGCTAATTGTTTATCTAGTAAACTATGGGTGAATCAGCTTTCAAGGGCTCTTCATCGCTGTGGATAACTTTCAAAACTCTCATCAAATTTTTATTTTACTTGTGTCAAGTCAAAGAATGAAATCTCATGTTTGAGATTACAGGAAAAGTTCTACAAAAACTTATTGAAAAGATCATCAAAATATATTACTAAATTCTTGGGTAACTTTAAAAACCACTCCAAGGCTTGTCTAACCAAGTTCCTTAGAAATAATAACAAAAGGTATATATCACTATATGCCACTGGCTGACATACGACAAAGAACTTGGTTAAATGGGCCTTAGGGTTACCTTTCCCTTTGTATTTGTCAAATTTTGGTGGTTCATATCTTAGAGGAAATGATATCTGCAAGTACTCCATATTGAATGGATAAGAACACATGTCATCCAACTTGAAAATTTTAGTCTATTCCCCAGATTGAATGGCAACAATTACATCCTTCATCTGTTGCAATTCTTGGGCTAGGAAACTGGAGGGAACATTGGTTTGGGTAGATGGTTGGGACGTCACAAGTGGGACACTTTGGCTAGGGTATGATGGAGATATCTATTTGGATATATTGGTTTGGTTGGAAAATAGACCAAGAATACACATACATGGATTGAGATGTACTTGAAATTGCACATTTGGTTGTGTGATATTTTAGTTTGGGTTGGATATAAAGGTTTGACTTAGAGGATTTTGTGATTAAGATGGAGGGATATAACTATACTATGCCTACTATGGTTGAAAGTGACATGCTTGTGACTAATCAAACCTTGTTGTTGAGTGGGAACTTGTGACCCAAGACCCTATCTTTGAACTTGTGGTACATTTTGAACTAATTATTTCCTATTAAGTACTTTAAAAACATGGGATCCTCCTTATTTCATGAATCCTTGTTGGAAATTGAATGAATATTGAAGATTCATCATTTGTCATTGACCAACATTTACCCATTGTTAACTATTCATCATTTGGTTTTGGATTGGTACACTAGTCTATGACTGAAGAGGTATGATTATCACTACCTGACGAGGTAGAAAATTAGTTGCTCCCTATTGAGGTGGTAATATATTTGGCTTCTATTGTGTTGGTATACTATATTGTGCCTAAAATTATGGAATACTAATCATCACTTGTTGAAGAGGAGTAGGATTCGTTACATTTGGTTGTTGAGGCACGACATTGGTTGCTAGTTGAATCCTGTTGGTTGCACACTTGATGAAGTAGTTGGTTGAGGTTAGGAAGTATGTGGTGAATATTGGGGTGAAAAATCTCTTATTCCTTAGTATGATGATTCACTCGTGGTATTAACTATAGGCACATGTTGTTGACTAGTTGTTTGTGTTAGTACCACTTTGGCTTGGATTAGATGTTGTTGGCACATTGTCCACTATTTTTTGCCTATTATTATGTGTAGAAGTAGAAGACACTTCCTCAATAATGGAAATATGCATCAAGTTGTCTACTGAAGTGGTTTACATGAATGGGTTTGAACTCTGATTGTCTTGACTATTTAACTCTATAAAAACTCATGTTGAAGGAACTAAATCAATAAGAGGTTTACTCATCATGGTCATCTAATTGAAATTATGTGTTATATTTAGGTAGGTTTGATATGTCATCTACATTTATTTAAAGTGGTTTTCCATGAAGTTTTGCCTTTTTAAAGTATATTAGGTTCCTGGTATGTTGTTTGGACTAGAGCCAAAGGATTGCTAGAAGAACCATGTTGATCATAAATTATGTTGTGAGGCATTCTTACTAGACTTGGTAAATTTTCATAGTGGAATTCTGAAAAAAAATTGGCCCCTACCTCTATGAATTGATCTAAAATATCATATTGTTCTCAAAAAAATGATGCTTAAATAAAAATGGATCATATGTGGAAGGTGTATTAG
The DNA here is from genome assembly GCA_037957365.1 of Torreya grandis. Lineage (NCBI taxonomy): Eukaryota > Viridiplantae > Streptophyta > Pinopsida > Cupressales > Taxaceae > Torreya > Torreya grandis. The sequence continues at coordinate 739,493 of JARHVA010003488.1, forward strand.
TAAAGCATGATTGTTGAAGAACTAGTTCATCAGCTATAGGTATTGTAGCTAGGTATTGTGTGGTTTGTTCTTGGTATTATTATAAATAAGGTGTGTATTAGCCAAATAGTTAGCCAATATATCTTGGATTTATTCCCTTGATTGAGTATCGTAAGTGGGATAAGGATCCATCTCATAATCAATATTATCTATGTAGGGGTCTTGCACCATTTCTTCTTGTGCAACCACATTACTAATCCTCAAATTATACATGAGTCCTCCATAAGTGTAGGAGCATATGTTGGGATCCATAGTCAATGCTTTGTGACAAAGGAAGGCCTTCAAACTCTAAAAATACACTATCTAAGAAGATGATGTTCAAACTTGGTCTAGATTCATCAAAAGGATCAAAAGGTTTATGCAAAGATTTGTGATAACACAAGCTAACATTAAGTATCTAACATTACACATCTTTAAAAAAAAAAGATTAAGTAAATGAATCAAAAATAAAAATGCCAAATGCTAAGGTTGAAGTGTTTCAAATCAGTCTAATCTAGGAAATTAAAAGTTGTTAGGTCTTTTGGCCAAACATGGTGTCAAAAGCTACGCTCAAACAAGGCATGCACTAAGACTCTTGTCCAAATGGCGTCAAACGTTAGACTTTAAAATAGATGAAAGTTTTAATCTAATATATTTGAAACACTTCTAACAAATACTAGGCATTTGATTCTTGGACATGGAATTGATCAAATAGGTATAAGGTATGTAAAAAAAGGCACTTTAGAGATAGTTTATTTTTCTCACAAATAATGATATAAAACTTGGTTCTTTTGAAAAATAAGCTAGATAAAAAGTGAATGATGTAACTATGCTAGAAAAAGGTTCACAAAGGTATAATTGGATTGGTTTGAAAATGTAGGAACAAATTTGAACTCTATGCAATAGGGCCCATGAAAGAATATTTGAAATGTTTTGGGCAACATAATAGTGCTAGACTACCTAAAAGATATGACAAAATGCTTGTTTCAAAAACTCTCTAAGGAAAAGATAATTTCTCACAAATTTGATAGCATAACACTACCTATCTTGAATCAAAATGTTGTGGTGCATAGACTCAAAGTGCAAGTGTTTAGCACAAAATGGCTTAAGTCTATCAAGTGGTGATAATGATCATGAGTCGTAAATGGCCTTCAACCCAAATTGGAAATTGAACCTAAGTTCCCTCAAGTTTAGTGCAAATGGTGAATCCACTTAACACATCAAACCTATGAAATTATGAAGGTGCAATTTCAAATTTAAATTATAAATGAGCTAAAACAAACTTTGGCAAAGGTCTAGACTCAATTGGATAGCATAATTATGCCAAAGTTGATGATATGACTCAAAATAAATTGTGATAAATTTAAACAAAGGCAAAAATTAAAGATTTATGTAGGCAACATAACACCTCCTTGTTCAAACAAAATTGGGGACCATGTGTTTGGTTTGCATCATTTATTTACTCCAAGTTTTGACTCCAAACAAACTTTAATCTAGGACAAAACCCACTAACTAATCGCTTTTAGATCCTAAACTGAAAAGGTTGCTTGGTATTGTTGGAATCCATTAATATACATCATTTGAGAGGATTTTAAGTGTTCATACAAAAGTAAATATGCATTATATAGTAGGGTTTTTACACCCCCTTCTCTCAAATGATAGTATTGTGACATGGACCTTGAGGTGCACCTTGCACCAACAATACTTTCATGATAAGTGGGGATTTGTCTAAGATCTATAAGTTTTCAAATGTTCTAGGGGAATAAATTACACAATGAATTTCACATCAAACAATGCAAAATAAAAGAATGGATTTTGGGTTCGTATCACTTGGCTTGTTGTAAAAAGGTCTAGTCCTTTTTACAACCACTACATCCTGTTATTCACTCAGTGTAGTGTGATGTCCAAAGTGCCACTACGTCTCGTGTGTAACTCTAATATGGATCCAAATGAAGTCAGTGTTTGGAGGTGAAACCTTACATCAAAGCTTCCCTAAATAACTCATGGGAGGTAATGAATTCCCCCTCATAGGCCAAGTTTGCATGAAAATAAAAAAGCATAAAATAGATAGACTTTAGGGTCACGCCAAAGTCACCCAATACTTTTGTGAGTTTTTGGTAAGTGCTTTAGATAACATTATTTCTATGCCTTGGATTAGATAATTTGTAATAGGAATGGCACTTTTGATTTCAAGGTTTCCCTAAAGAGGACAAATGGAAAAGCATACACGCAACACCCCTCTCTTTGCTAAACAAAATTAGATCAAGCAACTATTGAATACCAAATTTTTTTTTAGAAAGATGAGTTTAATTTTAAGCACCAGAATCAAAAGACTGAGTGGTGTTCATTTGACCCCTTGGTCTTAATTGTAAATTTGATTGAAAACCATGAAATTTGATTGAGAAATCACCCTAACGATTTTTCATACACACCAAAAGAAATATTTCCTTAGTTAATTTTAAACATCTAAAGAGGTCTAAAAAACATGTTTTTATCAAATCTTTGTCTTTGTCATGCAATGGAAAATTTAGTATGCCCTTCAGATTTGAAGCTAAATTTAGTTTGAAACAATGAATTTTGAAAAATGAGGTCTCAAGTTTTTTGCATAGTGCAATCCCGCTACTCCCCAGTGAAATACAGTGAGTTACAAGACAATCCCAAAACTTTAAGAGTTACAGTATTATAACTTAACCGCTATGGTTTAATCACAATACCATGAATATGTTTGATTATCCCATGACCTACAAATTTGTATTATAAATAACAATCCTGCTACTTGGGTTCACAATCCCACTACTTGGGGTAAAATGAGGTTTTAAAAAAAAATTATACAACTTCAAGCTAAAATAATGGCATAGTGTGAAAATGCAAGAAAAAACACATGGTTTAAAAAAACATTAAAAATAGAGTCTAAATGACCCCAGAGCTCTAGAAAATGACCTATTTTACACACTAAAATATCATGAATCACAGTGACAATCTTATGAGTTGTAGGATAATCCCACAACTTTAAAAGTAGTGGTATTATTGCTTAACCTGATAGTGATTAGATAATACCATGACTTGGTTTAGAACCCTCATGAGTTGTAGAATAATCCCACGATTGATTGAGTAGTGGTATTGTAAAAACCTACAAAGAAAGGCAAATTTAGTCTAAAATAAAAATAGTTAAACACAATACCGTGACTTATAGAAAAACATGTTTTGCTTAATTATTTCACTCTTTTAAGCCTCCCACTCCAAGATTCTACATAACAAAGGTTAGTGAGTTGCTTGAGGGAGCATTGTGATCAATTTTGTGAATCTATTCATGTCCCATCAGGTGTACCATTATGTGAACTGGGAATTTGACTCAAGAGAGGTGATTAGTATTATGTTAGTCCAAAAATGCAAACAAATTGATTAAAACATGCTAATTAGCATACATCTTTAGGCCTAGTTACTAGGGATATCTTAGTTAAAAAACATGAATTAAACACAAATAAAATGCAAAATAAAACTTCTTTTACCTTCCTTAGATGCTTCAAAGTGCTTGTTGTAGTGGCTTGCTTGGTTTGTTCACATGAAGTCTACATCAATGGAGGTTTGGTTACCTCCATCTCTCCTTGGCACCTTATGTCTTTTCCTTGGCTTGGATTGGATAAATATTTGGGCATAATAACACTAATTGGCATGAGGCTTTGGAAATAATTCAGCATTATAACTTTGTACAAGTTAAGCTCTTTTTTCATGTGGCAAGGCCTCCTATTTATAGATTTTTTTAAATGGCTAGAATCAACCTAAACTATCCATCTCAAGATTGAGATGTGTGGATAAAGATTATTCCAATTATGTAATTAAAATCCATAAATAGACTCATCAATATTTGAGATAAAGGGGCATTAAATAGGCATCAAAGGGCTTTGATGAGGCATAGGAGGCATGAATCCTGATATTTATGGCATTTATGGCCTAGGGATTTCTTCCTAAGAAATGAGGTCATTTGATGAAAATATTTAATATTTATTTATAAAAATAAGTATTCAACAAGTTTCCATGGAATTCTTAATTAGGCTCTAATTTGGTTTAATTAGCTCTTAAGCATGATTAAGCACTTTGTGCATAAATTAATCAAATTTATCAGAATGCCTTATTATTGATCCAAAATTTGAATGGATTGAAATTGGAAGTCAATGCCAGATGCTTTGGATATGTTATCCCATTTAGGATGTTATCAACAACAAATAACAAAGGCACGTGTCTCGTGCAAGAGATTTGATAGGAAAGAGCAATCCAAAGCACCCAAGTGCAAAATTGACATTTTGATTTGAAATGATTTGATCAAAGTTAGCTAGCCCATAAATTTCATTACCCCATTTAATGATACTCTAGCCAAAATTGGCAATTGAATATATCAATTTCAACTTATTTAATTTGTGTTTTAGTGTTTTTAAGCCAAATTGTGCACTTTAGTAAGAAATTGGTCAAAAGCTTAGTTGGAGGTTATTAGTGGCTAGATTTAGGTGTCTACAATAACACCAACAACCCTCTTATTATTACCCTTAACCTAAAATGAGGATATCAAAATTGAACAACATATGGTTCCAAAGAGATATGGAGTTGGTCATTTACCTTCGTTAGGCCAACTAGGTGCTTACAATCAAATTCCAATGATCAACCATGATTTTTAACACAACACTCCATTGATGAATCCAATCCTAAACTAGTATAATTTGGGAAACAAATGACTACGTAACTAAAAAATTTAGTTATGACAACTAGAAATGACTAAATTCTACTAATTTTTTACAACACAACTATAGACTAATTTGATCATTAGGTAAAAAACACAACTAAATAATTAGTTACATAAATAAAAATTACTAAATAATTAGTCACATAAATAAAAATTAGATAATATGATATTAAAGTGGGAAATTATTGGTGGGAGTGGGTTGTATTGCATGCGTAGGGTTAATAGCGAATTGGGAAATTGTTAGCAGGAGTGGGGAGTATAATTAGCATTACTTGTGCAATGCACCTTTGTAAATAGAATGAGGGTTTATTAATTATTAATAGAGTTAGAGCTGGCCAAAGAGGGTCTCTATGCTAATTTGATGGCATGAGGTGTTTTGGGTTTTAGCATATAAGTATAGTAACCATTTGCATGGGTGATAAAGCTTGTTTGGAGAGGACTTAGATAATTATGAAAAGGCAGGCAAGGAATTTAGAGTTTTTATGTAATGAATTTGAAGTTGGAAAGGCCCTCTACAGTGAAGTCAAATTTGGGGATGCCCTTTATAGTGAATTTAGAGGTAATTCGAAACCCTCATTACATTAAACATAAAATCTATAGCTTTTTGATTGGCAATTATATCTAGCTAGGAGAACAAAATCAGTGTATTATAAGAGATGAGTTACATAAATAGCAGGGTATCTTGTCATAATACATTCACTACCATGTAACAATTTGGAGTTCTTGAGATTGTGAAAGAATTGGATGCTTTTATTCATTGTATAATCAATATAATGTAGTTACCATATCTTGAAGTTGTCTATTTATTTTCCATGTTATCATGCATGGGTATGGCATTAATTTCTAATTTTGTAACCAATTCACCAACCTAATCCTTGAGGCTCCTTTTCACTAAGTCTTCATGGCATGGGTAGTGCATGTACATCATAATTAATTTGTTGTTGGTTGGTGTAAATTATAGTAGTTACATAGGTAACTGAGTAGCAGAACAATACAAGTAATTCTAATTTTAGTAGACTATTTTTCCATTAGTTTCCTCTATGCATTTTAGAGCATATGGGAATTGAACTTGTAACATGCATCTAAATTTCAATTCCTTTGATCAATTTTCTATTAAACCACAGGCTCATGTCCCTAGCCTAGACCTCAATGCTTGGGTAACATAGTGTGCAAGCCTAATCTATGAATTGCATGAAATCCTAGAAGATGGTCTCATATGACATAGTTGAAAGTTATGTTAGTTATTCAAATAAATGTGGTCACCAAGCTATTTTAATTGATATTATATGTCCACACATGGGAGTATATCAATTTTTAGAATAAGTCATCTTATCTCAACATGTTAAAAATATATGCTAGTAAGTAATGCTCAAAGTTACAACAAAGAATTCATTCGCATGTTTGTTAGTGTTTGTGTATTCATTAACATTGACAAGATTGTCATATGTTTAAATGTTTATGGTTCATCAATAGAACAAGCATAAATTCTATTTTCCATTGCTAAAGTATTTCTTTAATTATCATCTAGACAAGGAAGGCCCTCAATAAAACATGGATAAAAATAACATTTATTTATTTCTAGTCATAAAAAGAACATCTAATTCTGTAGAAGGATACCTAGCTATATTTTTTGAATTTGAATTACTACAAAGTGCTCTGTATCCTATAGAGTGCTCTAATTCTAAATCTATAGAGTAATATGTATTCTAATTATGTGAAGTGCTTTGAATTTTGGGTAAGTGTTGAAGATAATGAGTTTACATGTATTAGATCCTGAGTAAGTTGAGTTTTTTAGATTTCAATTTTTTTCTTGAAATAGGAAACTAAATTAATACTAGAATGTATAATATTACAAATTGATCAATGTCGAAGGTTAACTATAGATCAATACCATGCATATGATGAGATAGTAGCCGATGAGAGATACATCGACAAATATCCATGTCCATGTAATGACTATCTTGGTAGAAAGGTGAAAAAAATAAATGTGATGTATCAACATATGATAAGATATGGGCATAGAGGTATAAGCCTGTAGGATTACAATTATTATGAAGATATGATATAATTACAGATTGTGAGATGAAGAGGCAAAAAAAATAGATGAAGTGGAACTAAACATAAATGAAGAAGCAATAATGTTAAATAAAGGGTTTGAAGTTGATAGAAGGTTGAATGAGGGTCTAAACAATGATTGGGCCAAATCAATGGAGCATGCTTTAAATCTTGTGTATGCTAATTACAAGTTAAGTCATATGACAACAATCCTTCAAGTTCTTAACTTGCAAGTGGTTCTTGGTTGGATAAATGAGAATGTAAATTAGTTATTAGCATTATTAAGTTCATTGTTACCACCTAACTCCACATTTCCAAAAAAATGAAGTCAATGTAAAAATTAAATCACTAAGTTATGCTTAGAGTATGAAAACATCCACACATGTGTGAATGGTTGTGTATTATTTTGCAATAATCTTGTAAGTGAGAATAAATGTCTGAAATGTCATGAAGCAAGGTATACACAAGGGTTGAAATCAGTTGTGGTTCCTATAAAGGTTATTCACCACTTTTTGATAATCCCATGATTACTATGAATATATAGTTACAGAGACATTGTTGAACTTATGCAATGGTATACCCAAAATAAGAGCACCAATGGAAAATGACATGTGCTTGATTATAAGACATGGATGGAATTTGGTAACATATGGCCTAATTTTTCTCAATATCCTTGTAATATAAGGTTGGGTTTGGATCTAGATGGGGTGAACCCATTCTTAGATCAAACTACTAAATGGTCAACTTGGTCAGTGTTTTTAATAAATTATAACTTGCCTCCATGGTTAACAACTAAACCATTTTTCTTCGTGCTATCATTGATTATACAGGGAAAGAAAAATGTGACTTTAGATACAATCGATGCTTATCTAGAGCCATTATATGATGAACTAATGGAATTATGGAAAGGGATTGAAACAATTCAATTTTTAAGGGATGGTCATTCAATCAAATTCACTTTAAGAGATTCCTTATTGTTTATGATTTATGATCTTCTTACATATGGCACATTATCTAGTCTCACTATTCATTGATACCATGGATGTCTTGCTTGTAACTTTAAGGATTTTGTGAAGCACTCAAGAATTTTATGTAAGTATATTTATTATGGACATCATGCTTGCCTTAAAATATATCATCGACAAAAAACATGTTTCAATGGCCAAGAAGAGAATCATGAATCACCATTGCTAGTAACGGGTGATTACATTGTTGAAAATGGACAAAAAATAATTTCATTTATAATTGAAAATGATGGTATTATTGGTAGTATATATGATCCATGTAATGAAAGTAGTGTAAAATGGTTGTGCATATTCTATAAGTTTCCATACTTTAAGGATATAGCCATTAGGCATAATGTTGACTTTATACATACTGAGAAAAATATAGCCTATGCTATTATAGAAAATCTTTTTGGTGCTTTGGATACTATTTCATCACGTGAAGATTTTTGACAACTACAGATTCATTGAAATCTTTGGGTTGAAAAATATGATGATGAAAAATATAAAAAACCTAGTGCTCCTTATGTTTGTACAAAGGAACAACGTGCACAATTCTTACAATTGATGTCTCAGAATCACTTTCCCAATGGATACGTAAGTAGTAGTATTGGAAGCCAAACTAACATTAATAGCTTAAGAAGCCTCAAGACCCATGACTATCATGTCAAAATCAAGAATATTTTACCTATTGTGGTAAATATAGAAAGTTTGGCAAAGGGGCCAAGATTGGAAATTATAAAGTTGGGCCTAATATTAAAGAGACTGATTTTACATGTATTAGATCCTTTTAACTTTGATAGTTTGAGGGAGGAAGTTGTTGAAGTCCTTTGTCTATTGGAATAGGAATTTACACCAACAATCTTTAGCATTTCTATGAATCTTTTGATACATCTAGAATATGAACTAGAGCATTATGGCCCAATAATAATGAGATGGATATATCATATAGAATGATATGTGAAGGTTTTGAAAAAAAATGTTTATACTAGGGAAAAACTAGAAGGCATCATGTCTAAGGGATATTCAAAGCAAGAGGCCATGGGATTTTGTACAGAATATATGAGGGATTTTAAAAATGTCGATCGATGAGTATGGGATGATGATGAAGATGAGAGAGTTGTAGGTGAAGTATTAGAAGGAAATGGACATTGTCACTTTAAGATATCACAAATAGAAAGAAGTGTGATACATGCCTATATTCTTCAAAACACATCTTCATTCAATAAGTGGTGCAGGTAAAAAAAATTTACACAATAATTTATTTACTCAATTGCATTTACACATTTATATTATTAATCTTATTATTTTTACACTAATATTTTATGTAAAAAATATGAAGAAGAGAATCAAACTTTGATGAAACATCGACCTCAAAAGTGCAGATGTCATGATTTGATTGGAGGTGATTTTTTTCCAAAATTTGAAGAATGGATTGGTAATGCAGTCAGTGATCCAAAAGAAGAAGGTCAAGATATAACAATGGAGGAAATTGAGCTTTCACAATTTCCACATTTATGGGCTATGCATTTTAGTGGAATGTGGGCCTATGGTAGCTATTTAAGAGTGGAAGAAAAAGACAAAGGAAAGACAAATTGTGATTGTCTTGTTGTTTGCTGAATTTTTTCATGAAACTGAGAAGAAATTTTATGTTGGATTCATCTAAGAAATTATTCAAGTGGATTTTGGTGAAAATAGTCCTATAATATTAAAATGTAAGTGGATCCAACCATCTGTAGTATAATTTGATGAGTATGGATTTGTACACATAAATACATGATAATTTTTATCAGAGACAGATGAGCCATATGTTTCCCCTCTTCAAATTAACCAGCCATTTCTAATTGATGATGTAATAAGCCTAGGATGGTCTTATTTCATTCAAATAGATTTTCATTCAAAAAAAAATTCATGGAAGTTGTTAATATAATCCTGATGGGAAATATGTTAATTTACAAGAAACATTCGAAGAAGTGGATGAAGATGATGATGGAATGTTTGAAGAAGAAATTGGGAGAGAGAACTTATTGCATGTCACAGATGAGGATGAGGAAGAAAATCAAGTAGATGCAGACATGAGTGATCAAGATTCTGATCTTGCCAACAATACAAATGATTATGATGATGTTTTGTCACCTTAACTAGCTTGTCACCTTAGCTTGTTAGCTTGTCAACTAAACTTTGGTTATATGTATGGTGTAATTTATTATTGAATGTAATAAAGATCTGAGTATAGGTGTGATTATTCACTATTGTTTTATTGATACATTTTTTAATGTAATCATCATTATTCTACTGGTACATTATATATAAAACCTAAGATGTTCACTACTAATTTGTAGTGCATTTAAAGTTAGGTTCAATCATTCTTATTAGTTTTCTTACTTTGGTTGAGATTAATTTTGTTTAGTTAGAATATAATTTCTTGTATGTCCTATATGTTTTTTAGATGCTAGAATTTTCTAACTTCTCTAGAACTGCTATATATGAAAAGAAGTAAGCAAGATCTAAAAGTATCAAATAATGCAACAAGATACCTATGAAAGTAAACAACTCTTTAACATATTTGAAATAAATTGTATTCATTTCTTTGATATTTGAATAGCTTTAGTTTGTAATACAACTTCTAGCCTCCACATGCATTTAATATGCTTGTGTGAAAGAAAGAATAATGAACATATGTGATTTCATAATACATATAGATATCTTAACATTAGGTGAACAAAATATTTAACCTATAATATTAAACAATTTGTGTGAAAAGACAAGTATAATTCCCTATCATTATCCCCCTTACTGTTATGTTTCCCCTAACTTTAATACTATCATGTTGTTCTGGATCATGCTATGTTTTTTTTCTTCAATTGTCCCCCTTTAACATCAATGGCAAAGGTGTTGGTCAATTAACCCATTGACTTAAATCTCCTCATCAACTTGTAGTGTGAGAACTTTAAAAGACTTGAACTAGAACAAAAGGTCAATGATGAATTATAAGACCAAAATACTCAAGGTACAAGAGTTCCATACTTAGGCAAAAAAATTAAAAATAACAACCCCTATGTTAGAACCTCCAAAATTTGCCTAATTTCATTATCATAACTAGCCTTGAACCCAATGACTAAATCCCTAATTATTATGTTAAAAGTCTCTCTACCTGACTAAACCTCCTCATTATAAATAAAGAAATGATCTCTTAGGTCTGACTAACACTGAAAACTAAAACTAAGAGACTAAAGAATTATAAATTTGTTCAATATTTTCAATAAAATGATATCTAAAATATTTTATTCATAATATACCCCTATATTTCCACCTAAAATACATAAAAATCCAATACCACAGCCCCACAAGGGGTAAAAGTAACATTGTGGCATGGCAGTGAACAATCACCCAACCACTAGAATTAACCCGTTGTCCCATGAGAGTCCAAAGGGGTGTGTGTGTGGTAGTGGTATAAGACTATCTAACCCATTCTCTTGTAGTAAGCAAAGTGAAGGTGTGTGGTATAGTGGGGAGAGTAAAATGCTAACTCTACCATATCACTACCCTGAATTGGTCTTGATATGATAGAGAGGTATTGTGGTACAAGTTATCAAAGCATTTAAATCATTAGTGGTAGTTATTACATCTCTAAACATGAATCATTCAATTTACCAAGATTAAATACATGTATTTAACTTGAAATATAGATAGATTATGAAATATTTTATAGGAATTGATATTAATAGTGAGGTGACCGAGTTCAGGAGCAAATATACTTGGGATTCGATGCCATTTTTGAAATCATTCACACAACTCAGCATACCATAGGTAAGGGAGTTCAAGGAGGAAAAATCTACAACTATTATTTCATTAGGTAAGTTCATAGAAACCCTCTATAGCAAGTGCATAAGAAATTAATTTTCTCAATTCTATAAGTAGACACTAAACTAGTAAAGGTACAAGTACTTTACAACTAACCCTGTCAACCTTTAGGTGGTTAGTAACTTAAAGTTACTAGATTTTATCCCTAACTAGCTAAAATATAATATATTATGTATTTTTATTTTTATTCTTTTTTTCCTTTCCATTATCCTTATCTTATTCATCTTTTGGCAGCACATCCAAGTTTATATGTATGTGAGGGATCCGTATAGTTGATATAGAGGATCTTCTTCAATCATTTACTTTATTTCTAAGATAGTTGGATGTGTCCTTAAAAACCAATTACTTATTATCATAGCAATAGTTGGTTCTATGTAGTGGTTATGGGATCCTATAGGTGAAAGTTTGCAATTACTACGAGAAAATTATAGGTGAAAACCTACAATTGCTATGGGAAACCTATAGGTGAAAATATTGTATCTTGGTAGTTGCTACTAACAACTTATAGGTGAAATATTGCAGTTTTTATGGGTAACCTATAGGTGGAAACTTATAGGTTGGTAGTTGTTACAGGTTGAGCCCCTTTTGTTTCGGGCTTCTTTATAAGTGTTGTGACTAAGTAAGATTCTTGCAGTCTTATTCTACCCTTCAAATGTTTGTTAAATAAGGTTACACAAGTATAATCTAATCAAAGAAAAAACATCATTAATCCATAACACAACATGCATATATTAATGCACACATATAATCATTAATTCATTCACATGAGTCATGGATAGTTTTATGGATTCATATAGGAAAAGATATACAACTAGGTATGGATGAGGCTATAAATAGAATAATTAGTGGCCTCATCACACCCCCTAATTAATCTCTTGCTTGTCCTTGATCAATCCTTCTTTGCATTTTGAATCCACAATATTTCTTGAAGTTTATGGGATCAGTACAACCATCCCTTCAAAGATATAAAAACCTTTAAAATCATCTATGTTTTTTCTACCCTTTCTTTTTTACCTCTCTGTCAGCTGACACATTCCCTTCCCAATCAGGTATTGGGAACCAAAACATGGGTGGATGAAAGATCAACCCCAACCAACTTATCCTTCTTTTCTTAACAATCTTAATGTACATATATAATCTGTTTATTGACTCTTTGAGGTTTTGATGGGAATAAGGTTCTTTTCATTTTAGTGTATCTGAAAGCTCTACCCATCTGTGCAAATAGGAAACAAAAATTTGTTTTCCATATCCATCCATAAGGCTCAAGTAGTGGTTATGGACCTCTACTTATTTATTTGTGACCCATGCTCATGGAGTATCTACATTCATAAAAGCAATCCATTCCTCTATTATAGCTTTTGAATCAGAAAATTCACCCCTAAAAATTAGCGTAGACTTTTTTTCTTTCTCTTAATAGTCCTCAACCTATTTATTTCTTCTTGTTTCATTAAGGATGTATGAGGTAAAAGCATTTACTTGGACATCCCATAGGTATATATTTGGATTCCACTTTGTGTCATGTGGCACAACATACTGATGCATGTAAAAGTCACTCAATTGTGCTTGAATATCAGGGTCAACATGCCTATAGACCTCAAAGAAAGACTCAGAATTATGTACCATGTAGGACTAATCACTATATATCTTATCATATTTGAATTTAAGCCACCTTTCTTCTAAGTATACAACATATACCCTAGAGGGTGATTTGTACTCCATTAACATCTTAGTGGTCTTATGCATGTTAGTGATTTTTCTTTCAAATAAGTGATCCTAGTCTCAACCCTTTTTAGGATTTCTTTTAAATCTTCCTTTTGCTCCCTTGATTCAACATATAATTTAAACTTGTGTATCAATTGCTTATGATAAGTTTCATCATCACAAAAAATTTCTTCAATAAATCTCAAAAGGTCATCAATTTCTATTGGCCTAATAGTTGATAGGTCTACATCAATTACTTATTATGCTACAAGTACTTTTGCAGTGGTCTTTACAAAAGAAAACCTATTATGGAATGGTACCAAAGCTAAAGCATTATTAGTTATAAGTTCTTCTAGGGGTACACTAATGACATCTGTAGGTAAGGTGGATGAAGTTGCTACAGGCACTTCTAAGGGAGTTACTATAGCTCCTCCAATGTCCTTTCCTTGCTTGAATCTTCTTCCATACATGGTTTTATAAATTTTGCTACCCCCAAAACTGTTTCCAAGCCTCTTTTGCCTTTTAACTCTGTTATTTTATTCCTCAACCTATATATCTCTTCCATGGCTTGTTCCAAAGTTTGGAACTCCTGGTCATGAGGAAATTTGTCTTGCTCTGCTGCTTCTTCCATGGTCTTTTCTTCAAGCAATTCTTTCTCTTTTATAGGATGATACGACATTATTATTTCTTCTTCTTTATACACTATTTGTTTGAGTAGTTCCATGTCTTCTTCTCCCAATTTGGGTTGTTTAGGTGACTGCATTTCCTCTTCCTTTACATACTCTTTTTTATTAAACCATTCTACTATCTCAAACCTATCAGAGGTCTTACGAATTCTAGGCTCCTTCTTTTCATCCTCATTGATGTCTATAGGTGAGGATGTTAGGGTTGACCTTTGTCTTTTAATTATTTAAGACCTTTTAGGAGTAGGTCTCCTTCTCTTTCATGTAGATGCCTTCTTCCTTTCAATCTTATTTTTATTTTTATGAGGTGGATATATTGAAACCTACTTCTCCTATGTAGCTAGTGATGTAAGATCTTCTTGTTAAGGATCAATTTTTGTGGCATCCCCTTCTTCCTATACAACTAGTGATGGAAGAGCTTATTCTCCTTTTGAAGGAGCCGTGATGGAAGAATCTACTTCTTGTGTTGAAATATTTGGAATAATAGGAGAAGGAATATCATGCCCAGTTTATTTTGGTGTACTTTTCTCCTCTATATCCTCGAGAGGTAGCACTATTTTTTTTCTATCTTCTCTTACCTATAGCAACTACAGGTGAGACTGTAGTAGCTATGGGCTGACTAGTTGTACTAGGGCCTATAGTATCCTCTTGTGTTATTTTTTAGACTTGTCCCTTGGGAGATTCCCCCTCATTATTTCCCTCCTCTTGTTGAGGTTCACCAATCCTTAAAGTTAGAATTTGTTCCTAGTTAAGGTTAGGTCTAGTATCTCTTATTCCTTGTTTAACTAGCAACCAAACTAGATAATGATGAGACAAGGATTTCTCTACCCCACTTTGGTATTCTTTAGACATTTTATTTAGGATATTCCATAAGTGGTTTGGGATATTAATAGTCCTACCATGCCTTAAATGATTCAAAAATTTGAATTGGAGAGTATATATTAAGGAATACTTACCTTCATATGTTAGATATTTGATGATATATGAGGCCACTTCTCTCTAGGATGAGGGTATACTTAGTGTCTCTACACCTCTTTTATTAATCACTAGCCTTTCATTGTCTTGAAAAGATTGTTGCCTAGCTAGTTGGTTATTAGGTTTTTCTTCCTAGTTTTCCCTAGTTCTTGGTAACCTAGTAACCTAGCTTACCATTTCTTTTGTAACTGAAAATGAGATGACAAATATTTTTGTATGTTCTCCTATAAAATACCCTACTAATTCTATAGTGAGAGGTTTTGAAAAATACTATAGTTTCTCAAATAGGTAGCCCATCCAACCCTACTAAAGATGGACTAGTTATCTAGGTCTCCTTGCAACTACCTATGGTTTGAGGGTTCTCTTCTCACTACCAAACCTCCCATCTATCTAGTTTATCTTCCTATCAAAATTTTCAAATAGATATCTCTTCAAAACACCCAATTTTACCTTTATATTGTTGCCTATAGTGAAACAAGTTTATTTAATAATGATAATTTTGTTGCAGGCTGCAACAATGTCTTGCTTAAGTCTTTTTGTGAATGAGCTTTGATCTTGAAGTGGAAAATAATAAAATTGATTGTTTTCCCTAATTGAATATAGGTGTAGTTATGGCATAATCATGGGATTTCAATATACACATGTAGATAATCATTTTATTGGTTGATTGTAGCATTCTTCTCCTCCACATGAAGTGTTACTTGTCCCCAAGTGATGTGGTATGTGTAGGATGAAAAAAGATAGGATGGGGTCATAATGAGGGTTTTGAGTGGTGAGTTGGCATAGCTCATGACAAGACTCAATGAATGATGTTTTAATGATTATATTTGATTTTTAATATAATGCATGCTATATTAAAAAAAGTAAGTGTTTTTCTATGACTAAAAGATACACCATACCTTTATAAATGTTTGTTCATAAGATTGTGGCATAGGAAATCTACATGTGAGTGTCTATCGAAATGGAAGCTTAGCTTGTTGTTTCTTCATGTAATTATTACCATGGTAGTCATGATTTTGTCATATTGTTACCCTTGGGTAATTATGTGATCACAGTGTCTTATCCTTTAATTATGCCTTCAGCAACCTACATGCAATCATGATGACCTGCAAAGCACTAGAGCAGTGGTCTTATAGTGGTATAGAGACTATTACCATCCTTCCACAAGGTGGTTTTGTAGATCTTTGTTTATTATCAAATTCAGATCCTTTATAATCATGGAGGAAGGTGGGTGATGGCATTTGTTTATCTTGATCTCCTCTGTATGAGCCTGATGATGGATTGTTTCTCTTCTATCTTACTCCTATTAAATGAGGATGATTGCTGATGGATTCTTTGTTTAGTAAACTTTTAACTTGGTAATTAGATGGTTTATCAAAATTGGGACCTATGCTCCAGAAAAGATCCCAAATATCTCTTATTGGTAGAGTGAAATTATTTTCCATGAAGTGATCAAAAGCTGAGAATGGTTCTTTTGTATCCATATAGTCATAAATTCTGGTCTACATTACTCCAAATGGAGATTGGAAGTGTATGATTTTATTGTAGCACTTACTTTGTTATTCAAGGGTATGGTCATTCCTTAGCAATGTTTGAAGTTTCTACTCTAATCTTCCTTCACTCCTCCTCTAGCTTGTCTAGTGTCTTCCATGAATTTATCAATAGCCCATAGCCAAAGTCATAGCTCATCATTTGTGAGGAATTAACCTGCAACTACTAAATAGGTATTTATAGGGGTTAGGATGTACTTGAAAAAACTATAGGTTGAGCCCATAGCCACTATAAAGTTGTGCCTAGTGGTGATGAAAGTGCCCATAACAACTATAGAATAGCCTATAGTAACTAGAGGAATGGCACTTGTTGTCCTTGTAGCATCTTCATGGCACATGACTGCTAACATATTGACACGTTCTATATCTAACATCCATTCTGTATCAAATAGTGGGAAGTTAATTTTTGTTTAATGTGTTAGGGGCATAGTCTTAGGTTTCCCATCATCATTTTCTAGTTTCTTATAAATGTTTATCTATGTTTTATCGAATGTTTTATATCTCAATATAATATGTATTTTTTTGTTTTTGTAGAAATGTATTGATAAACTCCAAGAAGGGGATAAATTTGGGGTGTTGGATCCATTTGATGGTGATGTTATGGGCATTGAGCAGATTCACTCACTATCTATTGTACATGGAGTCAAATTGAAAGGAACAGGAGATGCAAATGTAAATATTTTAAAGGTCACAAATACCCCTTGCTTATGAAGACAAAATAGATGGAGCTATCCATCTGAAGATAAATAAGGAACCTTCACATAGTATGTGGCCACTAAAATATTTGCAAAAAATGACATAGTTGATGTTTATCATGTACTCATTATTAGACAGCTTGGCCCAATGCTTTATGCAGTAGTTTGAATGTGTTGTTTAGGAACCTTTATCATGGTGTATTTGCAAGAGTTGGAAACTCTTATACTTTGAAATTTTTGATTATATATATATATATATATATATATATATATATATATATATATATATATATATATATATATATATATATATATATATGAACATCTTATAGTTCATCAAAATTACATTATAGTTTTTATTGCAAATTACCTTTTTTTTATCATGATGTTGAATCAATATTTTAACTTCTAGCATGTTGTAGCTTGTTCTTATATGTAACATTTTTATTTGCTTTTTTGTTTTAATTCAAGTTTAAAAATATGTTTATTTCTATCCTTTTTAATGGGTTATATGTCATCGGTAAGAAGGTCAGAATTAGAAAGCAAGATTGGATGCCCCCTCTTCTTGGGTGGTTTAACCTAAATTTTGATGGTGCAGCACATGGTAATCCAAGTGCATCCAAGGTGGGCTGCATTATTCTTGATTATTGTAGATTAATGATCAAATACCTATCTAAGAAAATATAAGATGGGTCCAACAAAGAAGTGGAAGCTCAGGCTCTAGCAAGTGATATTGAATTGGCTATCTAATGTGGGATCTTGAATCTGATTGTGAAAGGTGATTCACAAGTTATCCTTACGGCTATGGAAAAAAGAGAGGCTAAATCTTGGAATTTAGAGAATATATTGAATAAAACTTGGTGAAATTTGGAATTTTTCTCTATTGTAAAGTGGCATCATTACTTTCAAGAGGTAAATATGGCTCTAGACTTCCTTACAAACTATGGCATCAATCAACCTGAGGTTTATAGGTTAGATAACATCAGGGAAGCTTGGGAGGATTTCCATATAGCCTCATTGATTAATATTAGTTGATTTCCATGTATCTATCCTTTTGTATTTCTTTATCACACAAAGCAATTACAAAATGATTTGTATCTATTAGAGCCTTTGGTGGTGAATGTGGCTACTAACACCTTAAGCATGCTCCCTTTCACTCCATTTAATCATTGCTTGTCAAGAATGTGTGTGAAGTGATCAGGGAGGAGTATTTACATTTATGTTTGGATGGTGTTTTAATTGGGGTGATTGATGGCTCTCCTTTACACATGAGAGCTTAGAGGCTTTGGCTATGTTCATTTATTTTCATTTTACCATGTTTAGTGAAGCATATGTGTGGGTGGCCTTTGCAAATTTTATGTTGTGTTTAGGGGATATTTCAATGGAGAACTAGAGTGATATTATGATTTATACTATGTGCATATTTGGGTATAGGTAAGTGAGGGAGATGGCCTTTGAGGGACTTATATCATAGGCCCGTCTCTGACATATTTTTTAGTTACCATCAGAAGAAGTGTATGTTGTTGTAGTGGATGTTTTAGGGAAAGAGTTCATGGTTAAGGGGGTCAAGTGTAGGGTAAACTCAAAATTGGATGACGTCTTTGCCTCTAATCTCATATTCTTAATCTTTGAGGTAGAGGTGGTGGTGAAGGTGGTAGCTTTCTATGTTTGCCTAAAATGTTGAGTTGGCCTAATCAAGAAAATCCATTTACATGATTTGAACCCTCTCCCATCCCTACCATTCTCAGGGTAAGATGGCCTAGGTGTCATCCCTGATTCTGATTTTCATGCTTTGGAAACCAGATTTTTGATTCTCTTAATTTTTTTGAAGAATCTCCATAAGGTCATGCTACTTGATATGAAGATTGATAAATTTGTTTCATGACCGATGATGTCACAAATGAGGAATCCCATCCTAGAGTTGGTGTTGTTATGTAGCCACCAGCATGAGTAGAAGAGGGTGGAGGTAGTGAGAAAGATGGTCAGATGGGTGTTGCATGGAATGCTATAAGAACCATCTTGATATAATTTAGCATTGGCAGAGGCCATAGAACATGGACCAATAGAGGTGGTAATGTCCTCTGTACCTTCTTCATTTGGGGGCTTTGAGTGAATGGTCCAAATGAGGAAACCATTTTTGGCGAGGAAGGAGAAACATGTAGGGGTGAATATGATGTGGTGATACTATCATATTTGGATTAGGAGGGCATTATAGATGCTACTATGTAAGCTGTTGATTCAGTGTCCTTGTTAGTTTTTTGTCTTTTGGCCTGTCTAGTTTTTTGGGTTTGTGGTTGTTTCCTATTTTATGGGGTTCTTATGTGGCCCTTCAATGTTTCTCTTAGTCTCAACTTTTAGGGACTATTTTAGATAACTTGGACTTATCTATAGTCCAACTAAAAAGCAAATATCAATAATATGTCTAAATTATTTAAAATTTTATAGTTTTAAATTCTCTCAAATCTAATAAATTGGGAATATATCCAAATTATTAACATACTTTCCATGTGAAACTTGTGTAGAACTCAAAAACTATTCATTTTCAGATATTATCTCCCATCCAATTTAGGGACATAAGCCCAGATTATCTGAAATAGTCCTTTTTTGGTGGTGTCTGTTGTTTTTTAGTTTTGGTTGGTTTTGTGCCAGGCATTGTAAAAAAATTTTACTTTGCGGGCTAGGAGCCCAATACTAACCTCGTAATGATCTAAAAAAATATGTTTATTTCTATATTTTTATTTGCTTTTATGTTTTAATTCAAGTTTAATAATATGTTTATTTATGCATTATACAATTTATGGTATTTAATAAACTATTCATATCATATAAATGAAAATTTACAACTAAACTAGTAGTAAATATAGTGATGATGCAATTAATAAACAATGTATCAATATACTACCAGTTGATAGAAATTACTGGAAAAAAAATTAAATAAACTACTAAATGATGGAAATTAAAAATTAAAATGACTAACTTTACTACCAATTAATGGATATTAGTCAATTAAAATGACCAAATATACTACTAATTGATATCAATTAATAATTAAATTAACTAAATATACTACCAATTAACAAAAATCAGTGAATAAATATGACTAAATATATGACCATTTGATGATAAAATAATGATTAAAATGACTAAATATACTACCAATGGATGGAAATTAGTTAATACAAATGACTAAATATACTACCAATGGATGAAAATAAGTGAATAAAAATGACTAAATATGCTACCAATTGATGGCAATTAATGATTACAATAACTAAATAAATGACTACCATGACTAAATAAATGACCAATTAACAACAATCAATAACTAAATATACTACCTAATTGATCAATAAAAATAACCAATAAATGACTAAAAATGGTTTAGTCATAAATTTGGTCATGTTATAAATGACTGACAATAAACTACTAATGGCCACATGACCAAGCTTATTCATTTATATGCCATTTTTAGTAGTTTTTTTAGTCATTTATTTTTGTTTTTCTACTAGTGTTATGTGCCCTATATGAAATCCAAACTCCAATCTATAATCCAACACCTATGAATTTTATGCCTAGCATTCATCTCTATGTACCTCTTAATCCTTTTTTTTGTAGGTACACAATCAACAACTTGTTCTCATTGCATATAAAAACATTGCTACCATACCCAACACTAGCGGTTATGTTGATTATACTAGTAACTAACAGGGTATCCCATCATTTATAAGTAACCTGATGCCTATTAATAACATGCATAACTAAGCACACCCTAGTGTCCCTGAATTTATAAATGTTGCAACACATGTGACCAATAACTTATCGCAAGTGAGAAATCCATAAAATACTAGTGTGAACCCAAAAGTAGTTAATTTGAAGAATATGGTCTAGAGGTTGACAAATTATATGGTCAATGTACATAGACAAGTGCCTCAAAATACCAACTAAAATGCAAATAACCCACCACCAAATAGAAATTTCAACTTCTTGAGAACTAACAGACAATGGAACATGAGGCCAAACAACCAAGGTATGCTTGGCCCACTAGATAGTAATAATCAGAGCAACAACAATAGTGATTTTAGTGTATTAAACTTTATTGATTTGCCATTGCCCACTTGGTGTGGATACATAATATGGCTTACCATGTTGAGATTGATTATGTTGAATTCATTTATGCCTCAAATATCTTATAGAAAGAGATGAAAAACCTAGAACTAGTCCTTGCACCTAAAAACAACTCTAACCAAGGTGGAAAAATCCTTGGTACAACTCTAGTCTTTGAGACTTATGAGTTTCCACTCGAGAGTGAAAATGAGACTAAAAAAACTTAGATGAGATACATGTATTTAAATAATTTCAAAGGGAAAACGACTACCAACTAGGGAATTTTTTTTAAACTTCCTTAACTACATCTACTCCTTCAGACAACATTCAAGTTCCACTTGATGAGAACTCAAGCAACAACCCATTTCCACCTAAAGGACCTCAAACATCTTATCAACTAAAGAACAACTCTATTCCCTCACAAATTGACAACCCAATAGAACCAAACAAATATGGATAAAATACTATGGATAACCTAAATAAAAGTAAGGCCAATATCATGATGATTGAATTGCTCTAGATTTATAACCAAAAGGGCATGTTACTAAAAGAACTATCCACTCCTAAAGGGAAAGAAGTCATCAAGACAATAAATGCTCATGTCATAATTTACAAACATTAAATTGAAACTCTTGCTTTCCTCCTAACCATCCATATTTTTGGTAAAATTTTGCATAATTATTTGGTGGAATTGGGGGTTTCTAGAAATGTGATGTCTTATGCAATTTTTCAATAGTTGGGTTTGACACCTACAAAGTCAAATAAGAAAGTTGTTCAATTGGACAAATAGAGGTTAAAGTTTTTAGTGGGTTGAATCAAATTCACATGTATTTGGTTTCTAATTTGAGGGTGAAACATTTTATTGAAATTTAGGTAGTGGATATCCCTGATGCTTATGATATGATTCTAAGTAGAGATTGATATCGAACACTAATTGGGTACATGTAAATTGATATATCACATATTTTAATCCCATGGTGATGCATACCAAATCAAATTAGAATTGATCATGAGCCCAAAATGACTTACATGATCACAAAGTATAACAAAACAAATGAGATCTTATATGAAGAGTTAGAGCTTGGGGTCTATGCATTTGAGAAAGAGATAGAAAATTATATGAAGTTATATATTAACATGTTATTCATAAAAAAAAAAAATTAAAATTTGAGGAGTTGGATTAGCTAGATGAGGATGATTTCCTCTGTGCCCCTAAGATAACCTCATTCCCTAATGCTACCAAAATATACGAATATGTGAAAACAATTGATCTAAGTGTAAACTAAGGTTGCCAACAACTCTTGTCAACATGAGGAATGAATGAGTTAGAAATCAACAAGCTTAATAAGAGTTATCCAAGTGAAGATAAGGAGTTTGTGAACTCCTGTGATGAGAAAATAACTATTATGGACAGCCCTATACTCACTTTTACCACTAAATACTTATTCATAAGGTCTTTATCAACTGAGAAAAAATATGTATGCCCCCTTGACATTGATAAGGCGATGAATAATTCAATTTTAAAATAAATCCCAATCATTAGAATCCTACACATACAACTAAAAATCATTTGTGGATATTAAAATTTGATGATTCTAAGTTTGAGAGTAGGTTTGTTGCTATTTTAGAGTTCATCAATCCCCATGGAAAGTCATATTTATCTAAATTATGCATGCAATTATACTTACACAAATAATGCAACTGAGTATGAGGTACTAGTTCACAATCTCTTGTTTGCACTCAAGAAGAAAGTCAATAACCTTAAGGCATTGGGTGACTTTGAACTACTAGTTAAACAAATAAGAAGCCAATATGCTTGTAATGACAAGCATTTATCTAGATATTATAACTAGGTGTGGAACTTAATAGAGGATTTTGATGCATTCAACATTCAAACATTACTTCATAGGATAAATTATATGATAGATGTAGCAGATGCATTGGCAACATCTATGAGTAGTCTGAAACCTATAATTGAATCCAAGTTGAGAAGGTTCTCAGCAGAGTTAGTTTCTACTCCTTCCATTCCTAAAAAAATTAATAACTTCTAGGTATTCAATGATGATCAACACCTCATCAAATTCATCACTAACATGGATGTGTTTGAGACTCAGATTATAGATGAAGATGACAGAAAAGAGTCTGAACTAGATGAAGAAGGGGTAATCAATCTAAAAATAAATAGTATGCCAAAGGGTATGATATCATTAGAATAACTATTCAACATGGATTAATAGGTTGATAAATAAAAATTATCCCCCACCAAAGGTATGTTACACCAACATTATAATCTAGGCAATACCAATAAATCAAATAATGTGTTTCTAGGCATGACATGTACAAAAAAGAAAAATAAGAGTTTTTTAAAGCCTTAAATGACTTCAGATATGTTATTGAATGGAGATATGAGGAATTAAAAGTGTTCAACATTTCTATTCTCATGCATACCATCCCTCTTAAGCCAAAAATCAGACCATTCCATAAGAGAAAAAGGCTAGTGAATTTGCTGTTAGAATCGTTGATATTCAAGGAAGTGCAGAAGTTACTCCAAGAAATAATAATCTTCCCTATCATACACTCCATGTGGGTGGCTAATTTAGTTTCAGTTAGAAACAAAATCAAAGAGACAAGGATGTGTGTTGACTTACACAACTTGAGACAAGCTTCAGAAAAAGATAATTACCCACTACCTTCACTAGATGAAGTTTTACAAATAGTGAATGACTCTCAAATGATGTCATTCATAAATGGGTACTCAGTGTATAATCAAGTAGTGTTCAAATATCAGGATTGGATCAAGACATCATTTACAATAAAGTGGGGAATATTCACATACAAAATGATGCCATTCAGCCTAATCAATACAAGTTCTACTTTCCATCGTGTATGGATATCACGTTCAAGGATCTTATTGGAAAATGAATATTCATATAAATAGTAACCTAACTACCTTTTTCAAGAATAGAGAAGACCATTTGAAGGACTTAAGAGCAATCTTATACAAGTGCAGAGACCATAGAATCTCCTTGAACTTGAAGAAGTATATTTTTTGGGTCACATAGGTTAAGTTGTTTGGCCACATCATCTCAAAATGAGACATATCTATAGACCCTAAAATATTAGAGGAAATTCTAAAAATTACATTTCCTAGTAGATAGAAACAAGCTAAAGTCATTCTTCAGTAAGATCAACTTCATCAAGAAGTTCATTTTGGGATTTTTAGAGATCGTCTGACTACTAAATAATTTGATAAAGAAGGATGCTAAGATTGAATGTGTTGTAAGGTATCACCCTTGGTCTTTAGGAAAACACAACACTTGAGATTCATGATATGGTTTAACTACCTCCAATGGATCTGTTAACTTTGGTCATTATATCGAGTAATAAAAGGTCGATCTTTTGGTGCAGTGATAACCAGTGAGCTAATAATTGGTATCAAATCCAAAGGTCTCAAGTTAGAATCCTCACTTGCACTGAGGAAGAGATTATTTCAAGGTGTCACCCTTGGTCTTCAAGTTAGTGTAGTGCTCAAGATTCATGACATGGTTTAACTACCTCTCATGGATCTATTAACTCTAGTCATTGTATAGGGAGCTAAAAGTTTGATCTTTTGGTACAACAACTAGTGGGCCAATATAATGAATGGTTAAATCACAAATGGATTTTATTCAGATCAAGAAATAAATTGTAAATACACTTGTGCTAATCAGTATTGAATATACACAAACCTTTTACATCTACTCATTCACCTCAAAACATTCGAGTGATGATGTTATAACACATAAGAAAGAATCTAGACATAAGAGACCTTTCTCATTCATAAGTTATCAAATCCACATTTTTGATCTAAGGTATTCAACTATAGACAAATAATTTTTTTCCTTAATCAAAGTATTCAAAAATTATAGACACTACATTCTCTATAGTAAGGTATTTACAATTGTGTTTGACCCAATGGTGAAGGCTATGCTAATGTAAAATGAGTTGGGTTAGTGAATTGGTAAGTAGATGACCATTATCCAAGAGTTTGAGCTAGAACTCCAACCAATGAAGATCATAAGAGGTCAAGGACTCAGTGAGGCCATGGCTAAAGTAGACCCACAAATAGTTTTCCAGCAATACACAGTGCAAGATATCACAAACAATGACCCGTACCAAGATATAGTCTACCATTTGCTAAATAATGAGTGTCTAAGTCACCTAATTTCAACTCAGAAGAGAGCTTATGCCTAAAAATAAAAAAAATCATTATCAAACTAGGTGTTTTATGCAGAAGGAATCATGAAGGCATATATTTGAGATGCCATAACAAACAAGAAGTAGCTATATTACTCAATTATTTCAATGAAAAGTATGTAACTAGTCATGGTTTAGGGAGTGTTACAACTCATCATATACTCAATATTGAGTATTATTGGCCACATGTTTGTAAAGATACTCATGTTCACGTATAGAATTGTCATACCTAGAAAGTGATCATGCATAGAGAACATTATCCTACCATGCCATTATAGCTAGTTATTAAGGTGTGACCATCCATAAAATGTGGATTAGACTTTATCAGAGTGATCAATACTAAATCTTCACCAAGACACAAGTTCATTATTTTAGCAACTGATTATTGTACCCATTGGACCGAAGCTAAAGCATGCAATAATTGTATAAATAACATGGTAATCAACTTCTTAGAATAACATATCATTACCAAGTTTAGGATGCCTGATACTCTGGTATGTGATAATGGTCCCACTTTCTCATCTCTTTAATTCATTGAATGGGCCTATGAAAACTAGGTAATCCTAAAATTATTTTTCAATTATTATCTATAGGGTAATGGGGTAGCATAATCTACTAATAAATTTTTTCTTGATGTGATTAAGATCTTGGCAAAGAACTCTAGGGATTAGAATTATGTTCTAAAATTTGCATTTTGATTTGATAAGACTAGGATAAATTATGCCTTATGAACGTCACCTTATTATCTTGTTTATGGACAAGACCCAATATTCCCGATTGACCTAAGAATTATAATGTTACAATTTATGAGAGATTACCTATAAATATATGATAAGATAGAATCTCGCTTACTCAACCTGATTCAACTAGAAGAAAAATGTGATGCAACCCTGCTACATTTCATCAAACACTAAGAGGTCATCAACATTGGTTTAAAAAATGAAATCCTTTAAGATCTTTGATTTGGTCCATCTCTGGGATAAGGCTCAGGAGAACAAGAGACAACATGTCAAGTTTGATGCCCTATGGTTGGGTCCCTATGAAATCTTTAAAATACTGGATGAGAATGCATTTTACCTATGGTGTCTAACTGGTGAGGATGTTTCATTTCCTATCAATGGAATTTTCCTTAAGCACTACTTCCAAGCTTGAATTATCTTGGTAAGTTCTTTTAAATAATTTCTATTTCCCTTTCTTGCTTTATTTTTATTATATTTCCTACTTTGATGTTACTTTAGGTTTTTTTCCTACTTTTCTCATGTTTCATTATCAGTCTGACCTCGTTGTTTGTCTCTTTTTAATCTAGCTCATCTAGTTTTTCTATTAGGTTATCCTATTGGTTAAAGAATGAATACCATAATGCTTGTATGTAGGTGATTTGCATGTCATTCTGGTATGTAAGTACTCTAAGTAGTTTGTAACCTTAGATTCTATTTATAAATCATTTTAAAAAACTTAGGTTGTCATGTGTGTTCTGAGTTTGTTTGAGTTGGATTAAGTTTAGGTAAAACTATTTGGTCAATGATTACATTCTTTTGAAACCAAACACAAAAAACACATCTTAATGGTTAATGGGTTTGTCTAGACAAACCTGCTATGGTGAAGATCTAGGGTGAAAAATATATATTTATGAATTTCTCTTGCTACAATAGTTCCCAAATCAAAATTGAGGTGCTAAGAAATAAATATAAAACATAAATCAATAAAATAAAATTCAATGTCTAAAAAACTCACTTTTGAGTGATTCGGGAAATATCTATTGGGGATATGAACTTCTAACCAATAGTAGATCAAGGCCTTGAGTGGGATCAGAGGAAATTGTTAAGAATAAATCCAATACGTGTGCAAGAAAATAAATGTGGAAATAAAAACGACATAATCAAAAGCATGAGTAACACATTACATAGAGAGTGTACGTAGAAACCTTGTAAGATGCAAGGAAAAACCATAGGGAAAATGGTAGTTGTATCTTTCTATTCACTTCAAGCTCTGTAAAAAAAAACCTCCTCCTTCAAAACCCTCTCTTTCTCCAATGCTATCTTTCAAGAATACAAGCTTTAAAAAGCTATTTTACAATCTAGAAAATAATAACTTATTTTCTCAACTTCTACCACTCAATAAAACCTCTCAAATGTCCTCATTTTATAGAAATGAAAATTAAATAATTATCAAGAAGGAAATGAAGGGGAGAGAAGGAAAAATATGCCACACCCATGTGGAAAAACTATTCAACATATGACTTTTCTCATGTGAGGCCAAAACCTGGAATCTGATGAGGTCATCCTCCACCAAACTTACTTTGACTTTCACATCATGAACGAAAACAAGGTGTCCCAAAGAACTTCATCCCACCTTCACATGGAGTCAAGAAATGGCATCAAAACTCTCATGATTTTCCTCCAACATGAAAGTCCACACACATGTGCCAAAGAATTAAAAATTCTTTGCCTTTTGACTTGGTTAACTTACTTCCCAAGTCAAACATATGTGATATTATAAAATGGCATCCCATTTCCTCTCTCCTCATTTTCCAACAAATCAAGATGCTTTGTGGGTCATGCCATGTCCCACTTGTGCCACCTCATATGTCTAGTCACTCGGGTCTTACCATGGGCCCACCACCTGGGCCCCACCACCATGTTAGTTGTGAATAGTGACTTCACATATACTAAAATTATCCCACTTGAAGTCAATATACATAGGATTTTACATACCTATGTATCTTACCATCTAGCTTCGTATCATGCCCAATGTTGCCTTCATCAAAATTTCAACAAGCCTAGAGAAGTTTTGTACCAATTAAACTTCTCTATCCTGACTGACTTTGTTAACATGTCTCTAGTAGTCTATTTAATGTCTAGGTTTGAAAATAGGATCCTACCATCCTCCACCATGCTCATGATGAAGTGGTACTTGATGTCAATATGTTTCTTACGATCATGAAATGTTGCATTCTTCAAAAAGTGAATTGCACTCTGACTATCACAACGTAAATTAATCTTTCCTTTCATTTCCATGAAGTCACCCAAAAACAACTCTAACCATATTGCCTCTTTACAACCTTTAGTTTCAGTCACATACTTTGCTTCAGTGGATGATAAAGTCACCACTAGTTTTAACTTAGAAGCCTAACTCACAACTCCACCAGCAAGAGTAAAAACATATCCTATAGTGGACTTTCATCCATCCCTGTCACCACCAAAATCAAAATCTATAAAAAATCTTATTTGTAAATTTACTCTTCCATAGAAAATTGCATCATCTGAAGTGCCTTTTAGATATCTGAGTATCCACTTCACCATAGACCAATGATCCTTTCCAAGATTTGCCATGAACTGGCTCACGACTCCCACTACTTGGGAAATATCTGGTCTTGTGCTCACCATAACATACATGAGGATCCCTAACGCTGATGAATAAGGTACACTAGACATACTTGTCTTTTCCTCTTCTATATTAAGGCATTACTTAGAAGACAACTTAAAATGTGCAAGAAGTGGGGTACTAACTAGTTTAACTTTTTACATATTGAACCGTTGTAGAACCTTCTCAACATGTCTTTTGTGATAACAAGATCTTCTTAGCTTTCCTATCCTTGTGTATCTTCATTCCCAAAATTTGGTTTGATGCTCCTAAATCCTTCATCTCAAATGTCCTAGCCAATTGAGCCTTTAAATCATTGATCCTCTTCATGTTGGGGCCTGCAATGAACATGACATCAACATATAGTAGTAAAATAATAAAGCTCCCATCATTGAATTTTTTATGATATGTACAATGATCAGCTTCACTTCTACTAAATACTTGGCTCTTCATGAAGGTTTAAAATTTTTTGTACCACATTATTGATGCCTATTTCAAACCATACAAATATTTCTTCAGTTTGCAAACCATATGCTCCTTTCCTTTTACCTCATAGCCCTTAGGCTGATCCATATAAATCTCTTCCTCAAGATCACCATGTAAGAATGTTGTCTTCACATCAAGCTACTCTAGCTCTAAATTTTTTGAAGATATAAATGCAAGTAACACTCTGATATTATTCATTTTTACAATAGGAGAGAAAATCTCATTGAAATCAATACCCATTTTTTGCACATAACCTTTTGCCACCAAATGAGCCTTGTGTTGTTCTAAAAACTCATCACTATTTTTCTTCAGATTGTACACCCACTTATTTCCAACACTCTTTCTTTGAGGTGGAAGATCCACAATCTCCCATGTCTTATTTTTATAGAGTGATATCATTTCATCCTCCATGGCTTTCCTCCATTATTTTCATTCTCAGATTCTCTAGCTTCCTGAAATGAACTAGGTTCACCCATATCAATAAACAAATCAAAAGATGATTGAAATGCATAAGTTTACCTTTATAGAACCCTCTTGGTATGATTAGACCTTATAAATTTTGGTTGTTTTACTTGGTGTTTTTCTTGCTGCTATAAAGCATCAACTTGCTCTTTTTCATTTTCTCCTTCCTTGACTACTTCAACTAGTAGAACTTCAAGTGTTTGTTGTACCTCCTTCCCTTCCATGGATTTTTCATTAGACACAACATCCCATATATAAATAGTATTTTGGTTAGTAGGATCCTAAAATATATACCCCTTTATAGTATCTTCATAGCCAAGAAAAATACATTTCTTAGATTTCAAATCTAGCTTGGACCTTGTTTCTTTTCGCACATGGTCAAATGCATCACAACCAAAAATATGTAAATCAAAATAATCAACTGGATTACCATGCCAAGTATTTTTTAGAGTCTTTCTATTCAACTTAGTTTTAGGAGACCTGTTAATGAGATATATAGTTGTATTAACAAATTCTACCCAAAATCCATTTGCTAACTTTCATGCCATCAACATGCTTCTTGCACGTTCCATGATACTGCGGTTCATCTGCTTAGCTATACTATTCTCCTGTGGAGTATAAGGGATAATATTTTGATGTTTAATTCCTTCCTACTTATAAAATTTATCAAACTCCCTAGAGAAATATTCTCCTTCATTATCTAACCTTAGACATATAATAGATTTGCCCAAACTCTTTTCTACCCGTGCCTTATATTCTTTAAATTTTTCCAAATATTTTGATTTCTTTCTCAAAAAATACACCCATACTCTTCTAGAATAATCACCTATAAAGGAAATAAAATAATTTATACCATTTATATATTGAGTAGGGACAGGTCCAAAAATATCCAAATGGATAAGTTGCAAAAAATGAAAACTTTTACCTACACTTGCAGTAAACCTTACCCTCTTCTGTTTATCAACAATGCAATGCTCATAAAAGCTTTAATTAGAAAACTTAATCCCAGCCAACATACCTCGGTCATGAAATATCTTCAAATATTTCTCACTCATGTGTCAAAGGAATTGATGCCATAGCATCACAACATCTTGTGCATTCTCTATAGTTGTTGTTGTTGTAGTACTTATCAATGAATCTCCACAAATGATATAAGGAGCTGTAATATTATCCTTTTGTTACCACCAAAGATCCTTTGGTAATTTTAATTTTAGCATTACCAAAAGTATAGGAATATCCCATCTCATCTATCACCTTGGTGGACATCAAATTCTTCTTTAAATTAGGAACACATTGCACATATTTTAATATTTTGATTCTACCATCATCCAGCTTGATCATTACAACTCCTCTTCCCACAACATCCAAAGGGTGATCATCACGTAAGTAAATAGATCCTCCATTATAAGGTTGGTATCCAATGAACCAATCTCTATGTGGAGACATGTGGAATGATGCTCCTGAGTCCAATACTCAAGTGTTTGAAAGTGATCTACTATTACTGAGGTAGAATACTTCTTGTGTGCTTTCTTCCTCTGAATTTATAGTGTTGGCTTCACCTGTAGGTGGATTTTATTTTCCATGCTTATTTTCCTTCTTTAGTTCCCAACAATTTTTCTTTGTGTGGTTTGGATTTCCACATTGATAGAATTTTCCCTTGCCTCTAGACTTTGATCTAGAAGGTGATCTTCCATGATTCTCCTCTCACTAGATCTCCCTCATACAGACAATGCTTCATTACTTGAGGATGCACCAAAATATTTTCTTCTCATCTCCTCACCAAGAAAAGCTGTAACTATATCTTAAAAATTAAGAGTGGATGATGATGAATTACTGATAGTCATCACCACATGATCCTAGCTATTAGGAAGTGAGCATAACAAGGTAATGGCCTTGTCTTCATCCTCCATCTTCACACTGATGGAGACTAGTTCGCTATTAATGGTGTTGAACTCATTTAGATGCTCAACAATGGATAAATTCCCTTTCATCCTCAAATTGTAAAGTTGTTTCTTTAGGAAAACTTTGTTTGTTGCTAAATTTTTCTTATACAACTTTTTTAGTTTCTCCCACAAAGCTTCTATAGTATTCTCCTTAGCAACATTGAAAAGCATAGAATTTGCAAGACACAGACAAATAGTAGAAATAACCTTTCTATCCATTTTGTTCTAGTCTTCATCTATCATATTTTTGGGTTTGATTTCAAACCCCTTTAAGGATAGAGCTTGGTCATTCTACACCAATATATCATCTACCTTCATCTTCAATAAGGATAAATTCTTACCATCAAACTTCTCAACTTCAAATCTAGTTACTCCACCTATCATTGCTGTAGCTCCTTCTTGCAAATGGCACCCTAACTCAATAGAAAACACTCACAAAGGATTTTTTCAAAGATCATATATTTGATACTATATTTTAGGAATAAATCCAATACGTGTGCAAGAAAATAAATTTAAAAATAATAGCTATAGAATCAAAAGCAGGAGTAACACATTACACAAAGAGTTTACGTCAAAACCTTGCAAGATAAAAGGA
This sequence comes from Torreya grandis, assembly GCA_037957365.1. Taxonomy (NCBI): domain Eukaryota; kingdom Viridiplantae; phylum Streptophyta; class Pinopsida; order Cupressales; family Taxaceae; genus Torreya; species Torreya grandis. Next base: position 771,962 of record JARHVA010003488.1, read on the forward strand.
AAAACCATAGGGAAAATGGTAGCTGTATCTTTCTATTAACTTCAAGATCTATAAAAAAAACTTCCTCCTTCAACACCCTATCCTTATCCAATGATATCTTTCAAGCATACAAGCTTTACAAATCTATTTTACAAACTAGAAAATAATGACTTATTTTCTCAACTTCCACCACTCAATAAAACCTCTCAAATGTCCTCATTTTTTAGAAATTACAATGAAAGAATTACCAAGAAGGAAATGAAGGGGAGAGAATGAAAAATATGCCACACCCATGTGACAACACTATTAAACATATGACTTTGCTTATGTGAGGCCAAAACTTGGAATCTGATGAGGTCATCCTCCACCAAACTCACTTTGACTTTCACCTCATGAAGAAAAATAAGGTGTCCCAAAGAATTTCATCCCACATTCACATGGGGTCAATAAATGGCATCAAAAGTCTCATGATTTTACTCCAACATGAAAGTCCACACACATGTGCCAAAGAATTAAAAATTCTTTGCCTTTTGACTTAGTTAACTTGTTTCCCAAGTCAAACACATGTGATATTATAAAATGGCATCCCATTTCCTCTCTCCTAATTTTCCAAAAAATAAAGATGCTTTGTGGGTCATTCCATGTCTCACTTGTGCCACCTTATATGTCCACTCACCTGGGTCCCACCACCTGGGCTCCACTACCATGTCACCTGTGAATAGTGACTTCACATATACTAACAACAACTCCATTGGGGATATGGATGTTTGTCTATTAAAAATTGATGTTCAATTAAGTGATCTCAAGGTAGGATTCACTATCTTGATGATTGGATCTATAGTATATAGTCCTTGTAGATCCTAAAAAGCAGTAATTTAACTCACATGCACACACCATGTCAAAAAAAAATCTGATTTGGTCTTCTAGCCACTCCTATCTTCTCCTCTCTCAAATCCATTAATGTTCCATACATAGTATCAACTAGATATACTGGGTTCATAGACATGTTTATTTCATTTTAAAATACTCAGGAGTATTTTCTAGTAGAGTATCCATATGTTGTTGATCATAGAACACACCCTAATTCTTTAAATAATCAAGGAAGCTCCTTTTTTAATTTTTGATATACTCCCATTTGCACTCAGAAATCATTAGTCTTAGCACTCTCAAGTTGCATTGGGGGTTCATCTCAGTTTGTATGCCTAACCAGGACTCAAAACAATCACCGTTAGAAATACCACATCTGTGCGAGTATACTTTGAATTTTTCACTTAGCGTAGAAGTGGAGTTTTGACCTCCTAATTTTTATTTGAAGCCTAAATATCTTAACCTACTCTAAGAGGTAATTTTTAGCTGAATAACCTTGGGACTCCTAAAACCTATCTCATTATGAAGACCAAGTCTGAATGGTAGAGTGTTATATATAACACTTGGCCCCGAAGTAGAGTTTTTTTGCACTTCTACTTGTGTGGCATTCTTGTCTACCTACTCTCTCAACACCCTATAGCTAGTTTGTGGGGTCATTTTATTTTATATACATGTTGGAACTCCAAGACCTATTCCATCATATCGATCACATTCTTGTTGATAAGTTTGATGTTTTAATCTTTGAGCAAAAACACATTTTTGAGACACTTATCCCACTTGCAGGGTCTTTTGAATAGGTGTTCTCTAGCTTCCCTAGGTTTCTTAGCTTATCTCAGTGGTCATTTTAGTTTCTATTTTGTTTCAATCTCTATAACCTACTCCATCTTATCTATCAAATTCATATGAGCAAGTTTTTTGTTTGGCACTTTTCCCTGAAATGACTTTTGAGTCCTCATATCATACTTATAAAATCATGTTGAATCATACTTCTCTGGCTGAAAAACTTGTCAAAATTATCGATTTGGTCTATCTAGTTCAAAATTGTGTGCTTATTTATAATCGATATTTTCATGTTGAATTTTATCTAATTTTGAAAGTCTTTAACTCCCTAGGCCTAATTGGGTCCCTAAACCCTGATTAGGTATGGGAGGGGAGTCATTTAACATTCCTTTGATAGTCAGACATTAAATTTTGACTAGGTCTACATTTAACGATGGGTTGTTTTCCTTTGTATTTCAATAGTTTTTCCCTGAATAGGTTGCCAAAGGTCTTAGGTAGGCAAGCCTAGTGTTAATCAGGCTTTTAATCCTAACTAGGTTTGCATTAGCATCATGGTGAGGGATCTAGTGTTAATTGGGGTTTAATACCTAATTAGGTCAAGGTAGGGAGTCAGTCAATAGGCTAATTATTATTGAGATTTATATCTGGATTAGGTCTTTGGTTAAGGGCTACATTAATGTTAGTGGTAGTTGGGGTTTAGAACCCCGACTAGGACTAGGTTAGGATTTGATGGGGAGTTCAATGTTAGTTAGGGGTTTTTACTTGATTAGGTCTCAGGGAACCTTAGGCATTCCCCATAGAATTAATTGGGGAAAATCCTCATGTAAGTCTTGGTGGGTCTTGGGGAAGCCTCTGTAGTGTTATATGAGCCCCAAAGCTTGATCAACAAAGAAAAGCCTTACCAAATGGCCCATAGATGTAATCGAGGTCTAGATCCCGATTTAGTCTTAGACCTCCTCCAAATAAAAATTTCAATTTCCCACCAAATGTGCTTATTTATATCTAGAGTTTAGACTATTGATTAGGTATACAAATGCATTAAATGTTCCCCCTCAATTCTAATCAGGATTTCAAATCATGATAATGCTAGCATCAAATTTACTATTTATTGCTTTTAATTGCTTATTTTAATTCATTTTTGGTCTATTTTACAACAAATGAATAGTAAATGTGGATAATTTGGAGGGAGAAAAAAGATAAAGAGGTAGTTGGGTGCATTAATGGTGGTAGCTAAACATTTTGGAGAGAAAATCTATCCCATGGATGACCAAGAAGCTATATATTGCTTACATTTTACACTCAATGGGTTGGCTTTTCTTCTCCACACAAGACATTTGAAGCTAGCCCATTTCAATTTTCTATAAATTTTCTTTATGTTCTCTCCATCAACTCCGCCCTTGTTGTCATGCTGAAAATTTTTTGAGAAAATGATTGTAATGAACTCTAATTATGATTGTCAAAATAATGAATACTAATAAATAAAAAGCTTGGAAGTGTTTTCTCTTTAATTTGCACATGTATATGGTGGTTTTAGTTGCTCCTTCCTTGTTTGCTCCCCTTAGAAGCTTGCATTGGCTTTAAATTTAATTATGCATATGTTGATTGGATCAAAGACTGGTTTGTGGATCTCATATAGTCATGAAATAAAATTTGTCACCATGCTTGTAGGATTTTATTTATTTCTCTCTCCGTTTTCATTTGTTGTTTATTAATTAATTTATTAGCTAAGGTCTGAATGCGATCTGAATGAACATCTATCTTGATTACTATGAATGTATTTCCTATTATCTGCTATTACAATGTTGAATGATTAAATCAATAGAATGAACTTTAAAATTAGTTATAAACACATTGAATGAAAGCCAATACATACTAATTTTATAATGGGGCAACACTCAAATGAATGAGCTTATTTATCTATTTTTATCACTTACACAAAACCTAACTATACAAAATGAAAAACTAGCATTGCATTTTATATTGTTCAAGTACCTAAAATCCATTGGAATGAAGTTTGAAGTTTAGAGTACATGTGTCTAACAAAGACCCCTTTAAATAAAATGGTCATAATAAGTCATTGAGTAAATATCAATGTGTATAGACTAAAAAGACATAAACCTTAAGGATATTTCCATAAATCTCCTTTTAAAAGAAATGAGTCATGAGATTAGTCTAGAATACATGCCAAAACACATGTCAACATACAACATTCAATAGTGCAATATATGTATTAATTGCATTCATTGGCTCAACTTCAACAATAATGTCCATGCACCTCGAGCAAGCCCTCCATACATTGAATCTCACAAATTATAACATTCAACTCTCAAAATGATGACTTTTACACCAAAACTACCTTTCATAAAAGGCACATGGTTTTCTCTTTTCGCTTAATGGTTTAGGTTTAAGTATTAGTCCATAGTTTTAGTTTATTTTTATTTTGGATTTTGGTTTTTTAGATTTTAATTATTTTATTTTATTTTTTCAATCCATGGTTATATATATATATATATATATATATATATATATATATATATATATATATATATATATATATATATATGGTTTTGGTTAATAAATAGTGGTATTAATTTTTAATTTTTAAGTTTTTAAGATTTAGTTTATGTTTTATTGTGTTTAGTTTATTTTTAATGTGTTATGTTTAAATTTTAGTTTAGATTTATTATTATATGTTTGTAGTTTTCTATATATATAAATTTTAGTTTAGTTTTATTATTATATGTTTGTAGTTATATATATATATATATAAGTTTTATTTAAAATCTTATTTAATGATTTGTTAATGTTTTAATATTTTGAAATGGTTAGTTTTACTTATCTAAGTGTTATAGTATGTCAATAAGTGGTTAATAAAATTATTGTATGTCAGTTTTGTCTCATTTTTATTCTAAATAAGTAAGTACTTTTATTATTTTATCTCAGAAGTATTAACTAAGTTTATGAAGGTAGTATACATCAATAAAGTATATATAATCCTTTATAATGTAATACTTTCTTATTCAATATAATAGATGTATTTTTAGGAAAATCTAACATTTATTTTGTAGGAAAAATATATAGTTTTTTAGTCTATATGGTTCCTCTCCCCATATTTGTATTAAGGAGGGAATGTTGAAGAGTTAATCCTCACATGGGTGCTTAAGTGTTTTATATATGATTATTTATTAATTAGGATGTGTAGAAAAATAATAAATAAAATAAATAAAGTATATTGTAAGTGATTATTACATGAGTATTAATCATATTAGAATAGGACTTTTAAGAGATATTAAGAGAGAATTATACAAAAGATAAATGTGAAAGTTTTGTAAGGATAAAAAATTATTGTTGACTCTTTTTAAAAAAAATAATAATAATATAATGTAATAAGTTTTATTAAATAAGATTTAAAATTGATTGATTAATTATTATATTGTACACATTCAAAATTTTAGCTCTTTCAAAAAAATATAAAAAAATAAAAAATAAATAAATAAATAAATTAATTAATTAATTAATAAAAAATGATTTATATAATAAATATTCTTCCCTATAAGAAATGTGTATTAAATATAATCACAAATTTTGAAGCTCTCATAAAACTTAAAAAAACTTGTCACTAAATTTGACAAAACTTCATCGATTAACATGAAGAAAATAATTGATAAACAAATTATTTGACAAAAAAATTCACCCAAATGTAATCTTGATGATTACCATGATTGGAGTCTAGTGAACATCACCTACAAACTCTTCACCAATATAACCACTTCAATCCCAAGCATGTGACCAAATCTTAACTTCTATCAATATTCAAGGAATTGAGAAATATTCAGTAAGTTGGCAAGTTCACCAAGGCTTTCAGAAGATGATGTTTTTTTAGCAAATGATGCCATTTATTTGTTTTATAATAAACATTAAGTTTTATAGTAAACAAGTCGCAAGATTTTTATATATTAGAATGAATTTGTTTGTATAAATAATAGGAAGTGGCTTACTATCTTGTTAAATGGTACTTTAGTATAGATATTTGTATATATTATTTCAATATATTTCTATTTGTGAAAAAAAAAAATTGAAGTAAAAACCAAAGCTTTTTTATAATAAAATTAATTTTGATTATATATAGTTGAGTAAATTTAAAATCTATTATCATAGTATAATTTTAATATAGATATAAATTGGTTGTTTTTGAAGGTGTGGTATGTTATTATTATAATAATTACATTTTGAAAAAGTTATTATTATTATTATTATTATTATTATTATTATTATTATTATTATTATTATTATTATTATTATTATTATTATTATTATTATTAGATTCAAAATATAATTTATTATTACATATGAGAGGTGTTATCTAAAATGAAAATTAAAAAAAACATAATAAATGTAATAATGTGAGATTTCTATAAAAACTAAATAAAATGAAGTTAACTTGATTTTCCAGAAAATTTAAAATTAAATGCATATTTTTATTTTTTATTGCAGAAGAAAATCTTCTTTTATTAACCCTGAAGGGGTATATTAAAGCATTGATTTTTCTTTAATTTTTTATTAAAATTTGCATTCTCTACCAATCAAATTTTGTTATTCATTGTGCATTAAAAAATTTACAAGTTTTCAAAAGTCAAGTTACACAATTGTTAATAAAAAATATGAACAAAGTTATTTATTAATATTTTGATTGGTTAAAATTTCATAGATGTTATTAAGGGGTAGAAGGGTGATGTCATGTATAGTACATAAAATAAATATTCTATTAAAACGCATGTCTAGAAAAAATTGGGTAAACATGAGTTAAAATTTAAAAATATATTTTTTATTTCATACATCCATGATGACTATTTGGGGATGGATTCGACTGCTCCAAAATAGTGGCTAATTTAACAACATATTTTTTGAAGGCCTCTACACTATAAAACCACAACATTTTGGAAGAAAATTTAAGGATGGCAGATTTGTATTTGTGTCTCCACATATCACCGATCAAGTTAAAAATGCCATCACCTAGAAGGTCATATTGCACCTCGAACACTGCAGGCCCATGCAATATTTTTTTTTTAAAATAGGGTATTTCATAACAGGCTTGAAGATTTTTTTCAGAGGTAAATCTACAAAGGGAAAGAAGGTCCTTTAAAGAAGCTCTAAGGTGGGTCTTCAGTTTATTTTCAGTCATCTTTCTAGGTTCCTCAAGACTGGAAAATACAATGAACGAGTCGGTGCGGGTGCCCCAATTTATCTTTCAGTTGTTCTCAAATACCTTAGATATTAGGTATGTGGATTTATGGATTTTTTATTTTTTTAATTTTCAAAATTGTCTATAGAATCTCATTTTATTTCTCTAACCCTACAATCCTAGTGTTTTTAAGGGTTTGGTTTTTTTGAATTGGATCTAGACTTTGCATTTTAATTAGGGTTTAATGGGTTTGTACTATGTTGAATAGTTATTTGAGCTAGTGATAAATGTTGCAAAGGATAATAAAAATATGAGGATTGTATCGTATCATATTCAACTGGCAATGAGGAATGATGAGGAGTTGAGGAAGCTTCTTCACATGGTGACCATAGCCAATGATGGGTGTTGTCATTCAAAACATGCATCCATGGGTGCTCTGTGGTATAGGGAAGCTTGGCGGTGGGGTGCTAAGCATGAAGGCCTTATGTGGGGTACAAGAGTTTAAGGTGCTAGGTATGGAATTATTATCATGAAAATGCATGCACGAGCATCGATTATATCATCGTAACGATGGGAATGTACCCAAGGCATGGGACCCTTGCACTCCTTGGGATGAGGTTTTAGAGTAGGCCGAATTCCTTCTATTATAAATGCACCTAGTTTAAGACTACTACACATGCTTAAAGAGAAAAAAGGTAAACTACCACTAATCTAAACCTAGGATATTTGAGAGGAAAAGGGAGGGAGAAGGTAAGAGATTCTAAAAGTAAAAAGGTGATACGCTCAGAATAGAGCAAGTGATCGTATTGCCATAAACATAGTGCAAACCTTTAAGAACAAGATAATATCACATAGATTCTGCCAAGTCACTCCAAATGCATAAGTGCTTCACATAAAGGCACATGAACACATCGTAGTGTTGAGAGGGATGAATATTATCTATAGATAAAGCCTATGTAGACCCTAGTGTGCACATGATACGACCTATAAGTGAGCTCCAAGTTCAATGAGGAATTACATGGGATGAATGATAAATGAGAGGGGTGAACATTACCCATAGATATAAATCAACAAACACAAATAACACATAAATCATCAAAATAACAAAAGGAGGTGAACTTAGTTCTCATTAATGTGCAAGGTCTAGCCAATACAAGTGCTCATAGAGGGAAATTTTTTGTAGTGTGAGGCTACTGAAGAAATTTCAATCCTTTTATAGTGAAAGAACCAAGATTTTATAGTAGATCAAGCTAGTTTTATAATTAATGTGCCACTTGTGGTGGTGGATATAGCATTTAATCCTTTACGGTGCTACGACCATGCTTCTTGAAGTCTTCTTGGTGATTGGATCTAGGGTTAGTGGTAAGATCCTCTTGGGATACACATAAATAGGGGAATGAAATATTTTCTTAACAGAGTCAAAGAGTGGCATGCACTCAAGTCTTGATGTCTGGTAGCTACTTATGCATTTACTTCATCCTGATCATGCCTCAATCTTCTCTCAACTACCCCTAATGATCCTCTTCATATCTGGCCACCACTCAGCATGTGGTGTTTCCTGGTTAGCCTTAAGTACAACTCTATAGGGTGACATACATAATCTTGGTAGGCTCTCAGAAGAGTACCTTGGGATTACTTAAGTAAGAGGAGTATAAACATAGCATGTGAAGGGATGGTATTATTCTCGGGAAATTAGGAACCTCTGTGTTGAGCAAGCACCAGACTACCATGTAGCAATGGTGGAAGGAAGATTGGATGATTCTTAGTTTGTATGCTATGTACACAGTGGAATGTGCACATGCCTTTAGATTACACTCCTACACAATAATAGGGCATGAATATGTGACCCTGTAAACTAGTGCAAAACTCCCTTAGATAAGTACAAAGAAGCCTCTGAATAAGAGTGCATATGAAGGCAGGAGGTCATAGGCACGCTCTTCATGATTTGGTAATTGTTCCCTACATACTTCTTTTGCTTGACCATATAGAAACTTAGAGTCCTATATCCCTGGATCCATGCACCTATGCACCTCTTGAATTGCATGCCATAGAATCATGTACACAAGTGCACATAAAAAACCTTTAGCGAGTGTGAACCATCCTCTTACTCCTGCATATATATGCACCTCCATCTTAGGCTTGGGTGTAGATGAGAAGCATCTACACACATTTTTATTGAAGCGCATGAGACCTTTTAGGTGTGTGATTCTTTCTATAAGCTTTATGAGGCCTTGTGCTGACCAAGGGGTGACTTAAAAATTCAACACTTTTGGTGACCTCTACGGGTTGCTTGCCTACTAAGAAGGAACCTAGTATCCTTTAAGTGATCCATTGGGTGCAGATTCATTAAATTAGTAACCTTCTTGGCCTTACACTTGAATGAAATGAAGTGAGTCCTATCCTCAGCAAAATAAAAAGGAAAATAACAAGCGATGGATGTGCAAAATACACTTATAGGAAAACTAAACTAAACTAAGACTATACAATGTGCACGTAAGCACTTAGGGAAATACAATGTGAGCTAATATAATTTATTATATACAAACTAAAAACATGGGTCTTTTCCCTCCTAGGTAAAAATAAAAACTTCTTAGGTCCTTTGCATTATGCACCTCCCTATTGTTGGCATGTGATGGAGAAAGACGAGGTGACATCTATTAAATCTAAAGGAGGTACACCCTAATTAACTATAAAGAGCACTCAAATAAGTTCATTTTATAAAGTTATCCTTTGATGAATGACTCTAATATGATGTGCATAAGATTTTCCCCTAGTTAGTTGATGTCTTTGAAGTCAAACCAATCCTTCTCGGATCTCTCAATGCCTAGTTGCACTCTTTGCTCAGACTGATACCTTTGAATCATGAGAGGCCTATGTTTGGTGTTCAGGAAGCTCATGGCTCTAGTATGTTGCCTTTACTCATCTCATAACTACTACTCCAATTCCAACATGCCTCTTAAAAAAAATTGTAACATGCCTGCACATGTAAGGCTTGATAATGCTAATCACCATAGCTTCTTCTACATTTTATCATGGTGTTTCAAGCTCAACCAACTGACATTACTCCTTAAATTTAAATAAGTCATGAGATGACTCATCTATACCTAGGTGTGCACCTTTCTTCCTATGGGTTTTCTCTATCTGTGAGATTACAACCTCCACTATGTGTGCATCTTGCCTATCCATGATATGCGATTGATCATGGCCATCGATGTAGATATGGTCATAGGTAAAATCATAAGAGGATGCTAGCTTATCTTCCATTATTATGCAAAATTCCTCCAGCTCATCCTAGAAAGAGTCCTCCTCCTATGCTTGTGATTGCACCTATGGTTTTGCCTCAAGGTGATCATAGTCACTCTCTTTGAGTACACACTCCTCTTGAAGATTAGCCTTTTCTTTGAGGTCTTCTTCCATAGTGCTAAATGGTAGCTCATACACCCAAGAGAGGCTAAGCCTAGGCCTTTAAATGCACTCTAGAGTGGTTAAAATTGACTCTTCCTCATTAAGGTCCTCTTCTTCTACCACCACTTCAATCATCTTCTCATCAACTTGTTCTATCTGACTGTACTTATCTTCTTCTCACATTAGCATTGATTATTTTGGTGTGGTAGCATAGAAGCGACTACCAATAGTTATATCCTTATCATATTCACTTGAAGTAACCTCCTCATCCAAATGGTCTACACTTGACTTCTATACGCCTAGTCTTCCTTTGAAAAGGGAGATGGTGGGAGGGCAAGGGGATTTAATTGGCATAGAGGATGGGGGATTTACAAGGTTGGGCATTATGAAGTCAGGATGCATGGTCCAAAAATGCTACCTACCATGACTATGATTGAGGCTCCTAAGGATGGGTTCTTGAGCTAGCACAGGTGCAAGATTTTAAATTGGCATAGGTGCAAGCATTCTGAAGCTTGGTACTTTGAAATCAAGGGATTTACTTTAAGGCAGAACAAAGCTATCCTGCCTAAAGATAGGGACTTTGGGAATGAAATATTTATGTCCCATAAGATGGCTTGCAAGCATAAGGGGAACCTACTTGAAGCTAGGAAAGGAAGGAGCAGGGGCATATGGTTACACATCAATTTTTTGCATCTACACAAGCAACCAGTGCATCTGCTCTTCTTTGTCTATGATTTGCCTAGCCAAGTACTCTTATTCATATTTGTAATACTTCATCACTTCCTACTGATTGTAAGATCGATGAACAAGCTCCTCTCATACTTTATCATAATCATGCTCTCTTTTGATCTCCCTTATCTATCTTTGGAAATCAAGGTGTATATCACTAACACTCTTTTAAGGCTCATTAGGAGGGTAGTAACGCTAATTGGGAGTAGGGTAGCTTGTGTAGGGCTGATTAGAAGCATAAGTGGGCTACCATAGGCACTAAATTAGGGAAAGGATATAGGCACTCACATGATCTTGATATGAGAAATAAGAAGGCATGAATGCAACATTTTCATAGAATGGGGGGTGAAAAGATATATCTTTAGTGCTTAGACAACTTAAACTAGTAGATTTTGGTCATTTAGAGTCAATAGATTATCTATAGAGTGTCTTCATCACTTGATAGCTAAGGATAGCATCAATTCCTTAGTTTTTATTCAACTTTTTCCCACTGAGCATACCAAAAACTGTTATCATTCTAAATGTGCACCCATGGATGCTCTACAGTGCAGGAAAGCTATGTGGTAGGGCACTGAGTATGAAAACCTTATGCAGGGGACAAGAGTCTAAGGTGTTGGGCATGGAAGTATTATCATGAAGATATGCGTATGAGCATCAGTTGTCTCATTGCAATGATGGTAACATCCCCAAGGTGTGGGACCCTTGGGCACCTTGGGATAAGCCTCCAGAATAGGCTAGATTCCTTCTATTCTAAGTACACCTAGTTTAAGACTAGTGCGTAGGCCTAAAGAATAGAAAGGTAAATTACCATTAATCTAAACCTATGATATTCGAGAGGAAAATGGAGGGAAAAGGTAAGATATGTTGAAAGTAAAAAGGTGATGCACCCAAAATAGAATGAGTGCTCGTACTATCGTAAACATAGTGGAAACCTTTGAGAACAAGACAATATCACACAGATTCTTCCAAGTCACTCCAAATGCATAAGTTATTCACATAGAGGTGAAAAACATATCACATCATTAAAATGGATGAAGATTATCCACAGACAAAGCCTACACAGACCCTGGTGTTCACATGATACAACTTGCAAGTGAGCTTTGAGTTCAGTGAGGAAGTGTAAGGGATGAATGAAAAATGAGAGGGGGAAACATTACCCATAGAAATAAATCAACAAACATAAATATCACACAAATCATCATAATAACATAAGGAGGTGAACTTAATTCTCATTAATGTGTAAGGTCTAGCCAATACAAGTGTTCATGGAGGGTAAATTTCGATAGCATAAGGCTACTGAATAAATGTCAACCTTTTTACAGTGAAAGAACCAGGCTTTTATAGTAGATTAAGCCATTTTTATAATTAATGCACCACTTGTGGTGGTGGATGTAGCATTTAATCCTTTTTGGTTTTGGGGCCATGCTTCTTAAATTCTACTTGGTGATTGGATCTACGGTCAATGGCAAGATCCTCTTGGGATACACATGCAAAGGGGAATGAAAATTTCCTTGATAGAGTTAGAGAGTGGCATGCACTCAAGTCCCGATGTCCAATAGTTGATTATGCATTTAATTTTTCCTAACCATGCCTTGATCTTATTTCAACTACCCCCAATGATCTTCTTCATATCTTGCCACCACTCGATATGTGACATTTCCTAGTTAGCCTTAGGTATAGCTTTGCAAGGTGACATGCATCATCTTGGTAAGATCTTATAATATTCCCTTGGGATTCCTTAGGCAAGAGGAGTGTGAACATAACACATGGAGGGTTGGTGATATTTTTGGGAAATTAGGAACCTTTGTGTTGAGCAAACACTAGATTTCCATGTGGTAGTGATGCAAATAATATTAGATGCTTCTTACTTTGTATTCTACATGCACGTTGGATTATGCACGTGCCTTTGAATTATGCTCCTACATAGTGATAGGGCATGGATGTGTGGCCCTATGAACTAGTGTGGAAATCCCTTAGATAATTATGGGGAAGCCTCTAAATAAGAGCATGCATGAAGATAGGAGGTCATAGGCACGCTCTTCATGATTTGGTAATTACTCCTTGTGCACTTCTTTTACTTGACCATCTGAAAATGTAGAGTCCTATATCCCTAGATTTATGCACTTGTGTACCTCTTGATATGCATGCCATATAATATTGTGCACAAGTGTTCATCTAAAACCTTTAGTGAGCATGAACCATCCTCTTACTCCTTCACAAACTTGTGCCTCCATATCTAGCTTGGGTGTAGATAGAAATCATCTGTACACATTTTAATTGAAGCATATGGGACCTCACAGGTACATGATTCTTTTTGTAAACTTTAGGAGGCCCTATAGTGACCAGGGGGTGACTTAAAAATTCAATAGTGGGGTTCTATCAAATATTCATAGTGTTCATCTACCTAAGAAGGTGCGTGGCAAGGCCAAGGTAAGTGAGTTTGAGGCTTGAGGTTCCATGTGTAATTAAATTTTATGCATGGTTTAGAGGAAGAGCTCAATGTCAACCTTGACAGTCTATCATTCCATGGTGAACATTGAATGGAAAAATCCTTTGGCTTGTGTCTCTCTCAAATGGATCTTATAGTCCTTTGACTCTTTTGGTGTGTGATCTCTCTTCAAACTATGTTGGAATGTGTAATCTCCTTTGGCATTCTCTGTTCAACCCCTCCATTCCATCCTACTCATGACAAGCTTCATCCATAGGTCACATCATTCCACCATTGGAAAAATAAGTACCTACATAGGGTGGGGGGTGTTACTCATTTTTGGGGGTGGTTGACTAATATATAAGGAAACCCTAGGTTTGCAACAATCCACTCTTCCTCCTACGATGGCCTATAACTCATCCTGTAAGTGGTTATTTTTTTGGTTCTTAATAGGAGACTATCATTGATGGCATGGCCTATAGGAAAAATTAAACATTTTGTGGGGTGGGATGAGCCGTATGTGTCTAATGATAGTGGTAGCAGAGTTGTGCACTATTATCTCAAGGACCACCATGAAAATGTAAGGCTAGCTATCACTGGGAGGGAAAATATCCTAAAACACATGGTGTATGTCATTTAAAATGAAATTTTGCATCTGATAAAAAATAAAAAATCCATTCTTACTCCTCTGGCATGACCTCCTCCTTTTCTTTTGGGTCAATGAAGTGGAGATCTAGAAGAGAAGTGGTGGATTGGTTGAGCTCTCTTTTGTCAAGGCAATACTCTCTTGCATCTTATATAAACCACATCACAATTAGTCACCTTTTTCCTTCCATATCTATCTTGTTTTTAGCATGTTTTTTATATTTTGTGTGCTCATTTTCATTTATTTGAAAACTAACACTGTAACTATTGTGTTTGTGTAAAAAAATTCTAATGGCTTAATGAATGGTTAAAATATTTGAACTATGTTTTTGTGTGTAGGTGTGTAGATTAAAAGTCCTATGATTGTCTTCATCTTTTCTCTATTTTGTGTATTGGATGGTTTTTATATAATCTTCAGAGAAATGATTGCCTACTCATTAATCTAAAAGTATTGTTTTTTGAAGGTGATTAGATTGAAATTCATCTAATGAGATTTACTTCCCCCTTTTTTCTCTTCATTTTTGGATTCTTCCATCTAGGTTATTTTTATCATTGTGGTTGTCTATGTCATTGTTCAAAATATTTAGAATCCACGGTGCTTATATGATATGATCCAAAAAAACTTCCAGGTTGAAAAATACAAAAAATGTACTTTCGTGAAGAGCATCGCAAGTTAAAATCTTTACATCAAGAATTTGTTCCTCTCTTTGCCTTGGGTTTGCTTATTGGATCACCTCGTGTTTGAGTTTATCTGTATCATAAACATTTTGGGATTCTCTGTCTGGTTTTACAAAGGATCTAAAAATCCATGTGTTTGTATAGTAGAATAAAAAATGAATGGCATGCTTTTTGTGAAGGTGGGTAGATTGAAATCCCTATGATGAGATATGTTTCCATTTGTCATTGATTTTTGCATTGGATAATTTGGATCCTTGTGCTTGTCTTTACTTCAAAAATTATAGAAGTCTCAATCTTATTTTGAGATGAATATTTAGGCAACCCTCTCTATGCATAGATCCAAAAAAGGTAATTTGATGTTGTCTACTTAAAAAATCTGAAATCTCTTCTTTTGTGACAGTAAGCAAAGATTTCAATTCCCTATGGGATAAATATTTGGTTCCTTTTTTCTCATGGAATCCTCATTTGATTTTCTAATCAGTATTTTAGGCACTAGTTGTGTTTGTCCTTTCTTTGTAAAATGCCTAAAACAATGTTTGTTTAGAAAAATCTCAAAAAAAATGAATGTTAAAAAATATGAAAACTTTGCTTATTGTAAAGAATGGAAGATTGAAATATTCTCATTGTGATAACAAAAAGCAATATTTTTTCCCCTTCTCATACTCACTCTTGACACTTCAAAAAAAATTCCTGCTTAAAAAGAGTCATTTTCAAACTAATGTCTGGTTTGTTCTACAAGCTATTCTAAAATCTTTCTATGGTTCAAGAAGATCTTAGAAGAAATTTTTTTGCTTATCAATGTTTATACTCAGAAAATCTGAAATTCTCCTTTATCTGAGGCATATACTATTTTTTTTTTGTTATTTTTTTTTGTTATTTTCCATTTTTGTTATTTGTGATTGTTGGATCTTTAGACCCTTGTTATTATGTGTTGGAAAAATTGTGTAGGTGTCAGTTTTCATTGTAAAAAAGGTCCCAAAAATGTTTTTGCTTTGAAAAACTATTTTAATTTATTTGCATGTTTTTGCTTTGAAAAACCATTTAAATTTATTTAAATTTAAGTGTAAAAAAAAACAGGTGCTTGTGAAGGCAAGCATATTGAAATCTTCCTAATCAACATGATTCATGAAGAGGGTGGTTAGCCACTTTTCAAAGCAATGCATTTTCCCCCTGTTGGTCTTAAAATAGTAATGTTTTTAGTTTAAATCCTTGTTTGATGTTTGATGTTTGATGAAAGGAATGTTGGTTTATCTAAGAGTATGTGAAAAACTTTTAATAAGATCGTTGGAAAGCAGATGATTTTTCAAAAAGCTATCTTTTTGAATTTTGTTGGTTAATGCTTTCTATTTTCTCTAATTAACTCTTTCATTTTACGGTTTCTTTAGATAACTTTCTAGTTATTTTTTCCCCATGTGCAGTCCAAATAGTTGGGCCTTTGTCCCTATTATGGTCAGATTCAACGAGTCATTAAATATCTAATCAGTTGTATTAAATTTTTCCACACCCAAAACATCCTAAAGTCTTTTGATCGAGTGCTTGGATTCCCTTTCTGATATTAGGTGGCAAATGGATATGATCTTTCAAATGCCTAATTTATGTTTTGGTTATGTTTTGTTAAGCTTTTCTATTGATGAGTTCCTACTCTTTCAATGGATTCTAAGTCCTCAGAAGTCATGGCTTTGTCTATGTTGCAGAGGATATTGTTTTAGAACAAAGTACAAATAATATTATATGGACCATTTTAATGTCAAACCCTACCCTCCTTAGAAAAATATGCTCAAATATGTGATTATCTCATATGCCAAACTTTTAATTGTGCCTGTGTTTATTGAATATTGCCTTAATTTAAAAAGATATCAGATGTAGTGTCCTTGTTTTAAGGCAAGAAAAGATAGTTTTTCAGCTCTTATGAACCCTTTTCAAGCTTTTGAGTGGATGAAAAAAATATATGTAGTTGCAGGTCCAAATAATGGAGGTGGATACATGAACTCATGGGCTTTCTTTCTTGAAAGATTTGAAGTTTGTGTCGCCTTCTTGGCTGCCATACATATTGTGATAAAATGATATGGTGGATTTGAGATTTATACAATAGACGGGCAACTTTGAGGTGCTGTAGATGGTTTTATTTTAAATTTTAAATGTTGATTTGACATGGTTGATGTTTTTGATAGGTTATTGTATATTTTTATGATGTTGGTTTGGAAGAAATTTGTGGTGTTGCAGATGGTTTTATTTTTAATTTTAGATGTTGACTTTACATGTTTAATGTTTTTTATAGGTTATTGGACTTTTTTATGATGCTCTTGTCTTGGAATAAATTTGTCCTATTTATGAGTCTTACCCATATATCATGTTACTTTGTTCAACGCTACAATGATTTCATAATAGTGGTGTATCAATGCTGCAGGCTCTTGATGCTGCTATATGTGCTTGCATTGATAAAGTTTGATTTATCTGTATGATTCCTAGATGGACTGGCCACTATGTTATGCTAGCTAATTTCACAACATCAGCCATTGAGGTATGTCCTAGTGCACCACTATGATCTTCCTTTGATGTAAAAGATGAATTAAAAAGGTTAAGCTTCTATCAAAGATAGAGTTCTATTGGTAGATATTGATAGGGAACTGAAACAGTTTATTTAAAATCTTTAAAAAATTAATTACAATCAAATAAATACATATTGACATTTTAAAAATACATCTCCTGCCTGTAGATGAAGATAAACACAAGTCAACCGCATGTATGTTGAAATAAATGTAATGTTCCATCAATGTTTCACTTTAAAACCACTATAAATGAGTACGTGATGGAAATTTGGTTTCAAATGGTTATTTTCCCATCAGGCATGAACGTAATAGTACTGCACAATGTCAACTAGAGTGGTCAATTTGCAAAGTTGGTCAGTTTGTTAAGCTTTATTCTGTACCTAGTGATTCTCAATATGTTGGGTTTAAGTTGCAGTCCTAGTTCTTGTTTTAAAAGTGATAAGTGATTTCCTTTTATAAATTGACAGTGGGCAATTCCCTTTTTAAAGACAATCCTGTAATTTACTTATATTAAGTCTTACATGCATGACATGCACTAAAGTGTTTTCAAATAAACCATATAGACCTATAATTTAATTGTACATAGCATATTAAAATTGATATGCCCTATTAATATATGGAAGCCCAGTTTTCAGGGTTTAGCCTTCTAAGCTTGAAGTAGCTAGCATGTTGTTTGACCATCAAATTTAACCCAATGCTTTTGTTTATTGATGAAATGAATAGAGTATGGTGTCTTGAATGTCAAGTCCCTTATTAGAGTGAACTTCCAATCTAAAGTGCATATGCACCCCATTTTTCTTGAGGGAACTATTGAATAGACCCTATTCCTTTTTATAAGGTTACAATTTTATTTTAATTTAAAATATTTTTATTTAAAATTAATGGAATCTAAATTCTTTGAATTCAAATCCTTTTACTATAAGATATGATATATATACAATTATACAATAATATACTTTATTTTTATATGTTGTACTTAGAGGTCCATTATCAACATCTTTGGATACTGAACTTTAGTATTAGATACTAGGAAATGTTAGTTTTGACCAACCTTCATCCATTTGTGTTAGCTTTTTCACCCTTCGATCCACTCTTTTTTGCTCTCCTCTAAATTACTTATTTAACTTTGATTGCAGTCTAAATAATAGTTATTATGTTTGATTTATCTCAATGCAATTCATAAAAAAAACTCATTTTGATTAAATAATAGAATGGGAATGTTCAAATCATCTAGTTAGATATTACAATTTGAAAAATAAATGTAAGCTAACTGCATGGAATCATATAAATATAAACCAAAATAATATTACTAGTGATAGGTGGGAGGTTTGAATCCAATTAAATGGTGCGTTATATACCCAAGTATATGATATTATGCTAGGTATGGAGACACCCTCATGCAATCCTTGTAGCCCCTAGTGAGTCAGAATAATTACTAATAGCTTTCAAATAAATAATAAATATTTTTAAATAAATATAATTAGTAATTTGATTTGATCAAGTCAAACTCTATGACTCCTTGAATTGTTCTTGATTTCTATTAAGAATGAATTTACAATTGAATGTATTGGGATCCCTGCATTTTTTGTAGATCTCACTTAGAGAACAATGACATATTTTATTCTACATGTCCATATCCTATGTAGCTGAAGATGGGGTCGATATCCTGTCACTCTCAGTATGCCCTGTTGACTTTCTACGTAACCCCTAGCTTGCGTAGAGTTCACAAAGATTTTGAAAAGGTTTGTGTGTCATCGGAGCATTGAGTTCCCTATGGCAAGCCTACGCATAAATGATTTGTGTTTGAACTCGCACTTAAAATTAATCAACACAAATTTGCATATCAACTAAGTGCATATTCGTGCCTATGAAGGGTTCCTGATGTATGCTTTGTACAAGATCCATCATTGAACAAACTAATGGCACACAGATTCAAGCATGCAAGTTAAGTGCATGGGTATCTTAGAATTATAATAGTAACCCTAACTATTTTGTTGAATTTAATTATGTTTCTTCTTCATATAAATATTATAATAATAATTGTGCATAAACTAATTTAAAAAATATAAAGAAATCTTATTTTGTTTATGTTTTCCACACCACTCAAGGGAAACCTCAAATGAAAATTATTTTTTTATTGTTGTGTAATTGTCCATTGCATTACAGATATATGTACATCTACTGATGAGTCTACACTCTTCATGTTGTAGTGTAGTGTAGTGTAATACATACATACATACATACATACATACATACATACATACATACATACATACATACATACATACATACATACATACATACATACATACATACATACATACATACATACATATATATATATATATATATATATATATATATATATATATAATGTTTGATAAGGTTGTCTAGTTCATGTTGATAATATCCTTCACTAAAACACTTTTTGAATTGCCCTTTATAAAATTTTATTGGTGGTTTTGTGGTGATACATTGTTTGAGTTGCGTTCCAGACAATTATATTTAGTTCTAAGTATTTTTAATCATTTATTCGATGAAATATTCTTATCATAGTTTTTACTTTGATTATGATATTCTCTTTTAACTCAAAATATTCTTAATTGATTCCCATGTTGATAATGAGCATAAATTTTTGTTTTTTCTATTTAAAATAAGAATCTATTAACATGTGGCTTTGATAAAGAATGCAATTCATGTGTTCTTCAACTCCTTTATCCCACAACTAATTTATTTATGTTTTGATCATGGATATGATCATGAAAAATACGGTTTGGATGAATGTTCAATTGTAATAATACTAATGCTTGTGTGTTATGCAATATATTTAATGATACAACTTATAATAAAATTGATCCTATCCTCAACCCGCAAGGACTTGTCGCATAACACAGAAATATTGATCTCTATTATAAAAGATAAGATAGTTTTTTTTCATTAAGAATAATAGTTTATATTTGTGACCATGGAAGTGATTACATTTTAATTATAGAAGAAAGTATTTTATATGAATATTTTGTGGAAGAATTTGAATCATTCATTTATAATAAATTGAATTTTTTTGGATCTTTTAAAAGAAAATTAAGATATTATGAATTTTAAATTTTTTTAATGAATTTTTAAAAAAAAATTATTTTTCATATAATTATTTTCCCTTAAAATAACTTTGATATCATGTAAGATTTTTTTTTAAAATTAACCCACACAAAAAAAAAAAAAAAAAAAGAGCCACCAAAAAAAATAAAAATAAATAAAAGGACCATTTATTGATAACTCTCCATTTTTTGATTGAAAAATAAATAAAAACATATTTAAAATAAGAAAAAAGAAAGAAAGAAAGACAGACAGATAAAGGAGGTAAAGAAAACATATAAACAAAATGTTAAAAAGAACACTATTAATAACGTGAAGATGACCTAGTGAAGAAGTGAGATAGAGCATTCGAGGGTGACATTGAGGGAAAAGGTGAAGAAAAAAAACTTATTCATTATAATCATATTATTAATATCTAAGTTAAAACTTAAATAATTATAAAAATAATGAAAATGAGATTTAATAAATTTTGAAAAAATGGATGCAGTGGAGACACACTCCCTCCCTCCATCCATCCACCGAAACTTTAGGGTTAGGGTTTGTTCCATGTGGATGTGGCTCTAAGGAGTGGAGTGTTGTGAGTAATGCATGTTAAAGATGGAGGGATTTGGGGGGTGGTTTTCCTGGAATATAATTTGGAATGTTTCATCATTCTTTTGAGGAGGTTTGTTAGAAGCGTGATTATGGCAACGACAACTATTTTTATGGTTTGTTTTATTTGACAACAATTTGTTGGTTTGGGCAACACATAGGTTGATAGGGCCTGCATGTCATGGTGTTTACATGCCTTTTATCCTTGGCTCTATTGTTTGGGCGACTATTCTTTGGCAGCTCTATGGCTTGGCCATTTTTCTACGATTTTTGTTCCTTTTATGGTAGTCATTCGGGGCTATGGTGCCTTAGGGTTTGCTTTTAGATTGTCTATTTTTTTAGGGTTTGTTTTTTCCTTTTGGATATTGCCCAATTAGCATGGTTGTCTTATGGGCATGTGGTTTTTTTTGCCTTTGCTTAGCTTTCCCTGACCAACGAAAGGGTTGTGAAGGTTAGTGCCGTGTTTTACCGACTGCTTTACTGTGTAACTTTCATTTTATTATTTTTAATAATAAAATCAGCTT
Source organism: Torreya grandis (assembly GCA_037957365.1). Classification (NCBI taxonomy): domain Eukaryota; kingdom Viridiplantae; phylum Streptophyta; class Pinopsida; order Cupressales; family Taxaceae; genus Torreya; species Torreya grandis. The sequence goes on from JARHVA010003488.1 coordinate 793,412, forward strand.
AAAGCATCCCAATAGTAAAGAATTACAATATATATGTAAAACCACAAGAATTAAAAATAAACAAAAGAAAATAATTTAAGAATAAAAAATGATAATTTCGTCAACCTTTTCTCTTTTGAGCCATCGTTTCCTATCCAAATTATCAATTCGCTTTTGAAAATAGTAATATGAAATCAAATTATTTACAGTGATTAAAATGAATATTGATGGTGGATTTTAATGCCATGGGAGATGAATAATTTTAAATTTGGTATTTATTTGAGTGTCATAATGACATTTATTTAATTATTATATGAAATTTTTTCACTGAATAAAAAAATCTTAATTTATTAAGTAGAGTTTGAACTTTCTTATTTTTATTCAAAAAGGGTTTTTAAAGTTTTATACAATGTTACAACTAAATTAAGGTAATGGATTTATTAATCTATGTAATATGTGAAAAATTATATATAAGAATCTAAAAATTGATATCGCTCCTTATTTTTCAAATAAATACATTTAATATTTTTGTATTAGGTAATTAAAAAAAATGTTTAATCTCTTTCAACTCAATTTTTTAAAATTATTTAAGATTTTTTTTAAAAAATTATAATAAAAATCCCAAATTCATGATCTTTTTTGGTATCATATACATGAATTAGAAAAGTCATAGAAAAATGACTATACTCAACCTAAAAAAAATTAAACATTATATCTTGTACATAGATCTAGTAGTAAATTATGTCCTAAAGAATTGTATGTTTAAAGTATCTTTTAATTTATTTTATTTTTTAAAATTGAAAAGCGTATTTTTATTGATAAAAAAATTATAATATAATATTAATTACAAATTATATTATATCAAATAAAATAGATTAAAAAGTTAATACGAAAAAAAATATTAATTTAGTTCAATTTTAGATGTTGTTTCTGTCACCAAATTAGTCATCTCCAAAGTTTGTTCATATATAAATAAGTCAAAAAAGAAAAAGATTCAGTCTTCTCATTTTAAAAATTGACACTTTTCTAACCAAAATTATAAAAAAATCTAAAAATGATTTTTAAAAAAAAAATCAATGTAATTTAAAAAGAATTAAAAATAATAAAACATAGTTTTAGCACATAGATAATGTGAGACTTCATTTTTTTTAATTCTCACTTTCATTAAAATGCTTCCATTTATTTTATGGTAAAAAGAAATTTTGGATGGGATGTCAGTGGCCCAATCACTTTAAATTGTAAAAGACTGATAAAATAAGGTATTGGGACATCTTTCAACAGTATTAAGTAGGATTCTTCTAGTTAACTGGTTTTTTTAGCCTACAGAGCAGGATTCTAAGACTGTTTTTCTATATTATACTCGTCTAGATTATCATGGGATAGTTATGTTATTCATTTGTTTCAGAATATTTTTTTGCATTGAGTTTTTGGCTTTTGTTATGTTTTTAGCTTCATAAAATGCAATAATTAGTTTTTTTTCACCTACATAGTCATTGTCCCTCTTTTTGCATGGGTTGTTTTAGAGACATATTTAGTTACTTCTGCCTTTCAAATTTTCAAAATACTTTTATTTCCTTTTTTTTTGGTAATCATCTTGAGAGTTTTCAAAGTAAAAAAGAGTTTTCAAAGTATTTTTACTATTATCTACTTGATCATCTTAAGAGTTTTATTCACATCTCAGGGGTTTATACAAAAAATATATTAAATATATATTGTTTGTGTTTGTGTGACTCAGTTTGTGTATCTCTTGATATATCTTCAACGATTGTAAACATGTATTTTTAGGTGTTTTGCGTCATTCTTAAAGCTTAGCTACTATCTACTATTTATGTTTTTTTTTAAAAATAAGGATAAATGTTTGTTTATCGGAGTTATGAACAGGAAAAACTAGCTTATATAGAAACCAGAGCTACTAACGAACTTGGGTCACGAGGAGCTTGTGTACACGTAAATAACACACATTAAAATGTGCATTCGATTTTTTGAGGTCTAGTTAAAATAGTTGACATAATGGATGTATAATGAGTGGATCTAAGAATTGAGTTGATTGTTTGGTGGAATGAGATTTGAAATGATGAGTGGTAAAGGATGCTCATAACAGAACCAAAAGAGTTTTGATGTGTTAGGTTACCCATTAACAAAAACCAACTGAACGAAAACAAAACTCCAAGGTCTCTCAGTATTAGTGATGATGAGGAGGTAAAACACCTAATTGATGTTGGGAATGTCAAAGTGAGAATAGTTTGATTGAATGACTCAAAGATTATGGTCAACTTTGTCATGTTGACTATGCCCTATCAATGTCATACACAAATATGAATGTTATATGATGAGGCTAAACTCAAGGAGAAGAAAGGGGAATGAAGGTGACTAAGTGAGAATGATGTCATACTAACAGCCTCGATTTTGGGGGAGGATGATGATGGGGAGATTTTGGATGTGTCCCTACTCTTCAAGAGTGTTGAGAGAGTCTACAATGAGATGTGGAATAGAAAACCTCTCTCTTGAGCTTGGTGCTAATGTCATACTAGATATTGGTATTGGGACTTGGGGCTATAACTCTATCAAAAATTCCTTCTCTATGAAGGTATAAACATTAAGGGAGTGTCATCCAAGAGAAAAGGTAATGCAATGTATAAGTGTAAGAAATTTTTCTTAGGGTGGTATGTGGTAGGACTTATTTTTCTATGAGAAATAAGGTTTTGGAATGCTTGTGCTCATTTTGAACAAGGGTTTGATTTTGTATTTGTTTTTTATTTCTATAGTGTTTTGACTGAAAATAAAGTTATCTATTTATTAAAAGTGGATAAAAATGAGTAACTACAAAAAAATGAAAGAGTAATTCTTTTTGATATTTTACAATTCACTTTTCAATCCCTGTAATACTAGAATGTAAGTGCTTATTTGTAATTTTTCTAGGTGAAAACTAAATGAAATAATTTTAGTATTTTTAGATTATCGATGAAATAATTTATTATTCAAATTAATATTTTCTAGCATGCAAGTAAATACAAAATAATATATATACCCTAAGCAACAATACTACCATGTATCTAAACATTCTTTTACATATGTAAAATAGAACTAGTTTTTGGTGTTTATAGATGAATGCACATTAAGTTCAATTGATCTGTATCAAATGAAAGTGAATATATAAGTTTTAATTTATGATTTAGTGAACTGAAAACAATATTCTAAATTTATTCAAACAATGAAAATCAATAAAAATATAATCACTTTTGCTCTCTTAGGTCTAGCTAGACTTTTCGAAGTCTTGATAATTTCCCTATTTATTCATGAACAAGAGTTTGTTTTCAAATAAAAATGATTGTTGTTGAAGTTGATAGTGTTTTGTTTTATTTTATAAAATCTACTTAGGGTTTGAATGCAAATCTATAAGTTTTGAAAGAATCTATTGTATGAATACAAAAAACAAGGAAACTAACTAAAATTTTTATTGCAAAGACAAGAAGAGAGAAGGATTCATTTTCCTATTTATTCACCTTTTCAAAATGGAGATATAGTCTAATGCAATAAGGGAAACTAAACTAGTCTAATCTAATGAACATGTAAGAAAACTAAAACTAGAAACCATCAACCTAATCAAGATGTAGACAAGCTAGAAGTAGTGAATGTATTTGTGACATGGTGCTCAGTGTGTTATCTCTTTCGCTCAAAGTAATGATTACATGAATTATTTGACTAAGAAGAATGATAAAAGAACATAATCAAAAGAAGAAGATGAGAGGAACATAACTCCAAACAAAAGAACCGTTGACTATGGTTGGCTAGTGCACTGACTGCAAAGATATGGTTACAAATTCAATGACTTTCCTTACTTCAAATTGTGTAATCAAATACAAAATTTATCAAAGTTAAAGCTAAAAATCAATGGTAATCAGATTGTGGTTGTATGAAGTTTCAAATTTCAATCTCCAATGAAAATTTTATGATTTTAAATTCATCTAGAACTGAGATACTTGTAGAAGAAGCATGGAGCTTGCAAGAGGGATTTTAATTAATTATAAATCATAGTAGAGCTCATAATTTTTTTTAAAATAATCAAAAAAAGAAGAGGGAGTGAGTTGGAAAAATATTTGGGAAAACTCAAGGTGGAAAGAACAAGAAATGCAACAATAAGTATGTAAACATGTGAAATCTTGAGTTTCAAAAACTACAATTAAAATATGGACCAAAGGTGACATAACCATCCCTATTTATAGGGGATAGTTACACAACTGCTGGTCTTTGTGACACAACCACCACAAATGATAATAGAACCACCACATAGTAGTAAAAAACCACCCTATTGATTATGATTTTGTCATGACAGTTTGCAAAATTGTCACGATGGTTCCATCACCTTAGGGGTGGTTTTGTAATGGATCATGGAGGTTCTATTACTAAGAGGGGAAACTTCATCCTATATGGAGGGTTATTAAAACAAGTTGAAAGAGGATTTAAAATTAAAGTAAAAAAGGGGGTTTGAGAGGCTCAAAAGAGATAAAGGGAGGGGAAATGACTAGAATTTTATAGTGAACCCACATTGAGCGTAAAGTAGGAGATAATTACATAATCACTAGACATCATATAGGAAATATCACACCATACAAATTTTAGATGCAGACATATATCCCCATTGGGATGACTCCTTGTCATGAATTGACAAGGGTGTGGTCCCAATTAGTGGCATGTATAATGGAAATAGAGGGTTAGAAATACTTACCTTACTTACCTTAGTGGTGTAACAAAGATAACCAAAACTCTGTGCAACCTACAAATAAAAGACAGGAATAAAAAATAATTTAATGAAAAAGTATAGAATATTCTACATAATCAAATCATGGATGAAAGTCCTTAACATTTATGCAGGGAATATCATACTACATTAATCATCCCATTAAGGGACATAACACAACACCAAGTTGTCTCATACTTGCAAAACCATAGAAACATGCTACAAAAAATAAAAAAATTTAAATTCTTAGTTTTATTAAAAGCTTAACATCAATATGACTGGATAAACATGGAAATTCATACTAATGATATAATCTACCATTAATATAAATTTTTAAATCAAAATGGCTAGTTTGGGGGTCTATATATTCAAAACATGACAAAAATAGACTCACTTGTGCAAATTGACTCTATGAAATTTTGGGCCCTAGATTGACTGTGATAGTTTTGAGAGAGAGAAATAGCCAAAAGAACAAGAAAATAATAAGGATGGAAAATATACCAAAGACAAGTGAATAAGGGAAAGGAAATGTAGGTTGTATTGTTTTTTCCTCTTTTGCCCTAATCTTACAAATTTGACTAAAATTCACTAAAAATCTAGTCAAATATGAAAAGTTTAGTTTCAAAATGTTTGTGGGAGGGTGTAGTATAGGAAATGTCAATCCTTTTAGCATTTTTTGGTTAGTTTTTTGGGTTATTTGGGAAGTTAGGCCCTGGGTGTGGTTGATAAATAGAACCCCCGTATCAAGATAGAACTGCTAGTCTATGCAAACTAGCATGATTATGTAGAAACTATTGGTTGCAATGATCCAACTACTTCTAAAGATGTAGCTTCATTAAAGGGAAATGGAAAACCCTCATAAGATTGTTTAGATCCATAAAAATGGTAAATTGGGATAACTCAATGCCTCTTCTTACTGCAAAGGACCTATATTCACTAGAGTAGAGCTCGAGAGTGGGTGTGGTTATCTTGCATCATGGAATTACTAACAGTAGATAAACTAGTGATTTTGGATCAGACCAAGATTATTTGAGTTTCTTAGGTGGGTATTGTTCCCACCTCAAACATACTACTATGTGACCTGTTTACCTACTAGGACCTTGATCAAAACACTTTTGTGTTCCCTTAGGCCTCAAATGAGTAGAATATCACTCTAGTTGATGTGTATAATATTATAGGTCTACTAACAAAATTGTAGTTAGTGATCCTCTAAGAATACATAAGTAAAGTTGAGGCCATGGGTTGGGTCAAACATTTTGACTATGTTGGTGTACCTGACATGGATTTGAAGTGTAGAGGGAGGCTTTTTGGGATTGAAGGATCAACGATCCCCAATCTATAGAAAGTGATTATTAGTATCCTTATCTCTCAACTAGTAGGGGACAAGGGTACTAATAATCTAATTTATATTTGGTCCCTGATTGTCCATAGGATGGAGGGGAGGGTAGCTCTATTTTCTTAAGGCCAGGAGATCTTGTCCTGTACCTAAAGAGACATGTATCACATGGTTAAGTTTGTATAACTTTCTATAGATCACCCTACACTCCTTATGAGTTGGGTATATGAGAAAATGATCCCCTACTAGAGTGGAGTGTCTATTGTTGATTTTGGGGCCATTGGGGCCTCAAGATGGACATATGTGGCACCATTTTGAGTTTACCTTAAGTAGTCATAACCTTGACAATGACAAACTTGATAACCTTTCCATACTAGGGCATGTTTTTACAGTGGGATAGGGAGGCCATCTACCTTGTGATAGCCATTGGGACCACCTAGGTAAAAAACACACTAATACATGTTGAGTTAAAACCACTAGATAGGGTGCTTCAAAGGTTTAACATGCCTTATGAGGGCATACTTATGATACTAGTAGTGGTTACAAAGGTGTGCAAGGGACAAGTGTAGGGAGATTAGGGAGTATGATATGGCACCTGATTATATGAGGGGTGTCCATACTTGAGTGATTTTGATGAGAGTTTCACATGGGGGATAAATTTTGGTAGGACAAAAACATGTGAATCCCCCACCACCACCACAGTAGTACCCCATTCAATAGGGTCCTATGCAACAATAAAAATTTAGGTAGGGATGGAGAGGGTCTAAAGAACATTGATTTGGATAAGGACTTCAATGTTGATGAGAATGAGGTTACTTAAAATTAATCTGACCTAGATTGGGTTGAGGATGACCTAGGTAAACTTGTTAAATTATGTATTTTAGATTATTTATTATATTTTTTTTAACTCAACTACTTAGGTGATTTACTACTTTGATTTTTATATTACTAGATATAGCATTAGTTCTTATACTTTATGATTATATATACCTTGACCAAATGGATGACCATGATCAGGGATACCTTGATCAACCTTTTTCAGTTGGGCACCAATATGACTAGAGATGAACTATTAGCAGATCCTAGATTATTTGTCAAGATAGGTGACACATTGATGTCTTTGTTTTAGCCTAACATGTGTATGTGACACTGATTAGATCAAGAGTGGAGAATAATTCTTTGGATATGAGATCCAAGAGAGTGGAGGCCTAGGTGGATGCAATAATAGCCAAAGGAGGTTGGGATTCCTCTAGCTGATGGACAAGAGACATGGCTTCATAGGGAGGTGACAACATGGGGTGAAACAAGAGCCCTTAGGATGAAGATATATTTTTTCAAGGTGGTTCTAGTAGGATACACCACAAGAGTCACAACCCCTATCATTATACTACATTAAGATGCTTCTAGAGGATGAGGATGGGATCTTGAGCTATTGTAAATATTGATACATATCATATAATTATTTTTTATTTTTGAGATCATGGGACACATTGACCCTTTATGTGATTGTATTATATACTATTTTTGTACAAAATTGATAGTTATTATGATATATATGGAGATATTCTGGTTTACCTATTAGTGACCTATCATTATATCTTATGGGCTTTAATTTCCTTGTTTGCTTCTGAATTTATGCACCTTAGATGACTAGGCATGTGATCATTTACCATGTATCTTTATGTTTTTTTATATAAATATATGGATAATGTTTATATACATGAAAAAAAAATGCATACAATGTAATATGATGTGTGTGTGTTTGTGTGTGAAAGAAAGTGTACATGGGTTGATAATTACTTTGTAGGTGATGACCTAGTTATTTTTTACAAATAAAACATGATTTCCAATTTGTAGTAGGGGAATGAAAAGGGAGATAGGATAAATATGATATGATAAAATATGAAAAACATGAATAAAAATATTTTAGGAAAAAGGAATATGACTAAACCTTATAAGCAAAAGGGGAAATTTACTTCTTTCTATAATTATAAAATACTAACTCTATTGGCTTCATCTAGAGGTAACTAACCCTGACAGCATTGTTAAGTGGGATAAATCTACATTTTTTAGCATAGGCATGTAGAAAATATTTTCGAATAAATTTTTATTTGAACACTTTTTGATTTAATATTTCTCCTACATTTTTATTTTACCTTTATTTGTGACCCCCTACACTTAGTCTTACATGACTAGGAAGACACATGGGTTTATCATCAAAGGCTAGATATAAGCGAGAAAAGGGTCACCTCTCCTTAACGTAAACCCAACGTAATTTATAAGATGCAAGGGATCAACACCAAAGGTTTAAAATGATGAGAGACATGGACTTTTTTATTTTTAATGTTTACATAAGATTTTAATGAGAGTGTATTTATATTTTAAAGGCCTTTACTCCCAAATCTTGGCCCCATAAAACTAATAATATGTAAGGGCTCATCATCAAAGACCAAGCTATAAAAGTAAAGCTACATGGTTTTTATCATGCTAATGTTATAATTTATAAGGTATCATAAGAGGAGACTCTGTCATGGAGAAGCTTCTAAACTACATTGTAGACTAGCACTTTCTAAGTTTTGCAATAAGATATAGGTAAAGAGGGGTAGTTTTCTTGTAGAAATTACATAAAGAACCAATGTAATGCTGATTTTGAAGATGTTTTATATGATATAATAGGGTAGTGTGAAAAATAAAATAATATGATATGTTTCATTCTGCAATTTTCATGCTATGTGCATTAAAAACTAAATATTCACCAAACACAACATCTAATATGTAGATCAACACATAAACTATAAAAAATTCAATACAATGAGGGGAATGTGACATATAAGAACTAAATGTAGAAATTTTAAGATGCAAAGAGTTCACAGACTCATCAAGCTCCTTTCCCTCCAAATTCATAATCAATAGGCTCCATTTTGAAAATCATTAATCGTTAGGTAAGGGCCTAACTGGTTAGGTCTAAACTTCTAACTTTCTCCTCTCTTCTTGTCAATGGATTTGTTAAGCCTAATGACAAGGTATATTACATGTATTGGGTGCTCATGTAAATTTTTATTATATATTCTTCCCATGATATTTTCATGTGTGGCATGGTTCTACATAACATCAAGTTGATATTCATATAAGGTCTCAAGTTTGAGTAGTCGTGCATTCCTATATTAATCATGGTCAAGGAGATTCTAAAGAGAGACATGAAGGCTAGGTATCTCAACCTCAAGAGGTAAAATAGATTAAAATCCAAATATAAAGGATTATGGGGTTTCCCCCATGGATGTTTTAATGTTGGTTCTATAAACCCAAAGTATTAGATAGAGCTACAAATGTCAATCTCATTTAGAATTTTGTACTGGTATAACCAATATTAAATTTAGGGTTTTATTGGTGGTTTTGGCTTGACCATTAGCACATGGATAATACAAGGAGATTATGTGATGTGATATGGAAAATTTATTTCATAATTCATGTACCTCAAGGTTTTAAAATGGATATTCATTATTTGTGATGATAATTTATGGAACTACAAATCGACAAATGATCTAGTTCAAAATAAAATTTTCAATGACTGAACCAGTAACATTTATAAAATGCAATTATTATGCTCACTTAGTGAAATATTTGTGGTCATGATAATGAAATGGTGACCATTTGAAGAATCAAGGGAAATCTTACCTACTATATCTAGACCCTAGGTTGAAAAGGGCAAAGGTATAACAATGTGATGTAAAGCTCAAAGAGGAATATGGATCTCATGAGAGAAATTTTTGAACTTCTTGAATTTCCTAACATATTTGACAAAATTTCAAGGGTGGGTCATAAATATCCCATTATGTTTATTTTATGAGTGGTCACATGGCCACCAAAATGATCATCAGAAGTTCCACTATGACATTCAAAGATGACCCTTTCTAACTCCTCTTGGTCTATACATCTCAACTACATTCCATTGAAAGCTTTAAAATAGATAACCTCATCTAAAATGACATACTTAGAAGTGATAACATGAATATGACATCTATATTGAGAGTTTTTCCCTTCATGATAAGTATGGTCAATTAAGTAATGAACTATATTTACATACCAACGAGAAAAGGTCATATCAAGTTTCTCTATATAGCCAATTAATTCATTAGTAAAATTAGTACTAATGAAATTCATGAATTCCAAAGGAGATTATACCAACCAATCGACAATGATTTTGACCTTTATGGTCTTATGGTTGATATACATAAGTTTAAATTCATTCAATAGCATGATAAAACTCCTAGCCTTCTATGATAGGGCTAGTTGACTCAAGAAATTTCATAAGGCTTGAGGCCTTACTATGACCCTTGTTTCTTGATTAAGCTTGTAGTGTCTCATTCATTTCACCAAAAAAATTATAGCCAAGAACTCTTTATCTACTTGCGTGTAACATGTTTTATAATCCATGAGAATGAAACTAATGAAGTAGATGGCACACTCCTTGCCATCATCATCCTCTTAGGATGATATGTAGGCAATAAAAACCTATATTTACCTAATATAAATTATGATGGGATTATCATATTTGGGCACCATGAGCATTGAAGGAGACACAAGGAAGAATTTTACTACATCAAATGCATCCTGGTAATCGCTCATCCAAGTCAAGCCACTTATTTTCTCAAATAAATTATTGATTAGATTAACTGCATAGGTGAAGTCTAGTATGAATCATAGAATGAATCTCAGCCTCCCTAAGAATGATCTAATTCTTGACTCATCAGTAGGGGGATTATGTCCAAAATTGAATGAATTTTGGTGGGATCAATATCAATTCCATAGTAGGAGATAATGTCATCGAGTAGTTTTCCACTTTTGATTCCAAACATACACTTATCAAGATTGAGATTAATGTCATATTCAATTAAACATGTAAGGATAATGCATATAAATATTAGATGGTAAATCCTTTTATTTAATTTTCCTATAAGATTGTCTATATATACCTCCATTGTTTTATGAATAATGTCATGGAAGATATGGGTCATATCCCTCTAATATGTTGCCCCAACATTTTTAAGGATCAAATACATGACTACATAACAGAAGGTCCCCCATGGTGTGGTGAATGAGATTTTACTTTGATCTTCATCAAAGAATAGGATTTGATTATATTCAGAGAAACCATCCATGGGAGATAGTAATTCATAACCAATTTTAGCATCAAATATAACATCAATGGATGGAAGAGGAAAATCATCCTTAGGGCATGCTCTGTTAATGTCATGAAATTCAATACATATCTTAATTTCACCATTATTTTTGAGAATGGGGATGATGTTGGACATATATTTATAATAATCCATAGGTTTAATAAAAACCCACTTTTAGGATTTTAATGACTTAATATTTCACCATAATTCCACCTTCAGCTTGATTGGCTTGAGCTTCTATTTTACTAGCTTTGCATTAGGTATCATGACCAGATTATGACAATTACTTTAGTCTTGATTCTTACCTATTGGATCTCAAATTTTTAATTAATTTTATATAAGTAATTTTTGGAAGATGGCATGAGAAATATTGGCTCATAATTAAACCTAGGCATGGAAGAAACAAGGAACAAGAGGCTTTGGCATGGGAAAAGCAAGTCACAAGGAATAAGGATGCCAAAAAGATAAAGGAACCAAGGATACAAGACTTAGGTAAATAGTGTTGACTTAGACAAGGGTGCAAAAGGAAAAAAATATTTATAAATAGTTCACACAAGCATCAAAGGAGAATAGTCAATTGTAGATCTAACACCGACCCATGAGAGGATAGGGTCATGACATCGAATATCTAGCATATAACGGGTATATAGGGATAGTTAGGCTTGAATCAATAGGAATTCATTGTAATAGCTTCCCATGACTAATTATTTTTAAATGGTCATTGGAAATTCATCATTTACATTTTAATTTGTAATTAAATGATCGAGGTAAAACCATGTATAAATACCTCCTAGTTTTACTTAGAAGAGTTTTTATTGTTGTTGTTATAATGGTAATCTTGTAATTGTAGTTGTAATTTTGAGTTTATTTATATTATTGATGTGCATTGAGACCTATGTATGGTGATCATTGATATATAATAATATGGAATACTTGTGTTGTTTAAATACCTCTTGTAATCTTGTTATGGAACCAATGGTACTATTAATACTCTTTTTCTTGATCTGTGCCTATCTCTTTTATTTTGATAAATAGCTTATGGAATGAGTGGATTATTAGAATTATATTTATTATGATATATTTGGTTATAAATAAGTTCCCATTCAAGTAACCTAGTATAGAGATCCCAATATATACACCATCATGTGATAAAACTAACAGGAAAAGGTCTTAAGCTACATGCTTTGGGTAAGCATACTAGACCACTTCTTGCATGATATGCCAATGTGTTAGTTAATTGGAATTATTATCCTCTTTGGGCATGTGACTAGGAAAAGTCTTGATAAACTAAAGGAAAATAAAATAACATTTTGGTTTCATTGCTAGGACCCATTTCACTTGTTAGCACAATGATAGGAAAATGGTCGAGTGACTTTCTTTGGATATGATTGAGTGTTGGATTGATATATTAGAATAAAAATTTATGCTTTAATATCTTGAACCAAGAATTTATACATGTACATGGGTATAAAACCATATATATGATTCTATATGTGAAGCATTCTTTGTAGAATTACTCATGTACTTACATGCTTGGATTTTAACGTATGTGAAAAACCATTCAATAAATTACAGGTGGAAGGTTTACTGATTAGTATAATGTCAAATGGCCTTGGCCAAGTTGGAAACTATTTGGACACGTGAAATAAATGTTTGGTGGAAAGGAACACTTAAAATTTATATTATAGAATACACAGTCTCTACATATTCTTGCCCAGAAGAAGCATAGTTTAACTTCCTAAGAGAGTCACATGGAAGGTATATCAAATAGTTCCCTTTAGAGATTAAAAATCTTATGGTTTATTATGGACTTGATAAGTTTTCTATGTTTAGCTAAAGTCTCTCATGCATGGTAATTGTGACTAATGGGGAAATGGAGGGGTATACCTTCTCATAAGATTGGGAGTTTAACATGGAAGTCAAGCATTGGGAACTACACAAACAAAAGTATGATGATGCCAGGCATATGGCTATGAGAGGTAGTGAACTAGAGGGTCAACAAGAGGATACTAGAAGTTTCATAGGAATCCACAGGATAATGGAAAGGCATAATGAGTATCCATTAACCATAGGATCATGCCCTTTAATAACACAGGTATGCATGAAAGAACCAGAATAGGAAATGATAGTGGAATATAATCTAGATAAACCCAATTCCCCCACCATAGTACATGCTCATACATTTGAGTTTGACATAATTCTTGTAAGACATTAGGATATTGGTAGTGTAGAATCTAAAGAATTTAAAGTTGATCTAGTAGACGAATCTTTGGGAGTATAAGTTTAAAATAACAATCTACCTTTAACATTTAATTTTCTATTAAAAGTATGACCTATGTCTCAACTTAGAATGAAAAGTGGACCTAATATCAATAGTGGTAAAAATATAGGCCCAAACATATCAAATCAACCATCTTCAGTGCCCACTTCTTTTGGTGAACTTATTGCTATAGGAGTACATGAGGAATTATCAATTGTGGTTCTATTGGGGGAGGATCAAGGAATGACATTGGAGGCATTAGCAAACCTCCACCATAGGGTTTAGGTTGAACTAGAGGAATGACATAATAGGTTTCAATAAAACCACCAAGTGAACCTATGGTGAACCACATGATGACACTTCATCTCTCCAAATACTGAGGTATCAAAAATGTAATGACACATGTTTATAAGTGTGAACTCATTTGGAAAGCATGGGGTATCACTTCTTCATAATGAAAAATGCTCAATTTTCAACTACTTTAATAAATCACACACACAAATGATATCACAAATTCAAATCTCAACAAGCAGTTGTGAGATATGAAATATTGAAAACTAAATTCCTTCAGGAGCTTGGAATTCCTAAGTTTGAAAAGCAAATAATCGGTGCCACAAAGGACATAAAGCAAGATCTCATTGACAGTGTGCATAAATATTATGCAAATTTCAAAATAATTCTTTCAAAACTATCATTTGATATTAATCCAACACAGTATGTTGAATGGTTTGTTGGAGGGTTGTTTCTATTTCATCTAGCTCTATCCCAAAAGACCTTTACCAATCCACATGAGGCACTATAAATTTTTATTCATGTTGAAGTTATAGGAAGTATAGATATGGGGATTATCCCTTTTATGAGGGCTCATATTATTGTTATGGAATCTCAGTGGGAGAAGGTAATGGCCAATAATGTTAATGATACATGCAATGGCCTTTGGTGTGTTGACTACAAAGTAGAGGACCATAACAAGAATAATTTCCCATGGAGTAATGTTCTCACCATAACAAAATAGTCTTGTGATATCTGCCAAGAGGATCATGAGGTAAGGAGTTGTCCCTTGATCCAACATGCTACCCAACCTAAAGAGTCACTATATTATAAACTATGTGATGCATACACGCATGATACTAATGAATGTTTTGTCATCAATGAGATCCATGAAGCACACATAAGAGGAACTCACCAAACTTATGTTGTTAATAATCAAGAGTTTGGTGGAGGTTGAGGATGTGGTAATGGGCATAGGGGTGGTCATTTTCCACCTAACATATATTATAAATGTGTATCTCTAGACCACTATTAGCATGATTTCTTGGTTTATCCAACTTACACCCTTTTTAAAAATGAGCATCATCTAGAAGAATTCCCCAACTTATATACAACTATCACAAAAGAGCATAATGATAAGAGGGCTAGGATGATTTGTGTTACCAAAATTCCAAATGATCAATGGAGACCATGCCCTACCACCCCAAAAATGGGACCTAAAGTAAATATTTCAAAATGAAGTGGTTTTTATTCCCAAATCATTTCAATTACACCTATGGAGAAGGTTCAGTGTGAAGAACCACATGCTCAACACTACCCCATGTTGAAAGCACAATCACTAAGAGGGGGGTGAATTAGTGTCCTAAAAAATCCTTTCTTCCCACTTAACATGATTAAATAATCAAAATAATATAGATATATATCAATGCATAATCAACCATTCATATGAACATGAAGCAAGATATCAGCACATGAACATAAAAGATATGTGGGAAACCCTCATGGGGGATAAAATCCACTAACACATCACTTGGAATATAGTACTATAAGTAGTAAATAAATATTTAGTGAGGAAAAAAACCCCATAAGTGACTCAACACCAACTTATCCACTTCAAGGACACTTCTGCAAGCACCAACTTGCAAGGTAGCTTCCACTCCCTCTTGATCACCTTCACAACACCTTGTTGCTCAATCAATAGATGATGACCTCTTCTTTAACTCTCTATCTAATATATCCAATATCATACATCAAGAAAACTTATTTTATGTAACTCTAATGGTTTATTAATAAACACAAGATCACTCCTTTAACACTCTCAAACTACCTCTTTAAACAAGCAAATCTACCCTTCTTCTACTTCGCTCAAACAACCCTCAAATGGCTTGATTAGGTCATATGACCTTTTTTTTATATTCAAAAATTATATTATATATTCATGATTTATATTCTTCCCCTATTTTATGGTCTACATGACCTACTTTTACTCCTCCAATATCTATATTCTTTGCTTGCACTCTCATATCCTTAACTTGCCTAAATAGGCCTATTATGCCTTATATAAATACAAAACTCTTGATTGAATCCACCTTGGTCATAAAAAAATCTATCCATAATTGTATCACCCTTGTAATAGATCAAAAAACATGTTTCACAAGTTAAAAAACCACTAAATAGGTCAATCATTACCCTTAAGGTCCAAAACCACCATTATGACTAATAGATCCTAATGCAATTAGGCCATCTCAAAGCACATGTTTCACTTTTACCTCCTTGGAACACCTTGAGCCTCCAAAAATGGATTAAAAACTTCAATTTTACTATTGATAATCTCAACTTTGGTCCCTAAAACCCTTTATCTTATTTCACTCCTTGAACCACACCATTAGGTCTACTTGCAATAAGGCTTTCTTACTACCAAAAAGTCCATCTTGTAAATATAAATCATACACCCAAATTTTACACAACCATATCAAAAAATCATATGGATAGAACTTTCATGATCTTAGGTTCATCACCAAGTCTAATATATTTCACAAAATAGGGTAGAAGGCCTCAAACTAATCATCTTCATATGCTCACTTAGAACTACAAACAAACCTTAAGAACCCAATCAAAAGCCTTTGACTTTTCACACCTTCATAGGAGTTTATAATGAATAAAAATGTGTTAAATTAAACTATGATACATTTATAAAAACTTCATGTGAATTTTATTCTTCAACTCTATGTAAAAATACTTAGGAGCATCATTCTCACTCATACATAAAAAACTACCTGTAGCTCAAAAAACATAATCATGAAGATCAAGACTTATAAAACCTATGTGAACACTTTTATTACCTTAAAATGGGTTTAAATGATCATTAATTATCCTTAGAAAATCTTGTAATAGATAAATTACAAGTTTCAATATCAATATTGGTCTTACAGACCAATCTCATGTTTTCACCCAACACAAACTTTACTGTGTTAGACAGGTCACTTTGAGAACAACTTTTTTCTTGTGTATGAGAATCACAAAACATTATATTCAAGGGGTAAAATTTATATAGGCATTGAAAAATTACCCCATGTATTTGTATCTATCCCTAATCCACTGTAACCCATTCCTAATCTCATTCTCACTTCTGCCTGGTTTTCTCACTATCTTGCTCATTAGGCCCTTTTGTTGATAGGGCAAATTCCATGACTAGTGTAAAATATTTTTGGTATAAAAAATAATCATAAACCACCATGTTCATAAGATATAGGTCTCAATATTTAACCTCCAAAAACTATCATGCTTTGACTTGGTCAACCTTGCTTGTTATATCAAAACTCTAAGAAACAAGGGTTTTCTTGTAGCTTCCATTCACTATCCTAAACACTCAATGACACTTGGAGGTAATTTGGAGAGTATTATACATGATAAAATTATAAAAATAGATAAACCAAACCATTTTGATTCATTTCCAATAATTTCTTCCAAATTAGGTCATTATGAGGGTTTAAAGAGGGTTTTAGACTGGTTTCCATTCTTAACATTTATTCATAAAACTCTGCCCTTAAAACCAAATACTAATGCTTGAAATAAAAATTTAAAACAATTTTCAATCTCTCCCTCAGATATCATCTTCCCATGCAACAGTCACACATTCCAACAACCATGAGAAAGTCCTTCTCAAGTCTTCATCTCATTTTCATCTTCAAACTCATTTTCATGTTTTCTTATTCAACTCAGGACCTAGAAATACATAAACATACTTAAAACATCATGTCAAACCTCAATCCATGATCACATTATCTAAAAATCCTCCAAACCTGATCATGATACCTCATTTTGTCACTTAGGGTCTTAAGACTAGGTCTATGAGAAGACTACTAAAAAAAGCATACCCCTTTGGGTCACTTTGAGAGTCATGTGTGTAAATCAACACCTTTATCACATGATATAACACTTAATTTTACACCTTAAATCTTATACACATCTATATCACCACCATCATGCCTTTACAATCCATATTCATGCTCAAGGACTAGTCCATCCTACAGACTTAATATACACCATACCACTTTGATATCTTCAAGACACCAATTGTAGATCAATACTCACCTATATAAATTTGAGATAGGATCAAATAATCTCACATAATTATCCTTTTACAAAGTATCCTTAGACCATATAGGTCACTACCTAAGACTAAACTAGCCTTCTTTGAACACACAAAACATGAAGACAATCTCTCTCTCTCTCTCTCTCTCTCTCTCTCTCTCTCTCTCTCTCTCTCTCTCTCTCTCTCTCTCTCTCTCTCTCTCTCTCTCTCTCTCTCTCTCTCTCTCTCTCTCTCTCTCTCATGAAGCAGTCATGCTCATATCAATGAGACACCTTCTTGTGAGCCAATACTTGACCTCATGATTTTCTTAACATCAATTAACTTAGGAATATGACATCAAATACAACTCTCACTGTAATGATCCTTCTTGACATCAATGACAATGCATAAACATATGACATCAATGACAACTTTCAACACCCCAATGCTCAAATCTGGAAAGAGGTATTTCATGACACAATGGCCCTAGTATGAGAATTACATGGTGAAATTTATTTTTTAAAATATAAGGATGCAACCATACACATTGAGATATAAAGAGAAACTATCTCAACAAACTCTGGGCAAGTTGAATTTCGAGAGCTCTAAAAACTACTCCTTAATGAAAAAATCATTCCCCTCTTAAAAAATTGGTTATGATAATAGATAACCAAAAAATTTGTTGATCATCATTTTAACCATGCACATTGATAATAATCCTATGTCCAAAAAAATTCCAAATGTGAAAAGGAGATTATTTTGAATGCATCCATTGATGGGTGGATGATCTGAGATATATTAGTAGATACTGCCATTAAATTTAATGTTCTCATGAAGGATGCTTGGAGGAAGATGGGGAGCCCCAATTTGTAACCCTCCCCACATGTTCTATTTATGGCCAACAAGATTTGAGTGGTGCATATAGGATTTATAAAGGATGCCACCATTAACATTGTGAGTTTCCATTTCAAAGGTGATTTTGAAGTAATTGAACAGGTTGAAGCTGATGATTTTCTTTTTCTATTTGGTCGACCATGGTGATATGCAAATAATTATGAATTATGTTTTAAAAATCACTACATTAGCTTTGAGAATGAGACCCAATGCACAATCATTCCTCTCACTAATGATCAAGGCCCCCTTTTATAGAAATAGTTGATGTTAATGAGGACATCAACCACATTTATAACATCATGGCATAAGGAAATGAACATGTAGATCCCACTCATGATGGTTTGATTCAATGGGATATGTGTAATCCATATCCAACCCCATTAACATTGCTTACAAACACTAGGCATATGGAAAATATGATCTAATGAGATGAGGTTGAGATGTAGTTGGCCGATAAATAAATGCTCCACATAATCTCACTAAGTGATATAAATCTATTTGCCTCATTGGTGAATGCCTTATTAATGTAGCACCTTTATAATTAGATGAAGTACATAGGTTTCATGGCTAAATTGAGGTTTGGGAGTACTTAAATTAATTATAGGATTACTATGTTTTTAAATATGAACATATGTGTGCACTCCCTACTATAATTCAAAGCATAGCTACTCGTTAGTGGGTTACTCATCAATATGATATGTTGACATGGGAATAAGTATGCATTACATTATATCATCACTTTCACCATGACAATCAATTTTTCATGACACTTAATTATAATGGTGTTCAATTCCCAAACAACCATCTAGTCACCTTTGAAGATCTTTCAAATTTTGAAAAGACTTTTTTTTTTATCAAAATCCTTATAGGTACATACATTTATGGCACTCTAAATGCTTGGGATAGAGCATGGTATGTTCATCAAGAAAAACCTAGATATGGATATCTAGGAATACATCAAATGTGGTCTGCTCACAACCTTTTAATTTTATTCACCCTAATCATATCTTAATCTATCTTTGTAAGTAATCTATCAAGTAGTAGTAATAAATCAAGCACCAATTGAAGATAGAATGTAGAACATGCATGGTGAAATTGAGGATGACTTGGCCATCTTCCAAGCTTCTAATATTGCTATCAATAATTAGTTGGAACCCAAATTACAATATGAATATAACCATAGGAATAGATCTATAAGGGTAAGCAAAAGGTTTTATGTCAAGTTGATGGAGGTACCAGAACTGATCCCCCAGAACCACCATTTGACCACTTAAACATGGCTATAAAATGTGGCATGCATGAGGTGAGATAATATTCAATTATAATAGAAAACATATTTTTTACCACTCCAAATAATTCAATACAATATTGGCATAAAAGATGCACCCAAGATGGACACTTTAGGAAATTACTGGTCTAAAGTAGAATTAGCTAAAATCTTTGAATTGTATATGTGGGAGTATTTCCTAGATGAATACTCCTCCAACTAGACTTGATACAAACTCTCTTTTTGCATGGATATTGTTAATGAGGAACACTGATTTGAGCTTCTAATGGTTAGAATATATTTTACACTGGAGATCATGGATCTTTCTAAGGCATTTTGGGTGGATCCTAAATAGTGTTCACCAACCTAAGCAGTCACTTCCATCATTAAGTTAGCTCTTACAGTCACAAGGAAAAATGATCTACATAGCTATGATCTTGGCAAACTATAATGAAAACACCAAGAGGTCATTTCCAATTTACTGAAATAATAAGGCTTGAATAGGAATTAGAAGAGTTCAAGCACCATCAGGAAGTGATAATGATGTCTTGAGTGAAGACTCTAAAATTATGCAAGTCAATCTTGTAATAAGAGATGGCACTAGCTGATGGGATATTGCTTATAAGAGAAGCTATTGACAAGTTGGAGACCCTAGTAGAACTTCAATTAAAAAAATGCAAAGACTAGGTGAATTCCCAACACAAGCAGACTTGGGCTATGGAGAATTTTGTATAATTCATCAAAGACTGTAAGAGATTTTTGGCCTGAGTGAGTGCCATAATTCCCATAGTTGATGGGGATTTTGTCAAGTTGGCATAACCTGCTAAAGTTTTAGAAGATAGGCTTCAATCAAAAGAACACTAGAGCTAGAAATTAGTTGATAATGAATTATTAATAAAGGATAGATTATATTGCACCAAGGCATTCCATGATGTGGAGGAATTAGAAAATAAGATTAGTGATAACCACCAAGAGCTCCATACTAGTTTTTTGTCACTTTGATGATAGGTTTTGATAGAGTTTGGGTGTCTTGAGGGCATCCACAAGAAAGCCACTACATCACTTAAACTTTTGATAACTCAAGTAGGTGACTTTATGGAATAACTTGAGGAGAAAAAATGGTTAAAAGTAAAGGTTGAATAAATTACTTTAAGCTATAAACTTCCCTAAACCACTGAGAGGAAGTCAAGTACTAGGTTGAGAAACTACGACCTAAATTTTTGATATCTTAGGGACTTGAGGATGGTGCATAGTCTGGGATGGAATATTTACTTAGTTTGGGGTGATGTTGCACCTTAAATTTTGTATTTATTTACTCTAAGTACTCATTATAATATGGCATAGGAAATATGGTTGTAGAAGTAAACCTAGGGGAGAAACAAGTCATGAGGTACAAGGTTGTAGAAAACATGGAGGAATTGAGAATATAAGACTCAAGAAAGTAGAGTATGAATTGGATAAGGTTGAATAAGGTGGGAAAAATTAGTAAATATTTCATGTAATCAACATATGATAATGTTCAAGCATGAATCTAGCACCGGCCCACGAGAAGATAGGTGTTTCTATCTAAGTTTTGTTTTTTCTTAAGTGTGGAAAGAAGAAACTAGTTAAGAAGGGTGTGTAGAAGAATACCTATTGAATGCACACATGTCGAATCTAAAATTTGTGAGAAATCCTCTTTGGATAGGGAATAATGACCTATAATAACAAATCACTATCACAAAACTTGTTGGTTAGACAATTAGTTAGGTGGATTGCCTAGCGTGAGCTAGATCCTAGAAGCAAAAGCTTTCTAGGAGGTTGTCAATCCACTTGCTTTTAACACTTAAGTTTTTGAATAAAAATGAAGGATACTTGAATTTAAAATTAAAAAACCTGAAATTAAAAAAAAATTAAATAGCAATAAATAACTAAATTAAGACAAGAAAGTTAAGTGCTTTTAAAACAATGACTAAATAAAACAACTAATGCTGAAAATTAGTCAAGGTAAGGTTATGGTTTTGGTTTGGAAATTTAACAAGGGATTAAAGAAAGGTGGTTTGGTTGGTTGATAAATGGTTATGATAATAAAAAGGTAAAGCTTAAAATGGGATAAATGGGTGAATGGTTGATGAGGTATGAAGGTAATTAGTTAAGATGGCAAAGGGGGAAGAAGATAAGGAGGGTAAAAGTGGCAAAGGTGTGAATAGATAAAAGATGGAAAGGGAGAAAATGGATTAAGATAATGAAATGACAAAGGGATAAAATGGATAAGTGGGGATGAAGAGATTAAAAATCCAAGGGGATGATAAAATGAATTTAAACAAACAAAATCAAATTTTACCTTCTAAGCTTGAAGAAGAATGTTGTTGTTGTTGTTGAATATGTCTTGAGGCAATTTTGGTAGAGCTTCATTGATTTGAATTATTTTCCTCTAATATGTGTATGACCTCCAAAATGATGACCTCCTTCAAATACCTGAAACAAGATGTTAATAACCAAAGACTAACTTCCAACTTAAACTTTGGTGAAGGAGAGGGGGTATTTATAGCATTTACTGTCAAGAACCATGCCAAAAGAGGGAATAGTAGAAGTATGGCACCATTTCCTATGTGGTGCATGAATGAGTCAAATATGAGGTTGGTGGGGATTCTTATTTGGGTTGGTGAGTCTCCCACCTTGCACATGAGTCTGATTTTGAATGGGAATCATGTGCATGGGTCTAAATGAGGCTATAGACTTTTCACCACCCTTTCTTATCTTCATCCAAGAACTTAAAGAGATGGCACACAAAATGTAGCACCATTTTCCATGTGGTGCATGAATGAGTTAAAGATGAGGTTCGTGGGGATTCCCATTTTGGTTGGTGAGTCTCCTATTTGGGTTAAAAAGTCAAAAATGGGCGCCCTTTGTCTTTCCCAAAGCACTAAATAGGTAGGTATCTCATTTTCAAGGCCACTTTCATGTGTGAAGGCAAAATACATGTTGAATGATGGCCCCTTAAGGGGAAGTTTTCCATATTTCAAGGGGGGCCTTATGATGCTTAATGAGGTCATTAAACGCCTTGGAAAAGGGTCTTGGGTGGGGTATGATGTCCCACATCAAGCCACCTCACTTCTAAGCCATGTCACATGCCATATCACATGCTATGTCATCATGAATAGTGATAGTGGGTCCCATAGTGAATAGTACTTTCAAATAATATTTTGTAATAGGAGAATAGTGATTTTGTTAGGTTAGGAAGGGTTGGTTAAGGGTTAAGAAGGTTTATGGGGTCTTTATGGGGTCTTGAGGTATTTAGTCATCAAAAACTGTAAGTATGTAGTTTTCTACTATCTACATTTTACCCATTTTTGTTATACAACTTTGAATTAACAAGCTATAAAACAAAAACAAATCGCTTGGTTGAAGGTCAGGGTACCCTGAGTATGGGAGGAGATGTTCCCCCTCAAATTGAGAGTCGATGAGGAAAGGTCAAATCGGGTGTAAGTTTGATAAGCAATTGGTGGGGAGGCACTAGGTGGTGTCACAAGGTAGTTGGGCATGTGAAATGCCAATGGGTTCACAAAATGTGACTAAGTGCAATAGTCAAGAGTGCATAGAGACTAAAACTACCAATGTTGATAAAAATGTCAGTTTTTAGATGGACATATGATAGGGTAACTAGTCCACAACATTATTCATAGTTGATCAGATTAAGCTTATTTAGTCATCTAGACAAGGTTGTTGTTGTTCACAAGTATCCAGGGTAGGAAGTGCTCTTTCAGAATAATACAAATGGTCTAGTTACATATGAGGTGGGGGTGTAGAAATGAAAACATAGTAAATGTAGTCGGTATGGTCAAAAGGACCAAGGCAAGGTCATTGTAAAACATGCAAAGAGGTCAGGTCAAAAATGGCCAACAGAAAGGTGGACATGGGAAAGTGAGTTGGTTGGTTAGAATGGGGTGGTCGAGTGGACTCCATATGCCCTGGGCAAGTGGATGATGCCTACATAGTTATATGGATACAATGTCCAAAATTAAATTCAAGCCTAATGTAGTTTTTCTGAGGTGGGGATTTTTGGTTAACTTGGTTTCCCCAATTTAATATCATGTAGTTAGGTTTGGTTGAAGGATGTTAAAGAAAGGGAAGCTCAAAAGGGTGGAAAATATAGGTATCAAATAGTTTTCTAATTGGTTTGGTATAAATGATGGATGAGATTACCTAGGATGTAATTATATGATTTCTTCAACTATGTAAAAGGAATTTATAGCCATGGATAAGTAATTTCAAGCATGAATTTTATACCACCATTTTAAAAAAGGGATAAATATGCTTTACCAAGATTTAGAAAATTTGGCACTACTTGAATTACCATGGTGACCTGGCAGGTTCTTTCATCACCATCCAAATAAGTTGACATTGTGCACACTCCAAAAAAAATGTTGTTAATAGGCTATGGAAGGGTATTATTCAATGATTCAGCGAAGCAAAGTAGTAGAGTAGGTAAATGAGAAGTGGTGAATATTTTAACCCTTGACCCTTCAGCTAGTGGGGCCCCAAAATAAGTAAGCATTGAGTTTTGAGGGAATTCAGAGAAAGAATATGAGGGGTTTTGGAATATGGAGTGAGGCAAATAATAATATTATTATTAGTTAAATGAGGGAGAAGGTTGAAATAAGAAGGAAAATAAATGGTATAAATGGAAAATTGAGAGGGAAAATAGAAGAAGGATGTACAAAGATAGATAAATTGGGGAGTTGAAAAGGAAGGTGGGAGAAATAGGTCTAAAAGAGACCAAGGAGGAAAATAGTTTAGTAGAAGTGGTGAATCTTAGAAAAGGTTACTAGGTGGAATGCAATTAAAGAGTAAGGCTATTACAGTGCATAGGAAGATGTAAGCCAGGTAGGGAGAATCAAGGGAAATTATTTGTTGGAGGTAGGTCTTGTGATAGGGTATAGAGAGTAGCCACATGTGGGTACCCCAAATATTTCATTTGAAGGTGGGTTTAGTTTTGATTCTAACATCTCTAAAAAAGGGGTTTAAAATAGGTAAGACTAGAGGAGATGGGGAAGGAATCTATATCCTAATAGCTGGTGGAGCTCATGCTTGCTTGTGGGTCATATGAGCTTGCAAATGTGTTCAATTATGTTATATAGTCATATGATCAATATATATCTCACAGTAAACCAAAATCAAATGGAAGACATTCATGACCATAACATGCTATATATTTTGATCATATAAGCTCAAAATGGGTAGAGGATTTAAAATGGAAAAAAGTGATAAGTAGGGTGAAGGGAGTAGTTGGAGAGGGAAAAGAAGAGGATATAGGCTCAACATGCAAAAGCATTAAAGGAAGAAAGGGATGCACTTGAATTAATGAACCTAACTAGATTTCATGTATTAAATCAAGGGCATGGAGGACATGAGGAAGTAGACAAGGAGATGTATGTAGAAGTGGTACAACTAGTGACCACACTCTATATAGGTGGAGGTTGAATGGGAGAAAATAAAGGGGATCCAACAAGGGATGAGGTGAAGGTGGACCAAGAGATGGATGAAGATATAGGTGAAGAAAATAATGAGTTTTCATATAAAGATGAAGGTGGAGAAGGATAGAAGGAGCCAAGCATGGACATATAGGAGAAACAAAAGGTCATGAAGAATAAGGAGTGTTCTCAAGTGAGAAAAATGAAATGAAATGGAGAAAAGGGATATGATGGTGGAAAATAATGAAAGGGAATGAGATGAAGATAAAGGATGAAGATCAGGGATGATAAGAAGAAAAAGGAAGAATTGAAGTAGGGATATAAAGCATGGATACTCACACAGATGCAAAAGACAAGTGAGTAATGAGATGAAAAGAGGAAAAAGGGAATGTGAAAGGCAAAAGGCAAGAAATGATAAGAAGCAAAGGGTAAATTATGGAAGGTTTCTCAAAGGATAAATACCTAGGTAGAAACTAGTTGTCGAGAAAAAAAAGAAGATAAAAAGGATGAAAGGATGAAAAAAAGAAAACAAGAAGAATGGAAAATGGCTATGGTGGGAAGAGGGGTAAAATTACTAGAGAATGGTGGTACACATAAATAAAAAGTGCAGCTACAGAAGAAACAAAAATCTTTCAAGATGCACAATATGATGTGGAATTGGTGAGGAAATGAGAGTGATGAAGAGGGTGTGGTAAATTACTAAGGACAAGGGGAAATGATGAGGATGGAAAAACAAGACAAAGGAGATAGGGTCAAGGTTGGTAAAAAGTGGAGAGAGAGGCAAAAAAATACAAAAGGTGGGTGGGAAAGTGAGCCATAAAGCATGCATAAGGAAAGGTGTCAAGGAGGCCAAATAAGTAGAGTAGGTGGTTTTATGGGAGATAAGAGGGACCAATGAGGAAGGCTATTAATCTTTGTGTTAAAAGAGATTGACAAGCTGTAATAGTGGTTAAAAGAGATTGACAAGCTGAAGGGAGGGAGGTGGTGAGGAGATAGGTAGAGGGGTGGAGGAAAAGATATTAGGTGAGAAGGGAAAATAAAGTAAAGGATGTGGCCAAATTGACCCCTGTAAATGAGCATTGCCTACATAGTCCAAAAAAACCTCATGCCAATGTTGTTCTCCTAGCAATGGGGGATAAACTTAAAATGAAGTATTAGATGGTGTTAAAACATATAAACACTTAAGAAAGAATTCAAATATTCCTTAATGCAGGACACCCTAGGCAAGAGGGCACTGTTAGTGGTGTAAATGAGTAAGAAGAAAAATGGGATAGGAATTAGTTATTAGTGGCCAAGTAGCTTGTAGAAGTGAAGCAACACCTACATAGTATGTGGACATCAGGCCAATGTAGTTCAACAAGGGTTGGGTGAGTGGTGTTTAAATTGGCTGCCCTAATTTAATGGACCACATAGGTTGGCTTGGGCTGATGGAGAAGGTTTTATAAAATAAATTTTTTGGGTTTTGGTGAAGGTGTATGGTGTAAATTGGTGAATAGTTACCATAATGATCCCACATTTAGTAGGAGGAGAGACATGGATGGGTAAGGTAGGATAAATTAGAAGGGAACACGATGCTAAGCACCACAAATGACCTTTAATAGAGCTAATCCAAAGAAGAGGTGCTTTGTAAGGAGGTTACACCTTCTAAAATTATGTGAATGTATAAACATAGTGATAGTAGTTATCACTATGATCCAAGTTTTAGGAAATGGTCTTCTATCAGGATCTGCATAGTTGCTTTGGCCAAGGTTCATCACCATTATGAGCTGAGTTTGAAGGGTAGTACCAAAGTGACTACCTAAAAATAATTTATTTGACAACTAAGTATATTCTTCAAGGTAAAAAATTGTCAACATGGTGAGGGATAGAGGATAGATCATGCCTAACCCAAGAGCTGCATGGGTAGGCTAGATGAAAGGCAGCCATATTTGCATCCTCTATTCCAATTCTTTGGAACTGATGACTTGGGGTCCCACTTAGAAGAGGTCTTGGTAGTGGGGAGATATATGGTCTAGGATATTGGTTATATAGTTGGATGAGATGGGGGAACTTCTCTAGCAGTGAGTATTTAGAAGCTACTAACACTAGCAACAACAATAGTTTCAAAGATGTGACCATTGTAGTGGCCTACAGTTGGAAGCCAATTTATGTCAATTGAGGTAAAGGTGATAATGATCAAGACCACAAGGATCATAAGATGAAAAATAATCAAAGACATCAAATGTAGATTAGATGACAAGGGTGACAAAGGGAAATCATGACAGTGCATGATAACTTTATCAAAATAGATAGGTGGACCGAGGGGTACATGTCCACATGAAAAGGTAAGTAGACATGATCATTTAAATTAGGAACACTATTCAAGGGAATCAATGAAATCATATGCCTTTCCCTCTTGGTGGAATGGAGAATCATGTCAATGAGGAAGAATGGTAAAGTATTCCATTTAAAGAATCATGATAAGGATGAATATCTATCATTGAGTTATTTGTTTTTGTAGGTTATAGAGAGTGCAGAGAACTACACAAGGTTGAAGATGGTGAAAAATGGGAACAATGGTGGAGATAATTAGTAACCCTCATGACCCAAAATAATCAATATGGTGAATGTGTGGATATAATGGATACTGCAACATGTAATGGTGATAATGGAAGTACTTTTAGATCAACAACAAGAGGAAAGGCACCCAAAACCCAAGCTTGAGCCTAAACTCTTACCTCTATAGAAACAAATAAGGTGATAATTTCACTATGCAATATGTAGGGTTGGAGAACATGATCATTAGCCTATCTATGGAGGAAACCCTCACTATCCAAGGGAATGTGTGCTGAGGCAACAACTAGTGGTACTTATGTGAGAAGAATAAATAGAGCAGAGGGATGTAATGGCTATGATAGGCAAGTAGGGTGAAAGACCTAGAGTAGAATATGATTCTTATCTTGTAGGGATGAATACAGAAGAGGAAAACATAGTACACCCTTTAGCAATTTTTTGAGATAGGGAATGTTATGAATGCTAGTTTAGGGAGCAATCAAGTAGAAGGGTGGCTAAACACAAATATAGAGTAGCTAGACAATTAACTTAGTGCTTAGGTAGGAAAATAATATATGTAGGGGCCTTACATGAAGCGTGGATAGTCTGATAACTTTGTATGTGTTGTGTGACTCCTTGCACCCTAAATAAAATATTACATAGTTTTTTATGTACAAAATGTGTTGGATGTCACTGGTTGAATGTTATTATTCTTAAGGTTGTGTGGATACTTATGAATTTTATGGTTATGGTTATGATTGGTATGGTTATGGTTTTTTAATATCGCTTAATGTAAAAAGAATGATTATTGTTGTTTCAACACTGGATGGTAAAATTCATGATGAAAACATGAACCAAGCACATTAAAAATAAGGCACGATGCTTTGTTTTTGATAGGGACTAAAAATAAACCCAAAGTGGGATATAATTAATGAATATAAGCCCTTCAAACATTGTGCATGAGTGGTCATCAGTTGATAAAAAAGGTTTCTTGATCATAGGGTGTCAAGTAAGCTATAAATCCATTGATTTACAGATAGTCTAAAGGGAATATGGGTGAAAGGTGGTGTGAAGGGTAATGGGTGATATGTATGATAACCTCATGTGAATTAGTTTTCCCCTTCTATAGGTGACCTAATAATGGTAATAGACAAGTCCATGTCATATGCTAGATGTATACTGATCAATGTAGGAAGTCTACATGTGAAAGTTGATTATGGCTTCCAACTTATTATGCTTTTTGAGAGCCAATTATGGATTTTAAGATTATTTAGAATTTGTTTTGATTTTGATAGTGGGTTTTTTGCTTTATTACTATATATGGGAAGCTAATCAATGTGGGAAGCTTCCAAGGAATTTCAATTCTTTTGACAAAGTTAACTTAGCCTTCCTTCAAGGGAGTGTTCTTAGTTTAGTGGCTTTGTTTAATGCTCTTGATAGCTATCCTTTAAGGGATAAGTCTACCTTATATTTGGAATATTTTATTTTATTTTTGGGTAGTTGTCCTTTAAGAGAGCAGTTTGCAATGCTTAAGATATTGACCCAAGTAATATTTTGGTATTCAAATTGTTTTTGGATGTGATTTTTTTAGACATAAACAAGTCTAATTAGGTTAACAAGTTTACCTTTATGAGGGAAAAACTTTAACACAAGAATGTTAATGATATGTGAAAGGGTGTGGTTTTAAGAGACAATGACCATGGCATTCCATCTTGTCAGAGATGAAAAGTATCTATGAGAACCATGCTATGGGTAGAGCTGTGGTACCCATATTTAGGATTAGGATATGACTATGATGGTTAATCACATGGTTCTATGTTGTAATCAATTATATTCAAAAGGATAGGAGAGAGATGGGTGAACATTAAAATCTCATAATCAAGGGATGAGCTTAACTTAGACAAAAAGAGTGAGCTTGATCCTTATTTAACACAAAAATAGATGCAGATGCAAAGCATTGAGGCGCTCAGGTTCAAGTTTGCCTTTAAGAGATGACAAACAATAAGCTCCTGATCCATACTTATGGGTAATGATGTAGGTTCCAAGACAATTGAAAGTAAACTTGCCTTATTTATTTTTCTCCATGTTGGTCAAATGTAAATTTTCCTTTACGATGAGGTCTCCAGTATTGAAGTCCCAAGGTTTGAGATAAGGTTGGTTAGGTTTGATGGAGAAGGGTAATCTCCAATGGTTCGATGGGAGAATTTGAATCCCAAATAAGTCAAGTGATGTCCAAATGGGTTTCCCTAATTTGATATACCACTTGGTTCAAGTTGGGTTGATGGATAGGTTTGGTTGATAGGTTGAGGCAAAAAATCCAAGGGTTAGTTCAGTTAATGGTTAAGGTATGGTAGAAGTTAATAAATGGTTGAATATTTATGGAAGGAAAGTTCCCCCCATTTACTCTTTACATGGATGGGAAAAAGATCCCAAATTAAAGGTGTTTATAGTTGAGTTCAGTTAAAATGTTGAGGCTTTGAAGGGTATGTCCTTAGAATGGATGATTTAGCCTTTACCTTATCCTTTTTTTGGACCTAAGAGTGGGTAGCCCTATGGATGGTGTGGATAAAAGGAAGTGTTGGTTTAGCTTGCTACTTTAGTTCTTCCTCACTCTTAAATGAGAATGGGGGAATATGTAAGTGTTGGGTAGGTTTGGTTGATGGTTGGGTTGGTAATGTCTCAAAGGAGGTTCATTTAATAACAGATGATCCTTGTCATAAAGGTAGTGGATAATGGTTTTAAGAGCCTTGTAGTGCTCCATATCATGGCCAAGTATTCTATAATAAGAGCATAAAGGGTGGTCATTGTACCATGACAATTTTGGGCATGAAGGGTCAAATTTTTTTATAGGGTCAAAAGGTTTTATAGGTGGTAAGGTTAAGGAAGAGGTTTGAAACAAACTTTGTAAAATGGCTAAATAGGATTCATGCAAAGGTTTTGGAGGTGATAGGTTTTTAGTATTGGGAGCCTTACTAAAATTAGTTTTTACTACATAAGTTATGGGTGGTGGGGTAGTTTTGGTTTGTCAGTTAGGTTGGGATGGCTTGGTTAAGGGAGGTTCATCTGATAATAGATTATCCTCATATAAGTTATGGGTGAGTGCTTAGAGAGATTTGCAATTCTCTATGTCATTTCCAGGTGTCCTATGGTATGCACAAACTAAGCTAGAATTAAACCATTTTGGTTGAGGATGTGAAAGGTCAAAAAGTTTGATAGGTTGGAAATGTTTAAGAGGTGGTAATGTTAAGGAGGAGGTTTTAAACAACCTTTGTAAAATGGTTAATTATGATTCAAGTAAAGGCATTGGGGGTGATGGATTTTTGGGCTTTAGAGTGGGAGCCTTCTTAGGAGTAGGATTCACCCAGGTAGTTATTGGTTTTGGAATGGTTTTAGTAGATTGGTTAAGTTAGGGTTGCTTGGTTGGTTTTGAAGTAGAATATTTAAGAGAAGGGGGGGGCATGGGTATATTTCAAGATGGTTTGAGATATTCCACCCTTTTAATAGGTTTATTCAAAGTTTTATTTGATGAACTTGATGGAGTTAGGTCCAATTTCAAAGATTCATGAGCTATTCTAGGAATAGGAAGTATTCCTAGATTCTTGATGATTTTGGTCAAAGAGGTGTAATGATATTTAACAATTTTAGATGAAAGTGGGTTGGATGGTTCCCCTATGGTTTTGGAGGATGGAGTATCTGAGGATGGGTTTGAGGTAGTGATAGGTTTGAGGGTGGATTCAATTGAACCTAAGGGTTATTATTTTTTTTGATAGGGGAGGCCAAGATGATGCCAGAAAGTGGCTCTATCAAGATTAGGTTGAGAAGTGAACTCTAGGCTTTGTACTAGCCTAGAAAAGGGCTTATTGATAGGTTTGGTTCTTTAATCAATGATTTTAAAGCTTAAAACCTTGGGTGGAGAAGAGGGAATAGTTTCCCCATCTATTTTTTTGGTAGAAGGTTCACAATTTAGAAAATATGTTTCTTCTATGGATGGAGTGGATAAGGTGACCTCTTCTAAAGGAATGATTTCCAAAGGATGAGTAGGTGAGTTTGTGGTGGGGGAGGAAGGTGTAATGGTATCAAGAGAAAGGAAGGAAGTGGTTGATTACTTTGTTTGGTTATACAAAGGAATAGAAAGTGATTCCCCCACTTCAATGAGTGGGGTGGAAGAAGTAGTAGTAATAGGTTTATCAATAACAACATTGATCATGTGTACCTTATAAGTGTGAGATGATTCTAGTTGGCTTTGATTTATTAAAAGGGTCGTGGAAAATATTTTGTGGTTTCCTTAATTTTGGTTTGTAAGGAAATTTATAAAGGTTCTACTTGGTCAAACAGTGGATTGGTTAAGGTTGGTGTTATTATAGTTTCTTCAGTTATAGGTTTACTAAGGGCTAAAAGAGGGTGTACCAATGTCTTAGTTATCACATTAGGGTGTGAAACTATTTGTAAGCTATTTGGTTGGCCTAAAGAGGCTAGTTGGTTTGATAGGTTAACAAGTTAGTTGGTTAATAGGTTGGTTGATTAGTTAAGGGTGATGAAATTGATTAGGTTAACAATGTGGATTGAGGTTGATATGATGGTTGGGGGAAATGGCCTAAGCTTCGACAAGGTTGGGGTGATTGAGATGACAAATTTTGATAGGTTGTTGGTTGGGCATGATAATAATTAAATGGTTGATTATATGTTTTTGGTTGGTTATAAGTGAGGTTTGACTGATCATGGATACCAAAAATAGATGGCCTAAGTTTTGACTCTAATCTAGCTATTTGGTCTATTATCACTGCAACAAACTCAAGTGGTAGTTTAGGTGAAGGTTGATAGTTTGTGGGTTGGTTGAAGTTTGAGTTTGATGAGTTATATATAAGTTTAGGTTGGTTATAGATACAGTTGGGTTAGTTATAGACAAGGTTGGGTTTGTTTTAGATAATATTGGGTTGATTTTACACAAGGTTGGGTTTATTTTTGGTAAGGAAGGAAGCATAAGTGGCTTGCAATGCAAGATACCACTGTAAAGTGAAAGGATTTTTATCCAAGATCATAGAAAAATTAGGATATCCAAGAGAGAAAATAATAAATATCTCCATTGAACAAGGTAGTGAATATGAGGTATTAAAAAATAGGTTCTTGGTTGGTTTGATTTTTCAATTTGTAGTCTAGTAAAGACTATGTGAAGAATGGAGAGAAACAAAGCCCAACCCTCAAACAAGAAGTAAGCAAAAGAAAAAATTAAATAAAATTAAAGCATACAATAATATACATTAAATCCTAGAGTTTTAATTATCTCTCTTTTAGCTTATGCCTTAGAAAGTGTGAAGAAGAAATCTATTTTGTAGACGAGGTCTTAAACAAGGTAGTCTATGTTTGGTGTTGGGTTGTGTTTAGACACTCAATAAAAATTTGTATTGGATTTTAGTATGTGGCTTGGTACTTGGGTATTTATCCCCTAACTTCATATTTCCATAGCCAATTATAGTGTTTATCCAATATATACTAATTTCTAAGGCTTATACTCAGCCAGAGAACTGAGTTGGTTATCCCCTTGATGATTAAATCCAAATACAATAACTGGGAAAAGGGTAAGGTGATCTGCTAGGTGATGAAATCCTAGGCTGGCCTTGTATCAAGTGTGTTTTGATGTTTTTTTGTGCAATTGGTTTTATTTTTATAACATTTATGAACTATGATTAATTCATAATGCTTTTAATCTACCTAGGTGAGCTAAAAACAAGCAAGCAGTCAATGGATGCACTCAATTTTAACCAATAGAGTTTTTTTTTTTAATTTTTTTTAAAGAAGATGAGAATAACTAAAATTAACCTAAATGAAACATTAAAATGAAATCTTAATCCTAGAATGAATACTCTTTTATTATTTTTTATAAATGTAATAAAACTTAATTTTTAAAAAAAAAATGCAACTAAAACCTTTTTTTTTTGCAAAACAAAAAGCTTAATTTTCTAAGAATTCAAATAAATTAATTTCACTAATTCAATTATAAATTTACTAAAACATCTAATAACCCAATAAAACTCAAGGATCCCATTGAGCGTGCTAAACTTGTGCTTTTTCTTAAGTGTGAAAAGAAGAAACTAGTTAAGAAGGGTGTGTAGAAGAATACCTATTGAATGTGCACGTGTTGAATGCAAAATTTGTGAGAACTCCTATTTATATAAATAATAATTCCATGAAATAATAAATCACTATCACAAAACTTGTTGTTTAGACAAGTAGTTGGGTGGATTGCATAGCGTAAGCTAGATTCTAGAAGCAAAAGCTTTCTAGGAGGCTATAAATCCACTTGATTTTAAATCTTAAGTTTGTGAATAAAAAGGAAGGATAATTGAATTTAAAACAACAAATAACTAAAATTAAAAACAATTAAATAACATAAAATAACTAAATTAATACAAGAAAGTTAAGTGCTTTTAAAACAATGACTAAATAAAATAACAAATGCTGAAAATTAGTCAAAGTAAGGTTATGGTTTTGGTTTGGAAATTTAACAAGGGATTAAAGAAAGGTGGTTTGGTTAGTTTATAAATTTTTAAGGTAATAAAAAATTAAAGGTTCAAATGGGATAAATGGGTGAATGGTTGATGAGGTAATAAGGTAAGTAGTTAAAATGGCAAAGGGGGAAGAGGATAAGGAGGGTAAAAGTGGCAAAGGCATGAAAGGATAAAAGATGGTAAGGGAGAAAATGGATTGAGATAATGAAATGACAAAGGGAAAAAATGGATAAGTGGGGATGAAGAGATTAAAAATCTAAGGGTATGATAAAATGAAATTGAAGAAACAAAATCAAATGTTACCTTCCAAGCTTGAAGAAGAATGTTGTTATTGTTGTTGAAGATGTCTTGAGGCAATTTTGGTAGAGCTTCATTGATTTTAATTATTTTCCTCCAATATGTGGATGACCTCAAAAATTAAGACCTACTTCAAAGACTTGAAACAATATATTAATAACCGAATATTAACTTCCAACTTAATCTTGGGTGGAGAGGGGGTATTTATAGCATTTGTCATCAAGAACCATGCCAAAAGAGGAAATAGTATAATTATGGTGCCATTTCCCATGTGGTGCATGAATGAGTCAAATATGAGGTTGGTGGGGATTCTCATTTGGTTTGGTGAGTCTTCCATCTTGCACATAAGTCCAATTTTGAATGGGAATCATGCACATGGGTCTAAATGAGGCTAAAGACTTTTCACCACCCTTTCTTATTTTCATCCAAGCACTTAAAGAGATGGTACACAAAATATGGCACTATTTTCCATGTGGTGCATGAATGATTCAAATATGAGGTTGGTGGGAATTCCCATTTGGGTTGGTGAGTCTCCCATTTGGGTTAAAAAGTCAAAAATGGGTGCCATTTATCTTTACCAAAGCACTAAAGAGGTAGGTATCTCATTTTGAAGGCCAAATTCATGTGTGAAGGAAAAATACATGTTGAATTATGGCCCCTTACGGTTAAATTCACAATATTTCAAGGGGGGG
Organism: Torreya grandis; assembly: GCA_037957365.1. NCBI lineage: Eukaryota > Viridiplantae > Streptophyta > Pinopsida > Cupressales > Taxaceae > Torreya > Torreya grandis. The sequence continues at coordinate 828,891 of JARHVA010003488.1, forward strand.
GGCCTTGTGATGCTTAAATGAAGTCATTAAGCAAGTTGGGAAGGGTCTCGGGTGGGGTATGATGTCCCACATCAATCCACCTCACTTCTAAGCCATGTCACTTGACATATCACCTTCCATGTCACTTTCCATGTCACTTGCCATGTCACTTATCATATCATATGCCATGTCATCATGAATAGTGATAGTGGGTCCCACAATGAGTAGTGATATTGAATAGTACTTTCAAATATTATTTTTAAATAAGAGAATAATAAGTTGGTTAGGTTAAGAAGGGTTGGTTTAGGGTTAAAAAGGTCTAGGGGTTTTTAGGGGGTCCTAAGGCATTTAATTATTGAAAACGGTAAGTGTGTAGTTTTCTAGTGTCTACAATAGGAGCACGATATAAAATATCTAGCATAGAGAAGATATATAAGGGTAGTTAGGACCGAATCAATAAGAATTCATTGTAAAAAATTCCCATGACTAATTATTATTAATGGCTATTAAAAATTCATGAATTTTATATTAATGTTGTAACTGAATGATCAGGGTAAAACCATGTATAAATACCCCCTATATTTACCTAAAATAGTTGTTATTGTTGTTAAAATGGTAATCTTGTAATTATAATTTTAATATTGAAATTAGTCATGTTCCTATTGTGCATTGAGACTATGTGTGGTGATCATTCATAAATAATAAGTTGGAATACTTGTGTTGTTGAAATGCCTCTTGTAAACTTGTTATGGAACCAATGGTACTACTACTCTTTTTCTTGATTTGTGCCTATCTCTTTTCTTGTGATAAAAAAATTATGGAATAAGTAAATTATTATAATTATCTTTACTAGGATATCTTTGGTTAAAACTAAGTGCCCATTCAAGTATCATGGTATAGTGATCCCAATGTATACACCATCATGTGACAGAATCGACAAGAATCGGTCTTAAGCTATGTATTTTGGTTGAGTGTGCAAGACCACTTCTCATGTGATATGTTAGTGCATTGGATATTTAGACTTATTATCCTCTTTGGGCATGAAACCATGAAAATTCATGCTAAACTAAACTAAAATAACCTAACACTACCATATCCATATAGAAGAAAGTGAAAGCTTGAGACAATTTAGTGAGTAGTTTCTTATGGTATTCCACTTTTAGTGATGAAAGTGAAGACCTTAGCTTGAGGATTTTTGGACTCTCTTCAATTAATACATTTATATCAATAGTGTTTTAAATGAGGGAATCATACCCCTCCTGAAATTGATTAGGAGCTAGGGGGAGGTCAATATCCTTGTATTTCATGTTAAAAATGTCAAGCTCTTCATAATAAGACAAATAATATTCAACTTTACAATAAAAATCATAGGAATCACTCCCAAAGGTATAAGTAGGATATCAAGTGAGATAAAAACTCTCTTATGATGAAAATAAGGGAGGTAATTGTAAGCATGAAGGAAATCTAAGATAGCTTCATCTTTTTTAGCCAGGTCCAGGACTAGTGGGATAGTATCCATCCCTATATAAATGAGAGTTTGGTCATTAGGTTATTTTTGCATGAGGGGTTATATTATAACAAGGAATATGAAATATGACTCATGTATTGCTAGGTAGGGACCAAAATGGAAAGAGGAAATAACCATATAATTAACATGTTGGTTTTTTTCTCTCAACACTATTTTTATTGAAACAAAATTAAAACCCTTAGTGACTTATTGCAAAATGACCTTGTAAAGTTAAAGGTGTTTGGATTTAGTTTGACATATTTATTAGAATTTTTTGGTTACTATATGTGAATAACAATAGATTATAAAGTTTTAAATCCCAACCATTTATTGATAAACATCTGAAGTAATAAGGTTTTGTACTTAGCCCCATTATTGGTGCACTCAAAGTAAAGTTTAAAACTGAAATGTAGGAACCTTCCTCCCAGGGAGATAAAAATCACTCCTATTCCCATACAAAAATGTAATTTGTCCTCATTGTATTTAAGGTCCTATTAATGATGTGTGGAGTAATAATCATCAATAGGTAGGGCTTCTTGGTCCTCTGATATCTTGACCATGTGAATGTCAAGTATACTAGCTAACCCCTCATGGGGTTCCTAATTCTAAGATTCATATAAATTATAATCCATTACCCCTCTTGGGTCAAATTGAAAAATGAGTGGTGCATCCTTTTCCAAGATATCGATAATCTCAACCATTGATATAATCAAAATTACTAACACGATTGTTGGATCTAAACCACTAATAATTTTTGTAGTTTCGAACTCTTTCTCCTCTAGTTTATCTTTCAATAAGGGTTGAGTTATCTCTACCCATTTTTTTAGGAAAACCACTTTGGGATTTTTAGATTCAATAATGTCAACCAATTACAAGGGTTTTTTTATCCCATTTGTAGACAAGTAGAATTCAATGTGTAACCCTAGTTTCTTGTGCATGTTTGTTTGAAGATGTCAAAAGGCTTGAGATCCCCTTGGGCCATGAAAACCTTATTTAGATGGAGGAACCTTATCTTTTGGAACAAATTTGAAGGTATGAATTTCATCTTGTGAATCCAAGGTATTTCCAAGATCATTTTATAATATGTATATTTGTCAATCACATAAAATTGTATTAACAAAGTTTTGGGACTCAAAGTGACTAGAAGAATAATGATTCATATAGAGGTGGAATTGAGGATAATGTACCCTTGTAGGGTATTATGAGTTTTGGAATAGTTTGTTTCCCTATAACCAAGTTTATTAAAGAAATAAAAGGGGATAATTTTTATAGTTTCTCCATCATCAACCATGACTCTATTTATGTGGTTATTATAGATACATACCTATAAAAATAAAGTTAGATCCCCTTTTGGCTAATTTAGAATTAGGAGGGAGACTACTAAGGTTGAAAAAATATCCAACATCACATGAATTTTTCCTAGGTGGAAATATATCTAGGTCAATGTGATTGATCTGGGTCTATGGTGAGGGGGTTATGATGGATAAATCATTTAATCATAAAGCATCAAGCAATGTTAAATTATGGGCAAGTGAGTTCGTGAGTAAGTTAAGTTAGGAAAGGTGGGATAATGTTTTTGTAATATCTAATATAAAATCATAATTCCCCAAAAGGGTGAGGAGTTATGGGCTGATATTCCCTAGTGAGAGTAATTATATTCACTTCCTCTTTGAATTTTAACTATACAACCCATATCGTTATGGTTTTACCTTGGACTACTAACTAGGAAGAGACATCATCATTGGTTGTTCCAAAAGTGGAAGCCTCAACATACTTGGCACATGTTTGTGTAGAATGATTATGTTGAAACACTTGATTATGAAAGTTAACCTGAGTTTGATTAGAAGAAGTTCATTTTTGATGGTTCAAAAAAGGGTTCTCATAAATCTAAATCTTTTGGTTCTAAGGAGTAACAAGACCATTTTGAATTACCTTAATATTTGTGCCTGCATCTCATAGGAACATATAAAAAAAACTTTTCCTCTGATATTTGGGGAGACTTTAGATGAACTTGTTATAATCCCTTTATTTTCAAGTATCATGACTGATAACTCAGTGTAAAATACAATAGATGTTGGGATCATATTTCCTAAACCTCTAATTTTGTCCTTGTTGACCAAGCCCTTGTTGACTATTCTTTTGATAATATGGTTGGTTTTGTAAATACAAAAAATGCTCAACAAGTTGAAAGTAATTTTGATATTACATGTTATGGGATGGAAGTTGGTAAAACTCAACCACATGAACTATAGGTGGAGGTTTTTAATTTATAACACTTGTATTTTTATTTGTATTGGTATTATTCGTGGATGGAGACTGATTGTTGTTCACTAAATTTGGCCTTTTGCTCTAATTGGTCATGCCACATTGGTGATGTTCTTGCTTGAGTTAAGGATTTTGGAGCTATGATTATTGACATTGTTATTACTCACATTTTGAAATATCCCATTATTTTAGTTTGAGGTGATAATGTGCCCATAGGCCTCATAGGTTTGACAATCATTATCAATGGCCACTTGATCAATCGTAGAGCACTTTTAATAGCTTCTTTATAAGACAAATAGGGGAACTTTTGGACATATTTCCTTGTTTCCTTGTTAAGGGAGTGAAGGAAAAGGTCACATAATTACCTTTGATCCATGTGAGGTGAACTAGTAGACAAATATAGAACATGTCACCATCTCATGATGAAATGGGTAGTTAATTCTTTATGTTCTTGTTTGATATGAATAAATTATCGAATGCCAGTCTTGAGAAGCTTGTTCATGTTGAAGGCCTTAATGAATTCACCCATCAATTATTTTAAGGAATGAATGGACCCCTCAAGGAGGTGGTAATAATAATCAAGAGAGATTCCTTTTAGGGTTTTAGGAAAAATATTGGAAATAATCCCATATCAAGGAAAGATTTCCCTGACAGCCATGACATAGGACTTGACATGTCCATTAGGATATCCCCCTCCTTTAAAATTGGGAAGGACTGATAGGGGGCCCAAAAGCAAAACTCATTATATATTAAGATTGAAGGGTTACTTAAGATATTAATCACATATCCCAATTTTATTAAATTTTGGTTGTTGGCATGGCCAAATTAGACTATAAGGGTGGGATTGCATAAGGGGTTTATTATATAACCACTAGATGAATGGAATAATATTTATAAGGTGAAGTAGAATATGATAAAAAATAATTATACAACTAGGTAGACATGGAGAACATATGTAAGTAGATAAGAATATTGTTGGAAGCAAAAAGGTTGGAGGTTTGTTGAGGAGGGGAACTCATGGTTTGCACATAGCTTGGGGGGATGTAGGGTGGAAAATGGTTAATTTGTGTAGGAGTGTACATGGGAGACAATAACACAAAAGGGTAAATAGTGGAAAATTATTGGTCACCACATTGGTTTACAAGGGTAGAGTGTAAGTGAATACACCTCCAATCTGGGTTTGTGTATGATCTTGGTAGGGTGGAGGTATTTTTGAGGTGTATGGATTAGGGAATCCATGATTAAAGATGTCACCAAAGGGTTGGTTAGAGGCATAGCTCAGTGGGGGAATATAGTCTTGTGGTAGTGGGAGCATGTAAGCCTATTATTACAATAGTCAAGAAGTCATTTTCTTGATAAGAAAAAAATAGGAATAAACTTGGGTAGGATGAGCTGGTTTCACTTCTTGATTCAAATATTTTTGTTTATTCTCTTAATCATGAATGTGACCCACCAAGGTTTTGATGAATTTATTCGAACTAGTGGTGGTGACAGGTCTAAGAGCCCCCTACATAGGAGGTTTATAGGTGAGAGATTAGTTAGTGTGGAGAAATTTATTTGGATCAAGATTTTTTGTCACTTGGATTTTCACCCTTTGAGGAGATGTCTCAGCTCTCCTCATCCAAGTGGCACAATTGAAACACCTCTAGGTTGTGGGTAGCCTAAGAATAAAGTGAATCTCTAGATAGGGCTAGCTCCTTTGATGTACCACTTTTGGATTACTACTACACCTATGATTGAAAGGAAAAAGGAGATAAAAGTAAAAGTAAACTATCTTAAAGGTGGTGATACACCAAATTTATTGATGACTACCAACTATTTGCATGTCACACATGAGATCAAGAGACTAACTAGGCATAAACTTATCTAATTTGAATCTTCTCACATCAATATTTCATTATGAGGTTGTGATGAAAATTCAGGATAGGACTAGATAAGAGGCCTATAATGGAACTATTTGAATATATTAACTCACTTAACCTTGACACTCCACTAAACACTTCACATGACCTAAAATAAGAAGCTTTCAAGTTGTAAATAGGTGAGAGAATGAGACAACAATGCTAAGGAAACAACATACATCACTAAAGCAAGATCAAGTATTCAAGTGAACACACTATGAATATTCATATAAGAGGTAAAAATCAGTAGCCTTTATTGATATATGGTATGAAAATAAGCATGGCTTTTCCATACTCAAGTGGAGCATATTTACAATAGCCAAAATGGCTAGTTCTTATAGAACTTGAGAGAGTGGAGAGAAGAAAGAAGTCCAAAGGTAAAAAGTACATTTGGAATGCTGAGAGGAGTTACATGTGCATGAGAAGAGAATATTAAACTGATCATGTAAATTTAGGAAGCATAAGTGTCAATCCAAAGCATGAAACTCTTGAAATGTGCCTTGAAATTCCTTTTGCTGGCTTAGAAAACTACCGTCATCATTCACCCCTATTGGAACATCCCAAAATTGACTAGGAATAGGTATAATTATTGGAATGAGAGGGAAAGGTTTTAGACATGATTTTTCATACATTGTCTGCATTCCTAATCATTTAGATATCTCTAAAAGTGAGCTATCACTAATTACAATCAAAGAAACTCCTTCTTTCACACACCTTGCACACTTTGATTCAAAAATGGATTAAATTTATCATGAAAATACATAAAAGGGATATATTACATGTTTCAATTCCATCCATAGACTTATAAGGATGAGGTACACCTTAAAATCATCCTACTTGAAATTTTCCACTCTTTTCACTATCATGTTCACTATGCCAGTTTTGACTGGCTAAGATGAGAGATATAATAGGCACACTTAATTGTTTTTATGAAGTATTAAATGGAAATTGGGAGTTATCTTAAGTCTCTATCTTCCTCCCAAAGTTTATTTCATCTCTTGAAACCTCCTAAAACCTACACAATGCACAAAATAATCAAAGAGAGAAATTATGTACCCTATTCGTACAGATAGGGTTCCACTAAAGTGGATGGAAATGGATTATAGAGAGTTACGTATAGGATAAAATCATTTAAAAATAAATTTTGGTCCATTTTAATGCTTCTCCTTCCTTGTTTTCCCAATCAGGTCTAGAACCAAGGTTTGCAAGGGTTTTGAGTACTGTAGGTTCTTAAACTTTATTTATAAAGATGAGATGTTATAATTACAAAAAAATTACAAAATATAAATTATTAGGACCATTTTTAACATATCCAAACCTCTTATATCCCCATGCACATCCTTCAAGGAGATGTAAGCATTTTAATTTATCCTATCAAGCTTGTTCCTCCATTTCCTAAAGGCTTGGACTATTTTTGAGCCAAAAGTGGATTTACTTATGACTTCCCTACATTAAAATATCTTTGAAACATATATTATGACCATAAAATCATTCCTAGATACATTTTAATATTATTCCAAGGTTGTAGTTGAAATGACCTTTCATTTGGGCTCTAGGCTTAACCATGCTTGATAGGCCCGACTATAACCCTTATGGTTTATGCCACCTTATTTAGTTTCATAATTTTTTACATAGTTTATATGGTTTTAATAGGTGAAATAAAACTCCCTAAACCTCTATAAAAGGTTTTTTTAGCTCTTGGTCCATCCATTTATCACCCTTTCTCCAAAACCTATCGTTTACACTCAAGGGGAGTGTCCTCTATCTAAGACAAAATAGAGGGAACTTCCTCTATCTTTGTAGAAAAAATAAATATTTTAGGGAATTATTCAAGTCATATATATTATTTTTACCAATTTTTAGCCTTTTATCAGGTCATTTGACCAATAAAATCCTTCAAATTCTAAGACAGACTTGTGGAGTGGACTGTATGCAAGGTTTAAGAAATGGACTATGTATTGATTGTTGAGGGTCTTTCCTTTGATTTATAACAATAATGAGAGTATAAAAATGTGATTTAAACCATTATTAGGATGTTAAATTTTTTATAAAACTCTCATAATCCATGCTTTCACCTTGAAACCTATCCTTACTCGGTTAGGCCTGACTGCTAAGCTGACCCTGTCTATATACTTCCCCTACCTGTAGGTGTATATTGCACATATGGATTTTCTTACATTGATATAAGGTCTTATGAAACACTTAAATCCATCTCATATTCCTTTTATTCACCTATACTATGCATTTTCCATGCCAAAATTTTAGAATAGGCGTTAACTGGGTCACTGTCAGCTATAGTCAAACATAGTCAATTGTGTTTGGACCAAAAGGATCCTATAGGTGTTTATGTTTAAATTAGGCCTTATTTTCATGTTTTATGTCACTATTGAAGATAAAAACACCATTATATAGCCATAAATATTCATTTTATTCTTGGATTGAGGTCTGTTATTAAGGCTATATAGCCCATTCTTCATGGTAACCCTATAGCCAGCCTATAGGTACACATTTTGTGATGAAAAGAGACCTGTAGGTGTATTTGGAGTTAAAAAATTGCATATCAAACATTTTTGACGATAATTATTCTCCTTGATATGATTTATTAAATTTATAAGGTCATTCCATCATGAAAATATGATTTTACTACAACCTTGGGTGCTAGAGACCTTCTTTAGAGGTCAAAACCTATAGATGTTATTGACTGAGTTTAGTGTATAAGAGGGAAACTTTGAGCCTTTCAAAAACTAACCTCCACTAGTCATCTAACCTTAAACATTTTCATAATTATTGTCTTATATGGATGATGTAAGGTATAGTCATCAATATGCATCAAAAGTCTTTGTAACCATGTTGTATGCTATCAATGAAATGGCCCAAACCTCTATTTTCTCAATTTAGATATTTGATCTCCAAATCTACAGTCAATACCTTTGAAAGGTTCCTCATATTTTGATTACCAACCTAGTACCTCACATATGTATTTTATGATCTATACAACATATTAAGAGATAAAGAAGGTTTTCAACATGTTCAATTTCCTTCGTAAAAGTACCTTCATACCTCTGTTAGTGCCACCTATAGGTGGAAATTCCACTGTATAGGCAGTGGATGAACCAATAAGTAGTATGCATGGTTTTTGAGTATTAATTAAGTTTGTTCCTTTTCCAAAAGTTACAAATAGACTCTTATTACTCTAAAAAATATTTAGTATCTTAGATACTCGCTTTCAATCATGATTGGCCTTCATGAGATACCTGTACATGTTCATTATTGGTGGAAGACTATGTGCATATTAAAACCTATTTTTCATGATCTCTATGGTGTCACTTGGATTAACTTATTTTATCATACTCTAAGAGACATATCAAAACCTTGAGACCATAATTACTCCTTCATGAATGTGTTTTATAGCTTTACACAACTCACCTAGTTGATTGTATATGACAACTATAGAGCAAATTAATTGTATGGTGTTTATGACTACAAACTCATGGAATGTTGCTTTATAGGTGATATTTAAATAATAATGGGATCAAGAGAAAATTAATAACATTGGAATGAAACTATCACAACCGTCTAGAGCCATTATCAAAGTATGAAGATCTTAAAAATGGTGGAAACATGCTTGTCATCCCAAATGAGACCAATCTACAAACCTGAGATGATTTACATATCAAAACACCTTGAAACAATAAACCAAGCATCAATATCATGATGTAAATATTTCCATGTCCTCTAGAGTTAATTCCAGTAGATGGATTGTATGTAATCATCCAAACAAGATCAAAACCTATAGGGTATAGGAAATAGTGAGTAGAAAAACATAGTCAACATGTCCTCTAGAGTCAATTTATGTAGATGGATTGTATGGAATCATCCAAACAAGATCAAAACCTATAGGGTATAGGAAATAGTGAGAAAAAAAACATAGTCAACTGGGTAGAGGTGATTCATAAATCAAATTTAACCAATATTCAAAATATTTTTATGTAAATGGATCTCTCTAGATTTAATTTCACCTCCCTAAGTCATTTGACCTGGAACATCTCCAACTGACCGTACCAAGCATAAACTTGTTGACCACTTCTATGTGTCTATAAGGGCAAAGGAGTAGAATAGTTTTAGATCAAATATATAACTCATAGAGTATTTCAAGGTTTTAGATTAGTCTAAAGAAGTTGAAGAGCCATTACATGACCTTCTCCCATGTGTCACTCTCTTTCATGGGTTGTACAAGTTCCAAACTCTTCATTTTTTGGTCAATTTCTTGATTTTTAGTAAGATAACCTACAAGATTTAGATGGAGCTAACATTCATAATATGGAATATGATTTATTGGATGTTTAAAAGGAATCTAAGACACTTGGACACCTTAAAAACCATGCCACTTACATTTATGACCCCTAAATGACTCAAAAATACATAAGGATTAAAATGACTAACACCAATGCTAATATGTTATGAAATGACATCAAAAGACTTATAATACACCTGATGACATAATATTAGACCCTTAAAACATCTAAAAATTATTTTTTTACATATAGGGGTCCTAATTTTACGTGTAAGGTTTAATTTGGTCAATAAATTGGTGACTCATAGGGGTAGTATGCCTGCTATATTAAAGATCAGTACCCTTATCCTATCCATGGGCTTAGGGAGTAATTTGAAGTCTGAAACACAACAAGAGGAATTTGATAATTGATAAAAATATTTGATCAATACAAGACTTATTGACTACCTAAATCACACAAAATAAAGGACACACTCAAAATAAAGCAAACAAACTAACAAGACACACACACATGTGCTTAAATCACTTAGGGAAATTAGAAAAACAAATCACTATATACAACTAAAAATTAAGCATACCTCCCTTTCCAAGATCAAAAGGAAAGTTTCTTGAATCTCCTTCTCATGAGATGAATCATAGTGCCAAGCATGTTTTTCTTTGGATTGGATACTTGATAGATCAAACCTATTTATTGGAACTTCACTTGCTATGCTCTCAAGTTGACCCTCTTAAAATAGGTCTCCAATTTAAATGTATTCCTCTTGATCTTGTACACATACCTCATACTTTTTCCCACTCTTCATCTCATAATCAACTTGCATCTTCTTTATAAGCATTATTTGAAGAGGAGTAGTTTCTTGTTCCTTGGATGATTGAGGCCAATAGAAGCTTATTTTTAAATTCAAAGTCTGAGGTGAAATTTTCTTTGGCTCATCTATGACATTTTGAAAAAAATCATCTTTCTTACCATCACTTGCAATCAACTTTAAGGAAGTTGTAGACCCCTTGAGAGACTAAAACTCATTACAAATACTTAAAAACTACTACCAAAAGTCCCTATATTCTCTTTGATCAACATCATGAAGGGTAAAAATAATAGAATATTTTTCATCCTCTTCTTTATAATCCAAAAGGACTTCATCCAAGATTTCTTCTTTGACACAAGGAAGGCATTCTTCATTATCAACACAATAAGAAGACTCAACATAAGGAATCATTTATTATTTAGAATTTGGAAACTATTCAGGACTCTCATGTTGTATATCAACTATTATAATCTGATTTTGGTTCTCAAGGGATTCAAGATCCTCAATTTCCTTCTCCTTCTTGGTAATGCCAAGACTAGGCATTTTGTAATCAGGTGACCTAGTCCAATGAGGCTGCCAAAGAGCTATGTTTTCTTCAAGCAAGAGTTATAAATTATTCTCAACCAAATTATCCTCTTTAGGTTCTCATACCATAGGTACATCAAGGAAAAGGGTGATAGGGTGAGGACAAAATGAACTAGTTGGTGGAGGTGGAACATAGGACTCAAAATCAAATTTTGAATGAATTGTATGGGATCCTTTTAAAATCTCTTGAGGAAGGGGAGGTATACCTTGGGATAAAATATCTTGGTTTCATTCTTTCCATTTGATAATATATTTATTTAAATATTATTTATCTTGAGGACTCTCTTGAGGAAGGTTAGATGGGGTGTGTTTAAGCATAGGATGTTCTTTTGGCTCTAAACCTTTTATCACACTTTGACTCAACACTTTTATTCTAAACTCTAAATATTCAATTTTATTGGATAGGTTCTCTTGGAAATTATCTCTTGAATTTGATAGGAATATTCATGAGGATAAGGAGTAAAAGAGGGATGACATGGAAAATAAGAGTTATCTTGATGAAGGGTGGGAGGGGTTTGCATATGATCAATCTTTTTCTTAACCTCACACTCTTTATCTAGGCTTCTATCCTCTTTATTTACCCATGATTCCAATACCTTATTCTAGCTTATGATTTTAGGATTAGGAGTCTCTTCTTGAGGTAGTGATGTAATTTGAGGAGTAGATGAAGTTTTCAAGAAACTTGGGATCTCCTTAGGCTTAGATTCTCCACCGTGTCTCCAACTTGGGATTTCATATCTAGAAGTATCTTCTTGAGGTGGGGATGTGATGGTAAGGGGAAATAAGGCATTATATTACATTTAATTTTTTGATAATATGGACTGATTCATCCAATTTTTGGCTAACTCAATCTACCTATCAAGGTTTTCTTCAAAAATAAGGTTTGTCTTTCTAACTCTCTCTTCTAGCTGATTGGGAAAAGGATGACTTTGATAAGCTTGATTGGTTTCATGAGTAATAATCACTTAGGACTGATATAAATATTATGGATGTGGATATGAGGGCTAATATATTTGTTGAGGCTTATCTTCATGAATTCTTATCTTATCTTATAAGGATGAAACCAATCCACTCACATCTAGCATCTCACTTGTGAGACTTTGCCAATTTTCTCTCTCAATAGGTGCCCACACTATTTTAACCAACTCTAATGCATCTCTCACATTATGAATGAGATGACTAGGAATATCTAGACCATTTCCATTTTGTGTGTCAAGATCTATCATGTACCTCTCATAGCCCAAGAGAGTTTGCTTGAAAGTGGAAATGGACTGATTTGAGAAGTGACTAGGTTGACTAGAAGTAGCAAGGTATTGAGAAGGATGGTTATAAGATTGATACAACTGATGACAAGATTGATGAGGGTCATATTAGAGATGGTAAGGATCATGACAATGATGATAAAGATCATACAAAGGTTTATAAGGAATGTCATAAGCTTGAGATACCTTACCAGCTTATTTAAAATAATACTCAACACCCAAATTAGCCATGGGACTTCATTAGGAAACAAGAACACAAAGTAAAATTACCAACAATACTAAAAATGAAAACATGGGCTGCTTAACCAATTGATGTAACTTTAGAGTCACCATTGATTATTGGATAGATACCTCCAAATTCTGATGTGTTGAAAGACAACACAAAAAATCTTTCAACTTCTTGGATAATGAGTCCTATTAGGCATGCCAAAAACTATTGTCACTTGTATTTTCATGCTTTGAGGAGATGTCTCAACTCTCCTCATCTAAGTGACACAATTAAAACACCTCTAGGCTATGGGTAGCCTAAGAATTGAATCTATAGATAGGGATAGCTCCCTTGATGTACCAATTTTGGATCACTACACCTATACTTGGAAGGAAAAGGGAGATAAAATTGAAAGTAAACTATCCTAAAGGTGGTGATACACAAAATTAATTGATGGCTACCAACCAACTGCATGTCACACATGAGACCAAGAAACTAACTAGGCATACACTTCTCTAATCTAAATCTTTTGACATCAGTATTTAATTCTAAGGTTATGATAAATGTTTAGGCTATAAGGACTAGAAAAAAGGCCTAGAATGTCACTATTTGAATAGACTAACTGACTTAACCTTCAAACTCCATTGAACACTTCACATGACCTGCAAGAAGAAGGTTTCAAGCTGTAAATAGGTGAGATAATAAGACAATAATGCTAAGGAAACAACAGTCATCACTAAGCAAGATCAATAATTCAAGTGAACACACTATGAATAGTAATAAAAAAGGTAAAAATCAATAGTCTTTATTGATCCATGGTATGAAAATGATCAGGGCTTTGCCATACTCAGGTGGAACATATTTATAATATCCAAAAAGGCTAGTTCTTATAAAACTTGAGAGAGAGGAGAGAAGAAAGAAGTCCAAATATAAAAAATAAACTTGTCATGTTGAGAGAAGGCATTACATGTGCATGAGAAGATAATGTGAAATTGATCATGCAAAGTTAGGAATCAGAAGGGTCAACCAAATCATGAAACTCTTTAAAAGTGGCATGAAATTCCTTTTGCTTGCTCAAAAAACTACCATCATCATTCACTCCTATTATAACATCCCAAAAATAAATAGGGATAGGTCTAATGATTGGAATGAGAGGGAAGGGTTACAAACATGTTTCTCTGTGCATTGTCTACATTCCTAATCATCAGGATTCCTCTGAAAGTGACCCATCACTTCCTAAAGTCAAAGAAACTCCTTCTTTCACACACCTTTCACACTTAGCTTCCAAAATGGATTTAATTTCTCATGAAAATCCATTAAATGGGGTGGATGACATGTTTAAATTCCATCCATGGCTTTAGAGGCATCAACCACACCTTAAAATCAATTTATTTGAAGTTTTCCACTCTTCTCACTATTATGTTCACTATACCAATTTTCATTGGCTAAGATGAGATCTATATTAGGCAAAATTATTAATTTTTATGAATTATTAAATGGACATCGGTAGTTATCATATGTCTCTAGATTCCTCCCAAAGTTTATTTCATCTCTTGAAACCTCCTAAAACCTAAAAAATGCATAAAATAGTCAAAGAGAGAAATTTTGTATCCTATCCATATAGATTGAGTTCCAATTAAGTGGATTAAAATGGTCTCTAGAGAGTACCCTATATTATCAAATAATTTCCAAAGACATTTTGGTCCATTTGGATGCTTCTCCTTCCTTATTTTTCCAATCGGGTCTAGAACTAGGGTTTGCAAGGGTTTAAGGTGCTTTAGGCTCTTAAGCTTTGCTCATAAAGATGATACATTATAATTACAAACCAATTATACAATATTAATTATAAATAGCCTTTTTAACATCTCCAAACCTCTTATATCCCCATGCATATCCTTCAAGGAGATGTAAGCATTTCAATTTAGCCTATCAAGTTTGTTTTTCCATTTTTTATAAGCTTGGATTGTTTTTGAGCAAAAAGTGGCTTTCCCTATGAATTAAATACATTCCAATAGATTGTACGCATCTATTATGAACCCAAAAATATTCCATAATACATTGGAGTGATCTTCCATTTATCACCCTTTCTCCAAAACCTGTCAGTTTACACTCAAGGGGAGTACCCTTTGTCTGAGATAAAATAGAGGGCACTTCCCCTATTTATCCAGACCAAGTATATATTGGAGGGGATTATTAAAGTTGTATATATTATTTTTACTAATTTTTATCCCTTTATATATTAATTTTACCCCAAAACTCCTTCAAATTCCAAGATAAACTTGTGGAGTGGACTGTATTTAAGGTTTAAAGAATGGACTGTGTATTGCTTGTTTAGGGTCTTTCCTTTGTTTTATATCCATAATGAGAGTATAAAAAGGTGATTGAAACCATGATGATGATCTTAATTTTTTTTATCAAACTCTCATAATCCATGCTTTCACCTTGAAACCTATCCTTACTTGGTTAGGTGTGATTGGTAAGTTGACCCAGTTTGTATACTTCCCCTACTCATAGGTGTATATTACACATATGGAGTTTATTACCTCAATGTAAGGTATTATGCAACCCTTAAATACATATAATAGTCCCTTTATTAACCTATACTATGAATTTTCCATTCCAATAACTTATAATAGGCATCAAGTGGGTTACTACCAGTTATAGTCAAACACAGTCAATTATGTTTGGACCAAAAGGATCTTATAGGTGTTTATGTCTGAATTAGGCCTTGTTTGCATGTTTGATGTCCCTATTGAATATATACACACCATTATATAACCATAATTTTTAATTTTATGCTTGGAGTGAGGTCTATTATCAAGGCTATATATCCCATTTTGCATGGTAACCCTATAACCAACCTATAAGTACACATTTTGTGATGAAAAGAGACCTGCAGGTGTATTTGGAGTTAAAACATTACATATCAACCCTTTTTTATGGTAATTATTCTCCTTAATATGATTTTTACAATTTATAAGGTCATTCCATAATTAATATATTCCTTTACTACAACCTTGGGTGCTAGAGACCTTCTTTAGAGCTTAAAACCTATAAATGTTATTGACTGAGTTTAGTGTATAAAAGGGCAACTTTGAGCCTTTCAACAACTATCCTCCACTAGTCATCTACCTTTAAAAATTTGCATAGCTATTATTTTTCATGTAGGCTTCAATGTTTATTCATCAATATGCATCAAAATTATTTTTAACCCTATTGTATGCTATCGACCAAATGGCCTAGACCTCTATTTTCTCAGTTTAAGGATTTGATCTCCAATTCTATAGTCATTACCTTTGAAAGTTTCCTCATAGTTTGATTACAAACATATCACCTCACATAGGTCTATTATGATATATAAAAAATATTATTATATCAATAAGGTTTTTGACATATTCAATTTCCTCTGTACAAGTACCTTCATACCTCTGCTAGTGCCACCTGTATGTGGACATTCCAATGTACAGGCAGTGGATGAACTGATAAGCAGTATGCATGGTTTATGATTTTCAATCAAGTTTGGTCCTTTTATAAAAGTTAAAAATAAACTCTTCTTACTATTAAAAACATTTTTTAGCTCAAATACTCCCTTTCAGTCATGATTGGACTTCATGAAATACCTATACATGTTCATTAATAGTGGAAGACTGTGTGCATATTAAAACCTATCTTCTCATGATATCTATGGTGTCACTTGGATTTAATTTTTTTTCATGCTCTAAAATCCTTATAAAAACCTTTATACCATAATTAATCATCCACTAATTTTTTTCATAGCTTTGCACAACTCACCTAGTTGACTGTATATGATAGTTATAGAGTAGATTGATTGTATGGTGTTTATAACTACAAACTCATGGAATGTTATTTTATATGTGAGATTAAAATAATAAATGAATAAATATAACATTAATAACATTGAAATGAAACTATCACAACCATCTAGATCCATTATCAATTCATGAATATCCTGAAAATGATGGAAACATGCCTGTTATCCCAAATAAGACCAATCTGTAAAAATGAGATGATTTACCTATCAAAACATCTTGAAATATTGAAAAAAAAATGGAGAGAATAATTTGAATATTTCATGTCCTTTGGATTCAATTATAATATTTTATTATATGAAATCATCCAAACAAGATCAAAACCTATAGGGTGTAGGAAATAGTGAGCAAAAAAACATGGTTGACTTGTTAGAGGTGATTCATAAAGAAAAATTGAATAATATTAAAAATAATTTTATGTAAATTTATCTCTCTAAGTGAAATTTCACCTCCCAAAGGTGTTTGACTTGTAACTTCTCCAACTAGTTGTACCAAGCATAAACATGTTGGCCATTTCTGTGTGTCTAGAAGGGCAAAGAAGGAGTAAAATAGTTTTATCTCAAATTTTTAACCTATAGAGTATGTAAAGTGTGAAAATTATTTTTATAAATTTGAATAGAAATTACATGAGCTTATCCCACATGTCACTCTCTCTCATGGGCCATACAAGTGCCAAACTCTTCCTTTTTCAGTTGATTTCTTGATTTTCAATTAGATAAGCTGCAAGATTTAGATGGGACTAGTATTATTGATGGGGAATTTAACTTCTTAGATGTTATAAAGGAAAATAAGACACTTGGACACCTTGAAAAATATGCCACTTACATTTATGATCCTTAAATTGCTCAAAAAGACATAAATATTAAAATGACTAAGACCAAGGCTAATATGATATAAAATGACATCAAAAAAACTTATAATACATTCTATGACATAATATTAAACCCATAAAACATCTAAAAATCAAGTTTTTATCTATAGGGGTCCCAATTTGACCTATAGGGTCAAATCTGGTCAACAATATCCTCAAGGGCATTGGTTAGGATTTGTACTAGCATGTTAGAGGTGTTTTAATTCCTACTAGAGGGATGTGTAAATACTTTCATGAGGTTTAAATCATCCTATAAATAATGAATCCCAGTTATATATTAGTCATATCTAGCATATATTTTTGTATTTGGGTTCTATAGTCTAATCGATGGTTTAGTATCCATGCAATGAGTGGTTTCAATCACTCCATTGAGAGTCATGGTATTAGAGTCAAGATGATTGATAACAATTTTGGATATGTCTCACACCTCATGAATAAATACTCCAATCCTAATTTGAATATTGATGTGAGAATAATTATAAAATTTATAATATATGTGTTATCACATAGGATTGCACTTGTCTTTATTCTATAGCTTGTGTAATTGCCTAATGATACAATGAAAAAACCTCCAAATCCGTGGGACATTATAAATTTTAAGTTCATCTCCGAAGGACAAATTCCTTTCACTAAATCTAATGTAAACTAATAAGGTACTAGTTTTGTGGAATTCTCGCTCTTTAGTACTTTTGAATGCTAAACTAATGTTTTGATAGGGAAAAGGGTTGAAGAATTAAAATTTGTAAAAAAATGAATATATGATAATTGCACCAAATATTTTATAGTGGATTTTAATGCTTGCTTGATAAACATAATAGAGCAAAAAATATGTTGAATTTGTTTTAGCACAGACTCATAAAAATAGAAATCAAAGGAAGTATTTTAGTTATTTTTCACAAAAAGAAAGAGATCTTTATTTAAAACAATATTTTCAAGAGGGTAAAATACCACAAATGAATTTATTGAAATTGAATCAAAGAGACAAATATTCCACAAATAATCAAATAAATTACACACACAGAGAGATCTCTCAAGACAATAAAGGCAAATCTTCAAATTTATTTCTCTCCAAAGGTTACAGCTTGTAATAAATACATTCAAAATGTATAAATATAACTAGCAACAAAAAATATAGATTTATTCATGGATCTATCCAATTTTATACAAAATATCTCCAAGATGAGATGTAGTTATCCAATTTAAATGCCTAGTAAAGTAAATCATGCAATCTGAAACCTTCATGTAAAAAGAGGCAAGTTCTTCTATTTTTGGCATCTTGGCCTTGTGGAATGACTAAAAAATGGCATGCATGAGTTGGGAGTGATCTTTGGCATAGCATGGCATGACTAGACTACATATGTTGATGTGGCACTAGAAGTGGTAGCTTAAGACTACTTTCATCTAGAAGTGGCTATAAATAGCCTCTTCATACAAAAAGAGGCAAGTTTCATTGGCTTGGCCAAGGAGTCTTGTATGTTTTGCCCTAGTCTTTAGGAATTTTATCTTTGAATAGATCTACCTCAGTGAGAAATATTTAACTTAGACTCTATCTCTACTAGCATCAAGCCTTGTAAACTCTATTTATAACTTTCAAAACTTGATCATTATCTGAATCATTGAAAAGTTTACATAGGATTCACACTATTAGATCTCTACATGATGGGGCACGAGCGTGCCACTTGGTAGTTCTATGGGCTTCCTGAGCTCTTGACTTATTGACTCTATGGGAGGAATCATAGACTGTTGATTTGTTATTTAGGTTCTTGAGATGTTTCCACTTGACACTCTCATGGAGCCTTTGATTATGCACTGTTAGATCCTTGGCACGTGAGTTAATATGCACCATTAGATATTAGTGCTTGACTCTTTGATTTTGTGTGAGCTTGACATCTATAAATGCCATATTTTCTCTTGAAAACATAAATGAATAATGACTTAACATATATATATATATATATATATATATATATATATATATATATATATATATATATATATATATATATATATATATATATATATATATATATATATATATATACAATAAAGTAAAAGGGTGCCATTTGGAAATTCCACGAGGTTCTAGTCTATTGATCTTGGTAGTAGGGCATTTTTTTGACATTTTGCATGGGTAATTATTACATGAGTTTTGCATGGGGCATGTATATCATTGAGAAAATTATTTTGGACAAAATGTTTAGAGCAATTATCCCAAAGATTCTTATTTCATCAGGAAAAAAGTTTTCACAAAATGTCCATAGACTAATTTCATTGGGGGAATTGTTTTAGACAAATGTCCACAACAATTTCCCTAAAGAACTATTTCATCAAGCAAAAGTTCTAAAGTAATTATCTGTGAAGGGTCTCTTCTAAAAGTCCCAAAAGGTTATTTTTTTCAATAAAAAATCTAAAGGGTCTACTTCATAGGGCGTTTCATCCATGACAAAAGCCCTAAAGGATCTACTTTGAAAAGGCCAAATGGAAAAATCCTTAGACAAAAGTCTCGAAGGATAAGTTCAAAAGGACCAAAGGGAATGATGTCTCAGACAAAATGTTTGAATGAATTAGTCGAAGGGATGGTCTCAAAAATGCTGAAGGAATGATGTTTTAGACAAAATGTTTGAAGGAATGGTTTTGGAGGGCAAAGTCCTAGGACAAAAGTCCCGAAGGATACTTTCAAAAGGCCAAAGGGCACTTTCAAAAAGGCTAAAGGGTAGGTGTGTTAAGGCTGAAGGGTCATTTTGATTGAGCATAAATCTGAAGGGTCTACTTCTCAGGGCATTTCATTCATGACAAAAGTCCTAAAGGATTTACTTTGTAGGATAAAGGCCCATGACAAAAAATTTTGAAGGGTAAGTGTAAAAGTTCCAAAGGGTCTACTTCATGGCAAAAATACTTTAAGGATCTAATTCATAGGGTAAAATTCCTAGGACAAAATTTTTGAAGGGTAATTTCGGAGGGAAAAGGGGTCAAAAGGTTCATTTCAAAAATCCTGAAGGGCAATTCCAAAAAATTAAAGGGGAATTTAAAAAAGCCCGAAGGATAGGTTCATTGGACAAAAGTCTTGAAGGGTAATTCTAGAGGGTAAAAGGCCATTTCAAAAAGGTCAAATGGAACTTTAAAAAGGATCAAAAATGCAAAAAGTAGAAGGGTAATCTATTTCATCAGGAAAAATGTTGAGGAAAATGGATCAGGTAAATTATTGTGAGAAAAAATGTTGTAGAAAAAATATTTGAGGCAATAAACCTGACAAAGATGAATGGCTTTAGGGAAATTATTTAGGAAAAAAAGTATGATTTGAAACAAAATTTTTGAATACAAAATCCAAAAAAAGATGAACCCAAAAATAAAAACCTAACAAAGACAAATTGCATAAGTCCCAAAAGAATTAGGCCAAAAACATGAAAAACCTGCATCAACGTAGACAAAATACATGAAAAGAGTAAACTTAAATATTAAACCTATTGGATAAAAATGTTAGATACAAAATATGCTCAAATAAACTCTCTAAATTACTCAAGTCCTCAACATCAGTATAATTCAAAGAAACTCTTGAAGTGCATTAATATAGTTAGCCTAGGAAATATATATAAAACATCATTTTGCCAAAGTATGAAAAGCCAATAATGAGTCTTTTCTCAGATTTTACATAATCATATAGAAGAAGGCTCAAATTTAAGACCATAATCTAAAAAAAATGGTAAGGGGTATGCTCCTGAGCATTCAAAAACCCTGAATTTTGGTTATCAATCCTTAAATCAATCATGAAGTGTGCCATAGAAGAATACTTAAATCAGAAACATGAAAGAGAATCCTAAGTTAATTCACACAAAACACTTGCCTCATAATTTCTTAGATATGTATGTGTCAAAAATTTAGTTTATTTAACCCTTGTTGTGATGAGTTATTAGAAGGCTTGATGAAGTTGTAGGTTTCGTTCCAATGTTTATTAAAGCTTAAAAATAAGGGAAGTTAGGGCATTGCTCTGTTGCTAGCCTAATGTCCATAGCATTGATAGAGATACCTTGGGATATTTTTCTTCTCTTTCCATTATTTTCTATTAATAATGATGTGTGTTACATTGACCTTATTTCATCATGTGAGCCTTTTGATTTTCTTTTGCTCTTTTTGAATTCATTGGTTTTTTCTTCTTTGTTTCTTGAAAGGAAAAGAAAAGAGATGGAACCCCATTGAGTTGGTATAATTATAAAAAAAATCATTACCAAAATGTCCCTACCAGTTGTATCTATACCAAAAATTATCACTTCTAACAAGTATTTAATGTGATAAGTTCATTTGATCCAATAAAATAAGAAAACTTTCTAAATTTGTATGAAGTAATCTTAGAGCAAGTTCCACATGCTTAGTAAAAATATTCAATTGTGACACTATCTAGAATGGTTCATGATTACTTACCTTTATTTTGAAGACTCAAAACATAAAAATTCTCCTAATTTTATGAACAAAGGGAGTCTCCCTTAGGATATCAGATGTAATGATATTTTTGGGATAAAAATATCAACAATTTTGGTGACCTTTGTGAGATGATTGCCTACTAATCATTTTCAATCCAGTAGCCTTATCCTTTAGGCATGGAGTCAATTTCTATTTTGACAAACTCTATCCTAGGGAAGAACAACTAGGATTTGCCTAGACATGAATATAATATAAAAAATAAACAAACAAAATAGGAAAAATAACACAACCTAAGGAAACAAAAACTCCTAATGAGTTTAACCTGTGTAGAAGCACTTATTAAAAAATAAACAAATAACATATTATTTACAAAAAATTAATTTTTTTGGAATGAGTTCCTACCTCAAAAATAAGCTTTGAAGTATATCCCATTAACTAGGATTGGCAATTCTGCTCCATTAAGCTTGAAAAGTTGGAATGTATTGTATCCTTTGCATTGCATGATGATATATGGACCACTCCATATTGCATCAAATGTAGTGTGCTTGTTTGGTATTGATTTATATGCATCCCACTTGAGAAATATATCTCCTTCATTGAAGCTCCTTATAGATGCCTTTTTATCTAAAGTCTTCTTGGTTTTTGCCTGATTTGATTATAAGACTTTCATCGATTGATCCCTAATTTTTTCAATCTCCATGAGTTATGTCAATCTCACCGTCATTTCATCATTGTCAATTAGGTCCAATTGGTGATTGAGCTCTAAATATGGAAGTTTAATTAATAGTGGTACTCATGTTTATCTTCTATATACCAACATGAAAGGGGAATTACCAATGGATCTTTTTGGAGTAATCCTATCAGCCCAAAGTGCTAATTTTAGCTTCATGTGCCATGTTATCTAGTTGTCCTCCATTGTTTATTTGATAATTCTAATCAAGTTCTTGTTGGTTGACTTAGTTAATCCATTACCCTGGGGGTAATAATTTAAAAAAGTGCTTAGGTACACATTATTGTTGACAACCCATTCACTCACCTAAGTGCCCATAAATTCCTTAGCACTATCTGATAAGATGGTGTGAGGAACACCAAATCTTGAAACTATATTGTCCATAAATTCTATAATAAATACCTTAGTAGCATATTTTAAAACAACCACTTCAATCCATCATGTGAAATAATCCATTACTATGAGAACCCATTTATGACCCGTGCTTGATGGTGGATTGATCATGTTGATCAAATCCAATCCCCATTGAGCAAATGGCTGATTTGCTTGAATTGGTATGAGAAGAATGGATACAATCCATTTCTTGTTGGTGAAGTAAGCACACTTTTCACAATTCCTTTCCCATTGATGGGCATCCTTGAATAATTTAGGCTAATAATAGCCTCCTCTCATTACCTTAATGGTCATAGTCCTTGCAAAAAAATGTCCTTCTGATGATCTATTGTGACATTACTTGAGCGCTTTGGGAACCTGTTCATGCTCAATACATCTTAACAAGACTCCATTCATGTCCTTCTTAAATAAAATTCCATCAATAAGAACATAGGGGATTGATTGGAGTCAAAAAAATCTTTTCTTTGACTATTAAAAGTCATAGGGGTATTTGTCAATCTACAACAAACGAGTCATGTCTTGGATCTAGCTATTGAAAGAAGGTGGATTGTTTGATTGAGGTGTAGTTTGAGCATACACTATATTGAATACTAGTTCAATAGTCTGGATGTCAACAACTAGTTATTAAAATAATCCTTTTACCCTTACAAGCTTCATGATCATTATATCCACATCATACTCTACAACCTTGGTGATCCATCCTGATCATTTTTCATTTATCTCTCTACTTATTAGGAATTCTTTGACACTCTAGTGACTCACCATCAGATGTACCTTGTTATTAGGGAGCATATGCCTAAATGTTTTTAGAGCCTTAATCATTGCAAATACTTGTTTCTCCACAAAACTATAATTCTCTTCATAATATTTCAAATATTGATTGAAGAAAGATATTGGTTGTTCCAAATCTTCTTGATTGTGCTGAGTCAAAATTGTCGAGATGTTTCCTTCCCCTCCAAACACATAAAGGACAAAATCCTTCTCATAGTTTGGGTTAACCAGAGTAGGACTTTGGGAAATGGCTTGTTTGATTTCTTCAAATCTCTATTTTCTTTCCTACATCCAGTTGAAAATATACCTTTCTTTAATATTACAGTAAGGGGTTTTGCCATAGTGGAAAAAATTGAGACAAACCTCCTTAAAAAGTTGGTTTTCCCGAGAAAGTTTTGTAGGTCATTTTTATGACTCAATAGTGTTAATGTAGATATGGCTCTAACTCATTCAAAGTCTATTGAAAGATCTTCATTTGACACTGTGTCCTAGTATCTTCCCCTCATGTACTGTGAACATGCACTTCTTTATGTTAAGGGAAACCCCATATTCCCTACACCATTTTAAAATTTTCCTCAAGTAGTCTAGGTGTGCATCAACATGATTTGAATAGATAGTAATATCATCTAGATATACTAGAATTATTTCATGTATTAGACCTTTGAATGCCATGTCCATGGATCTCTAAAAAGTTTCCCCTATGTTTGTTAGACCAAACAACATCTTCTTGTATGTGTACATGCCCCATTTGGTGGTGAAGGTAGTTTTAAAATTATCTAATTCATGTACTAGGATTTGGTTATACCCTAGATAACCATCTAGAATAGAGACTATTTTTTATCCTGATACTATCTACAAAAATTGTTCCATAGGGGGAAGAGGATAGTGATCTTTCAACGATGCTTTGTTTAGGTCTCTAAAGTCCATGAACAACTAGATTTCACCACTTTTCTTTCTAATAGGAACCAGATTCACTACCCAAGAATAGAGTTTGATAGGAAATATTATATTAGCCTCTATGAATTTAGAGAGCTTACTCTTCATTAGGGTTTGATCTTTGGATTGATAGGTTTCTATTTATGTCTAGTAACCTTTGTATTTGGGTCCAACTCTATAGTGTGCTAAGCTAAACTTAGATCAAACCCTATTAAATCATGATAACTCCAAGTGAAGTTATCATCAAACTCTTGACATAAGTGAAGAAAATCATGCTTCTCTAAAACATTACATACCTTGCCTATCTTGAGAGACTTGCCTTCTTAGATGATGATGGGTTCACAATATTCTTTATTGACCATAATGTTCTTCTTTTCACTTTTCAACTGGTCATATGAAATGTAGATGTTTTCTAGTGTAACAAGAACCATAGGCAACTTGTTAATTTTTAGCTAAATAATCTAATCACCATATTGGTCTTGTAGTCTTGGCTGATTCCTATCTAAAAACTTGACCTATGCTCTCAAAAAATTTACAATCTGATTGTCACTATCAAAGACTTGCTAATTAGTTACATTATTAGGGATAGAAGGCATTGCAATCAGCTTCACATGCTAGTTCTTCTTCTTTATTTTGACTGGGAGGTCATATTGGGACTCCATTGAGGCCATCCAGTCAACATATTTATTCTATGCCCTTGATATCACTTAAATATTCAAAGTGGTGAAATCTTCTAATAGGTCCCAAACCTTGTGTTTGTAAGACCTTAGAAAATTGTTTTTGGTTAAACTTTTTGATCTAACATGGTGAATTATTGGCTCATTATCACCAAATATCTACAAAAGCTTAATTCCTCTATCTTTGGCCAATAGTAAGCCTTGAATCAAGGCTTTGTAATCAGCTACATTGTTGGTACATATGAATTGAAGTCTGAATGAGTAGAAGTAAATCTCCTTCTATGGAGGGGTCAATACATTTCCTGCATCTACACCATTTTTGCTTCTTGATCCATAAAAAATAACTACCACATCCCTTGAAGATCTTTGACTGGTTTGACTAAATTTGGGATAATTATGTATGCAATTAGAAATGCATCATGTATATAAATCAATCCTAGATTGAATAAGATAGAGCATACTTACACTTGTGAGTGGGAATACATTTGTTAAGTAGGAGCATGACCAATATGGGGATATACTAGACCTGATCAAGGTATCACATATCATAATACACCATGCTATGAAGGGTTCCAAATCCTAAAATCTAACACAATCATATAACAACCCTAAAAGAGTCCTAGGTTTAATGTTCACTCTATTATAATAAACAAGAAAGTAAATCTACTCTAGTGCACACCAAAGCTTATGTCACAAATTGAAGGTTATAAACAAACTTAACTAAACTAAACATGCATATAAGACATATGCTCACATCAATGTATATGAAATCCTAATACATGGGAAAGAAGCACAAATGCATTATCTATCTACTCTTATAAAGAAGAAATAAAGTTAGAAATACTTACCTTGAATAGAAAACTGTCGAACCTCAATCTCTCCCTTGGCCAAGGTGTTTTACAAAATATTATTGTGGTATGTAAGGATAACAAAGACAAATCATCTCTAAGCTACACAACCTATATATGCATCTAAAAGACTTCTCCATAAGACAAGATCTGTATCTCCAAAGAAAGTATGAAACCCTAAGCTTTATTCCTCAAGTAGAATGGTCAATAAGCAAATGTTCATTCACACTTATTCTTATTCACTTCTCTTCTTAAAAATGGTTGGAAATGAGCTTATATATATAGGTAGATCTTGCCCTAAATCCTTCTGAATATGTTGGCTATATAGGGTCAACCTTGTCAACCCTGTATGTTTTTAGGAGTTAAATCACTAGGCCTCGATCTAGGTCAGCTAAAGCGCTGACGAAACTCAAAGTGAAAAACACATTAAATAGTATAGGGCCAAACTTGTATAGTAATCAGAGGCTAAAAACTATACAATGTCAACCTAGTCAACCTAGTACAATCAACTAGTGAAAGGGGGTCAAGGCAAGAATAAGGAGGATAAAGCATGACAAATGACTAGAATGGGTACAACTGAGATGAATAAGTTTAGGGTAAATGGTTTTATGAGACAAGTGTGTAGATGGCAAGTGTCAAAAGGTACAATAATCTTATGAATCACCAATGGTCTACCCACCCCTTTTTTAGTACACCCCTTAAGGTGTACACTCAGAGAGATTGAGACTCGATGGGTTCTTGCAAGATACAAAGTGTCAGTAATCGATAAAAGTTTAAAAATATTATGTAAACATATGCCCCACTCTAAGCTCATCATGTGTCACTAATGTACAACATGGGATGGTGCTTTGGGATAAATCATGATAACACACAACACTAATGTTAAGTAAAATGAAGTAAGCAACAAATAAGATAAAAGAAAGGATAGAATTGAAAAACACATATCTTTACTTACCTTAGTATTGTATATGAAAAATTAGACTATAAGAGGAATAAAGGCATCCAATGTGAAGAACACTAGGTGAACCTATAGAAGTTGGTGCAAAAAATAGCCAATTTTTTTTTTAAAATGGAATATAGGCATATGATAGTGGAAAAGATTCTCTATGTCATCATGAATCTAATGTATTTTACAGTTTTAAAAATGGATGAATAGAAACAAATATATAGGCAAAAGAAGGAATCTACTGGAAAATAATTAAAGAATTTGAATTTTGAAAATTATTTTTAAATAGGGAAAAGAGAAATTATTTTGTTATTTTGACTTGTGAAAGAGAGAAAAAGAGATCTAGAGACCAAATGAGCTAGGATGGAGAGGAAACGACAGGCTAGATGAGAGAGAGCTCTAGGAGTGGCAACAGGTGCACTACAAGTATGCAACTATGAATGTTTAAGCTAGTTTTTGAGTATTTTATTGAATTAAGTGTATTTTTAGAAAAAAATAATCTTTAGCATTTCTAGATGTTGAAATGAAGCATAATTAGATTCTATAGGTAAAAAAATCCAATTAGGCAAAAGGGTTTGAAGGAATTAGGAAGAAAATTAAAATAGGCACTTTTTTAAGAAAATGCAAGGGGTTGGCAATGAAAAATAATTGGGTCAACCCAGTCAACCCAGTAGGCTGAAAATGTGCAAAATCCACACTACCAACCTATTAGGTGTGTGTCGACCCTGTATATTTTGTAGACTGCCAACCTAGTATAGTTTACTAACTGATCTAAAAAGTCTAGAATGATAATGTAGTCCTAGGGAAGGAAAAATAATAGGGTTGACTTAGATATTTAAGTCAACCAAGTCAAAAATAGGGAAATTTTGGTCAAACTAGGTTGACTAAAGAACTAGAATGGTACAAAAAAGCATGCAAAAGGCTGAAAGAAGGCTAGAATGGCCTGAAATGACCAAGTAAGGGAAAAAAGATTGAGTAGGCTAAAAATAGGTAAAAATGAATGAGTTAAAGCATTTCATGTTTATTTTTGATTAGAATTTTAAAACTAATGTATTGTGATTATACATGACATGGAAGATCTAATACATCTATTATTGTTTCTTAATTTTAGGGATGACCCAAATTTTAGAGATTGGCAGATGTGTCTTGGCTACAAGATCTACTGGAGCATCTAACCATATGAGAAAGAGCTAGGCTAGTAGTTATAGGTGTAGGAAGGATAAGTGATATGTGCAAGATTCCCTTGAGTACAAATCTATTAGTCATGTTGTTTGGATGCTGAGAATAACTGACTAACACCTTCAAATGAAAAGTGGATGGGGA
Source organism: Torreya grandis (assembly GCA_037957365.1). Taxonomy (NCBI): domain Eukaryota; kingdom Viridiplantae; phylum Streptophyta; class Pinopsida; order Cupressales; family Taxaceae; genus Torreya; species Torreya grandis. The sequence continues at coordinate 857,439 of JARHVA010003488.1, forward strand.
TGTGGTAGAGGTATCTATCACTTTGGAGGATGTGCAGGCCATCCTAGAGCTATCAGTAGTAGGAACATTGATAACTACAGGTATACCAAACAACTTCGAGGAGAGGAGAGCCTTATCCATGTGGACTATAGGCTTAAATATGATATTGGTATTTAGGAGAGTTAGTATGTTTGACACATATGCATCATAGATTATAGGTATCTAGAAAGATATGATAGGACTTGTGGCATAACAAGTGCTATGTCACAAGTCAGATAGTAAGGTACCACTTTTCATGGTAGCCTTGAGTAGGATGATACTAGAGGAGGGAGTATTATATGATATTAACTTTGTCATATTGGTCTAGCTCTTACATGATCTATATGAGGTGTTGGTCAGAGGGAATAATTTGAGAGGATCAATAATATTATTGATGGATTGGATATATGAGAGGTTTCCCATGTATCAATCTACTGGGTTGCCCCATGCAGTCAATGATAGGTCACCTCGAGTGTGGATATGGAGAGGACTACGTAGTGAAGGCCATGCCCCACATGCTAGTGTTTTAGATGGCGATATGTATAGACATAGTGTGACATCCATATAGGCACATGGAAATGACATGGTTGAGTTAGGACATAATTTCACCAACTATAATGAGGAAAATGGTTGTTGGACACTATACTTAGTGGAAAGAGCAAGATATGGTGGCACGAGTACTAGGATATATAGGCTTGCCTCATCTAGTAGCACTAATATTGATGACTAAGTAGTGGGCTTAACATGTGAGAGAGCCATAGGGGAGGAGGGGACTAGGGCCTCCAGTGATCAGGTAGATGCTCAAACCATGTCATGAGTGACTATGGACTATATGAGCATGATAGGGAGTAGAGAAGGAGGAGAGGGGTGTGAAGGTAGTGGTACCAGAGATAACACTACCATCTCTATAAAGAGATGAGATATGATGATGGAGGACATAGTGTCGATGGAGGTAACAAGAGAAGGAGAGAGTGGAGACTATCACCATCCCTAATGACCTAGTATGTGAGCTATATGATAGATAGATGATAGAGAGGTCACTCAGGCACAAGCTAAGGTGGATGTGAGCTATGATATCAAAATTTGAGCTAAGGAGGTGACCTATAGAGGAGGTGATATTAGGCTATGTGGATAAAGAGATTGTGCTAATGATCATGTGAATGGTGAGACCATAGTGGTTGAAAAAAAGATAGTAATAAAGATGATTAAATTATTTCTTAAGTTTTGATTTAAAAATATAGACTATAGGCATATAGATATTGCAAGATATAATAGTGATCTAATATCTATCTAGGTGTGATTTTATAGGCATAATCGAGGATGAGGAGGAGAGATGAGGGTCCCTTGTGAGGGAAGAAATCCATGACATCTTGGATGAGACTCTATATTTGTATGGCCCTACTACATTAGAAGACCCTAGTGTACCATTTTCCCTAGCTTAGGTGAGCTAGTTCAGATAGGCAAGGAAGGTAGTGAGGCAAATACAAGCATAGAGAGAGAAGATGTAGCCACTAGTAGAATGGGTTTAAGTGAGATATAAGCATGGAAAACCATAATAGAGAAGAGATATACACATTTGGCTATAATGATGTAAATTACACAGGCACATATAGTGACCCTGACCCATATGACACAGGTGTAGGAGTAGGAGAGGGTAATACACATGGTGACCTTATCTCAATTGGCATAGGTATAGGCATGGGTGGCACATCTAGAGGGATAGATTAATGGATTTATATCTTGGGTGGCCTCTTTATAGTGTACTATTTAGATGAGTCAGACTAAGGTCTCAGTAAGTAGTGTGGCTAGGCCATGAGATAGACAGGATGGAACCCAACCATAGAGCTGGAGCATTGTATATGGTTGTACTCATTGTATCAAAAACTCATGAGATATATATGATGTATCATTTTGTATTATTTATGTTGATTGTGTATGTTGTCATCATTATGGTTGTGGTTGTGGATTCTTTGGATATATTTCTTTCTAGCAGATATATTTAGCTATTTATTGTATATGATATAGGAAATATATGAGAAGTGGCTTCTTTTCTAGAATTATATATAACACATGCATGGTTAAAAATAAATAGGTAAAAAGACTTGGTAAAATATAATCAGTCAAAACATGTACTACACACTATTTCAAGTTATGAAATGTGTAATAATAAGAAAATGATTAAGCATAAAGAACTAACAGATGGTTAAACAAGATGGTAAAAAGGAATTTATTCTTAAAACTAAAATGAAAGATTTTTACACCAAATTAAAACAAGTAAAATCATACTAAATCATGTTGGAAAGTATGAAACAATGTAACAAAATGGAAGGTATGTAAAAGGGCACAAATGGTATAAAAAAATTTAATTAAGTCAATCAATCATATTATATCATGTTGGGAAGTATAAAAGAAAAATAAAATTGGCAAAAGATTGGTCTTAAATTTATCATACTAATTCAAGATGGGAAGTATGAAAAATTCAAGAAATGGTTGGATTATCACATGCAATTAGAAAACAAGAAGATAAAAGCAAAAGAGAAATGTAGTAAGCATAAAACATACTAAATCAAGCTAGGAAGCATGTCAATTATGTGTAACTTCATAATAAATCACATCTTATCTCATATTTGACACATGTAATTTTGTTTGTGACTTATATTATTGGAAAATTTTGTGACGAATATTGGGTCCTATCTACGATCTTACACTAAAACTCAAAAAAGGAACACCAATGAGGTGGAAATAAATGTGAAAAACTGGTAAAAGGGATGTTGGTAATAGTAATGTGAAATAGGTGGTAGTTTATGAGGATGGCCAGGTCCTATCCATGGTATTATAAAGCAAATCACAAATGAAATCCCAAGGGAAGTGATCAATAGACAAAATAATATTTCTCAAGAGGAAATATGAGGGATATAAGGAATGAAAAAGGGAATGTAAAAATCAAGACTTAATCATCTTATGAGAAGACCTTAGGAGGCAAGAGGCATACTAAGGACATGAGAAGACATTAAGTGACTAGTGACCATCAATGTGCAAATGAAACCTATTCACTATAGACACAAAGCTTTGTTAGCATATAAGCATGCTATGAAGATCAATTCATGAAGGTAGATTGGTACAAGAAAAAGTAAAATTGACTTACCTTCCCACGATGTGTTCCTCATTCTTCAAGACCCCTTATAGAGTCATCGGTCTATGTCAAAGATTGGGTACTTGCATGAAAAATTAGGTAGCACTAAAAGATTATTTTTATTCTCCTTTTCAATCTACTAGCCTACTATACCCAAAAGACCTTGGCTCTATTGTGAGGCCAACTATGGAGTTTGAGCTTTGAATAGAAGAAGGAGATGTGCTTTGAATCATGTCTTTTAGTGTGATTTGACTTTTAAGAATATTTTTGCCTTTTATATCATTATCTTTCATAAAATGATTTGGATTTTAAATTTTTATGGATTTTTAAGAATCCTCCTCCATACAGATTTGGAATGACCAATCGTGAGAGATGTATTGATACACACAAATGATCTTTAGGTTAAGGTTAAAGGAAGCTAAGTAACCAAATATAGACTAACTAGTATACTTAGGCTTAATAATTAAATAGCATGTATCTCAACTCTCAATCATGTATATGCTTAGTTTGCAAAAAAGGAAGAAGGGAAAAAGGAGATCCAAAGTGGATCGTTCAAAGGAAAGTATAATGAAATAAATTGTTTACTAAATAGTCATATGGTAAAAGGAGACAAGGACTAAAGGGAACATGGTTTGTATGATGAGGTCATAATGCTAATTATCTATAAAAATTAGAGATAAGAGAGTAAACAATCATGAAGACACAAGAAGAGAGTTTTGAGAAAAACTCGAGAAATAAAGATGAATCAATGATAAAGAAAGACAATCATATGCAAATATAAAAGATGATATAAGTAAGATATAGTACAAAAGGTAAGATCACTATATAATAAATATGAATTTGGCATAACTTTAAATGATATAATGGATAGATAAAAATAAAATTGGATCACACATCCAATCAAAATGTAAATGTAAAGGCACCACGCATGTGCTCATAAATAATAATAAATGTTACCACACACATTATCCAAGACATCGAATAAATCTCTATGAAGCTAGATATGAACTGTTGCTAATGTTTTATCAATATTCAATGAAACATAGGAAAATAATTCTCATTTAATCTCCTCAAATTAAAAATTAGGAATGATCAAAGGATCATACTGGGGAAAATTAGGCAAAATATGCTCGAGAGAATGCATGGGAGTGGGCTCTATGGGAGATGTAGGAATCACTGATGGAGAAGGATCCAAGAGTGAGGAATTCATAGGTGGAGAATGATCCATAGGTGAGGGAAGGTTCATAGGTGAAGGAATCATAGATGGAGGCATATAAGATGATTAAAGGACCACAAGATGGGATGGAACCACTATAGCTAGAATGGAGAAGAAAGAGGAGCCTTCTTATGGGAATGACTTATGGGAAGAATGAAAGAAGGTCAAAAAATAGCTATAAGGTGATATTTAAGGTGTTTTTGAAGGATACAACAATGATCATTGTGATTGATTCCACATTGGTGCCATATAAAATACACCTCACCATACTTAGGTATATATTTAAGTAGAACCTTCAGGGGAGGCATGGATTTATCTACAAAAAGAGAAGAAGGACACAAAGTATAAATATAGTATCACAACTTACGATAATGGGTAGAATAATGATTATCAGTCCCATGGAAGCAATATATATGCTTGTGAGTGGTCTTAGGAGAAGCACTTATAGAAAGAGGTGTCACAGGAGTGAAAGAAGCTAGAGAGGACTCATCAGCCCATTTGGTGGGAAACAGAGCCATCTGAGGCAAGAGAAGTAAACCATCACCAAGAAAAGGTGGTGATGGAGGAGAAATGGAACTAGGCTCCATAGAAGGATCAAAGGGATGAGAAGTATGGGTATGCTTAGTGATAATAGGAGTGGGAACATGCTCAACTATAGCAAGAGCAAGAATGGGCTCAACTATAGTCGGATCAAGAATGGGCTTCGATAAGGGATAGACTGAGGGAGGAGCAGGATCTACATAGGGTCTAAGGAGGGTCATATTTATCTCAAGAGTAAACCAACTATGATGATCATGGTACTTATCAAAATGGTAAGGCTCGATCATAACATGATCCATGAGCATACTACTATGAGGCTCCTTATAAACTTGAGGTGTTGGCACCATCTCTACACTACAATAAAGAGGAAAAATATTAAAAATATGAACTATAAATTAAATAAGACAAGAATATTTGTGAAAAAAATCAAGTAAAAAATAATGATAATGAACAATCTTGTCATCATGGGCTTGTATAAGACTACTTAAGAATAGATCATCTAAGGAATAACCATCATCATAATCAAGGGTGTGAAGATCAATGACACAAGTAGGGATGACCTTGTCATCCAAGGAAGTGTGGTAAATAGAATTCCAAGTCTTGGTCAAGACTATGGGAATATCATCGCAAGGAGGTTTGTGATAATGAGGTTGCAAAGAAGTAAGAAGCTGCGAGATGACGTGAGGCAAGAGAATAAAAGTTTTAATCTTTAGGTTAATCTCATTAGGCTCACCATCATTGAAATCTAAGAGTTTAGGAAGAATGTTCCCAATGAGTTCAGGATGTCCATTGTAAGCTTGAGTTGAATTAACTAGAAAATTAAGACGTTGAGACTCATGAAATGGAATTATAGGAGAAAGGTTCAAGACTAGGAATCTTGAAGACACCATAGTCTTGGAATTGTTCAAAATTCTAAGGGTTAGTGCCACCCTAAATCCTATAAATGGATTCATTATGAGGGAATTTAATGTATTGGTAGGCAGAAGAATCAACAACTCTCATATGGTCGTACCAAGCAAGATGTTATAAGAAAGGAGAAGTTAAAGATCATCACCTTTACATAAATAGTGATAGGTGGGACAATAATGGGAAGCCACACACAACCTAAAGGAGGAATTTTCCTTGTATCATATCATTTTTAGGTGCTACATGTAAACTTGAGATTACATTTTGAATATCCAAGGGTTTTAATGAATTTAATTGAGGCAATGTAGGTGTTATAACCCTCGTTAATCAATGCATGCTTAACTTGGATATTGCCTATTTGAATAATAATGAATAAGGGAGGATCATATGTTTGAAGTATAATCTCATCAAGAATCATAGAAGCTATGGGAAATTTTAAGGAAAGAGAAGTGTCTATAGTTTCATCAACATTGATAGACATCTCTTCACATTGTTGTAAAATACTATCCTCATATCGAAATAAGGCTACCTCCCATCCTACTAGGGGAAGACGAGGGACATTCATCTCAAATAATAGTTACATAAGATTGTTTATATGATGTGGAGAAGTCCTCATAAGTTTAAGGAATAGAATTTTGGATGGGACATTAGTGAGTTCCATGATGGGATCCTACTCATCATAACCCATAATAAGTTTGTTAGATATAGGTGCATAATGATTAAGGAGGTCCTCAAAAGAAGGAGCTGAAGTGCATTGGAATTTATGTTGGTAAGAATAAGAAGGTTTAGAAAAAGGATGTAAATCATGTTGTGATAATGAAGTAGTTGGTTGAAGTTGATTTTGAGAATTGGTAGATGAAGTGTTAATAGATATTTGACTATCATTAGTGTTAGAAGATGACAGAAGAGTGGTAGAAATAGACAAAGAAGTGTCATCCAAGGGAGAATCAACAATTGAATCATCAAAAGTAATAAGGTCATCTTGCCCCAACTCATTTAAATGAGTTGGATAAGAATCCTGGATAACATGATATGTTCGAGATGAGGGAGTGTAGATAGGTTAGGAATTAATAAAAGTAACCACCATTCACATATTACTCATGATAACCACATTATCTTTGAAAATTGGTTCAATAAGACTTTCTACATTATTGGTGGAAGGGGTAGCTTTGTCTTGATTGTCTTAGATAGGTTGATGATTAGGAAGAGGGTATTTTTAGATAGCCAAATGAGCATTGGCTTGGTTCAAGGCTAGGGTTTTATGATGTGATTTATAATCCTTAAAAACAATTTCATAAGCTTGTTAACACTTTTGAATGATAGAATCATGATCAATATTAGGGCCAAGAAAAACTCCATAGCTAAATTATGAAGTTATCTATAAGTCTCATGAGAATGACCCCAATTAGCATGAAACCAACAAAACTTGTTAGGATCATACCAAGATTTCATAGGATGGGTAGGGTCAAGATCTCGTGGAAGAGGCATAGGTAGATGCTTAAGAAAATCAGTTGAAGATAGACGTTTATGAACATTAATGATATTTGGTGAAGATCAGTGAGGATTGACACATTGTTGAAAAGGGGGAGTTGGTTCTAATGAAGGGTTAGGAATGATATCTTGAACATTGTGAATGGTGTCATAAGAATCTATAACACCATCATTGATAACATTGAAATTTTTGTTCTTAAATAAGAGATGAGGACCCACTAGAGGTTTGGGTGGCTCAAATTGATGCATAAGGAAATCTTGTCATTTAGCTTGGTCAATAGCCTCCTCCAATGTATGTGAAGAGAAAGTGCAGACCTAATATTGAAGTTTATGAAAAAAGGCATTGGTAAAGAGATGGAAAATATTATCATCATCCATATCATGGTCACATTTATTTGACAAAGTTTTCCATCTTTTAACAAAGGCCTGAGCAGTTGTATTTTCCAGTTGTTTTCAATTTATGAAGTGGACCAAAGTGTTTTCAAGAAGATCAATAGTTTTGAATTCTTGGCCTAAAGCATTCACTAAATCCTCCAAACTAGTAATGGAATGAGTTCTAAGTTAGTTTTACCAATCCAAGGCATCACCTATGAGAGTTTTGGCTAAGAATTTAGAAGCAAAAAAGGTGTTAAATTTCACCCAATCCTTATAAAGTTTCCAAATGTTCTAATATGAAGGGTGGGATCGATTGATCCATTATAAGAAATTGTAGGTGTGATACCTCCTATATCAATGTTAGCAATTTGAGTAGTGAGAGGTTCATTTTGGATATGCTCAATGGTTTTGTTGATCAAATAAGGTTGAGGAATGAGATTGCCTTCAGAATATTGAAGAGGAGGAGGGGAAACATTCTGGTTAGGTGTGCCCCAAGCCATTGGTTGAGGATGAGATTAAAGATTGAGAAGGTGGTTTTGCATTCTCATCATTTGATCTATGCTATGATCTTGAAAGGTATTCATTTGATTGAGTGTTTGTAACTATAGTTTATGTGTTTAGTTAGCATTATTAGAATCATTATAGGTGGTATTAGTGGCTTGGGTACCACTATTGATGTTGATAGGAGCTTGAGAGGAATTATGAGAATATGAGACACTAGTGGAAAAATTTGCTTGTGTAGCAAAAGATGGACAAGTGAATGGTTGAGAAGAAGATGCACTAGTAGCATGATTACCTTGGGTAGAAAATGAAGCACTAGTGGAAGGATTATTGGTAGTTGATCTTATAAAAGGCCCACTAGATGTAGAACCTGCCATGTTAGTGGATATCCTAGGCATGAAGGTGGAAGAAGTTAGAGAAAAAGAGGTCATGATATGAGAAGGGGTCATAATTGAAGGAAGATGTTGAGAATCAAAGAAAGTGGTACCCAAAAATCTAGTTGAGAATGTAGGATTAGGTGAATGAGGCTCTTCAACATGACCAATAATCATAAGATTGTAAATAGTAGAAGGATCTTTTCCTCAATGTTGAGGAAAATCAGAGATAAAGAAGAGCATTTTGGGGGTATACTCTAATTCAGGTTGGTTTGCTAATGAGAAAAGAGGATTATGATACAAACATGTATTATAAGGGGTCCCATAGTTCATTGTGTGAGTGTAAATATGAACATTACTAGCATCCAAGAGAGGATCCCTACTATGTCTATGGGAGATCCTATGAGGGTTGGTAATATTCATCATGTATGCTGACTACAACTTAGTATGCTATCAAACAAAAAGTCCATGATCAAGGGAAATAAAGATAGATGACAAAGTAAGGAAACAAAAAATGATAGAAATAGTATAGGGTTAATTAGATTGACCTAGCATAAAAATAAGGTCTACAAATAGTACAGGGTTGACTGGGTCAATCTAGTATAGTAAATAGAGACTAAAAAGGGGGAATTAGGGTCTATAAATAGTACAAGGTTGACTAAGTTAATCTAGTATAGTGAACAAAGGCTAGAGAAAGGTATAGGGTCGACTGAGTCAACCCATTATAGCATATAGGGAAAATTAAGAAGCCTATAACAAATTTTTGAACTAAAACAAGATAACTTTTGCTAGCAATTTGAAAAGAAATAATTGAAAGAAAAAAAATAGTCAATTGGATTAATTTTGGCCAATCCAATTGAGGCACACAACATAAAACTTTGCACCAACACTAGCTAATGCAAGTTTTTGCAATACAAAATATAATTGAGCAAAGAGCAGGAAATCAACTTGAAAAGTAAAGAGCTAACTAATTGGTCAACTTGAATGTTTATTAGATTATTAGAATATGATTTAAAATGTGATGGGAAGTTAGTTGTACGCAAGGAACTAGAATGGTAATCTAAGGATGGTTTCAAGTAGTTTGGGCTGAAAGGGACTGTAGTGGCAATAATATAGGCTTGGTCTTGGGGTCTTCCCCCTCACTTCACACACTGTAGTGATAAGGGTGTCAGGTTCTTAGCTAGAATATGCCATTAACCATGATTTATAATTGACAAGAGTATCAATTAGGATTCCCCCTTGGTGATGAAATCTAAGTAGGGTGGCCTTGGGTAGATAAATGTTAAAATTCTTATTTAGATTTTATGATTTGGCCATGTGTGCATAAAATAGAAAATAGTGAAATTAAATAATTAATTGAAAACCACCTAATTAATCTATGTGATCTATTCTAATCATGCAAGCAACAAGAAAAGAAAGTGTGAACTAATTACTATCATATAAGGTTGATTCCAACTTTGAAACAAGGTACAATGTTGATATAGTTAACAATGTATGCACAAAATATATGACAGGGTCGATAGGGTTGAAATTGTACTATGAAAGCAAGGTTTAAAAAAGAACACGGTTAGTAGAGTTGATCTTATTATCTAGACATCACATAGAACATAGAATTGGGTAGGTAGGATCAATCCAGTTGACTGTCTAAGGGTAGTTTTAAATAATACAAAGTGTAAAAGGAAAGATTGTAAATAAATAAAGAGATAGAAAGGAACCTTGGTGGATTAGAGATGCATGTAATGAAGATTGTTGTTCAAGAACCTTGATATATGTTTGGAAATTTTGCTAACTAGGTTGACTGGGTTGATCAAGCTTTGAGTAAACCTATTTTTGAGTGCCTAAAAATATACATGGTCGACTGGGTCGACCTAGTATGTTGAACCCAATGTCTAAAAAAGTATAGTTTCAATTGGGTTGACCTAGTAGTCTAAACTAGATGTCTAAAAAGCTAAAAACCTATACTAGGTTAACAGGGTTGATCTAATAGCCTATACCTAAAATCTTGTGCATGAAAGTTAGATACTGGGTAAATAGAGGCAATCCAATATGGAAAATATATGATAAAAATAATAATGAAAGAAATTAAATAAGATAAACAAATCCTACAAGTGTTGGTTCACGTCAGGTTCACCAAAATGTATGCAATTATAAATGCATCATATCTATAAACAAATCCTAGCTTAGAGAAGATAGAGCATACCTACACTTATGATTAGGAATACATTTGTTAAGCAAGAGCATGACCAATATGGGGATTTTTAAAACCTGATTAGGGGATCACTTGTCACAATACACCATGCTAGGAAGGGTTTCAAAGCCTAAAGTCTAACACAATCACACAATAACCCTAGACTAGTCCTAGGTTTAATGTTCACTTTGTTCTAATAAATAAGAAAGTAAATCTAATCTAGTGCACACCAAATATTGTGGTACAAAGTGGGGGTTAGAAATAAAACAAACTAAACTAAATATACATAGAAGACATATACTCACTTCAATGTATATGGAATCCTAATACATGGGAGAGAAGCATAATGACATTTTCTATATACTCTTATAAAAGAGAAATAAAGTTAGGAATACTTACCTTGAAGGTGAATCTGTCGAGCCTCAATCTCTCCCTTGGCCAAGGTGCTTCATAAAATATTGTTATGGTATGTAAGGATAACAAAGACAAATCAACTCTATGCTACACAACCTATCTATGCATCCAAAATACTTCTCCACAAGACAAGATTTGTATCTCCAAAGAAAGTATGGAACCCTAAGCTTTATTCCTCAAGTAAAATGGTTTATAAGTAGATGTTCATTCATACTTATTCTTATTCACTTCTATTCTTACAAATGGTTGGAAATGAACTTATATATATAGCATATCTTACCCTAAATCCTTTTGAATATGTCAATTGTACGGGGTCAACTAGTCAACCTAGTATGTTTTGGGGAGATAAATCACTAGGTCTCAAGCTAGGTCGGCCAAAGGGTTGATAAAACTCAAATTGAAAAATAATATAAACAATATAGGGTCAACCTAGTTGAACCTATACAATAATAAAAGTCTAAAAACTATATAGGGTCAACCCAGTCAACCTAGTACATTCAACTAGTGAAAAGGGTTCAAGGTAAGAATAAGGAGGATAAAGCATGATAAATGACTGAAATGGGTACAAATGAGAAGAATAAGCTTAGGGTATATGGTTTTAGGAGACAAGTGTGTATATGTCAAGTGAAAAAAATGACAACAATATTATAAAGCACCAATGGTCTGTCCACCCCTTTCCCAGTGCACCCCTTAAAGTGTGCACTCAGTAAAATTGAGACTCGATGGGTTCCTTTAAGATACAAAGTGTCAGTAATCAATAAAAGTTTGAAAATATTGTGTATAAAAAATGCATCTTTTTCATGAATTTAATATGTTCCTAATCCTATTTCCTATACATATTCATAAGGATTAAATTTCAAGGTTGATCCCCATTCATCCAAATGAGTGTCTAAAATTTCTTCTACATGTGTTGCATTCTCTTGATCTGTTTCTTCCTCTTCTTGATCTTGTAATTTAAAATTCATTTCTACATGAGGAATATGATTGTATGGTTATATATGATTTTTTGAAATTGACTCATCTCTTATTGTTACTCTAATTCCATATCTCATTCTAAGTAGCATGTGAGACCAATCTACAGATAGGTATCCTCTTATTTTTGTAGTGAAAACTCTTGAAAGACAAATAGCAAAGTAGGGGGGAAGGTCTATGAATGAAATGTCTTGCATAATTGATAGACTTCGGTAAGCATGAATAGTGAGGTTCAGTCTATGTATAGTTCCTACTATTTGAATATCAACCCCATCTAATTGCACCACTTCTTTATTAATAGGCATGTATTTTATTTCCAAATCATCATCTATCTTCTTGGGTATTTCTGAACTACTAGCCCTTAAATCTACCATGCAATTGTGTACCAGATGCTTCCCTATTATAAGTGAAAGATAGAAAAGGGAGGTGTTAAGCACATGATATACTGAGAGGGGGGGTGAATCAGTATATTATATATCTTATAAAACTCTCCCTTAATAAAATTCCACTTAATCAAACATTCAAGATATGCAATAAAACTCAAACAATAAATACCACACAAGATAGAGAGAGACACCAGATATAATGTGGAAACCCAATGTGGGAAAAACCATGAAGAACAATCTCAAGTATATGAATGAGCACCAACCCAAACAATATTCGCAAGCACCAACTTACAAGAGCACCAACCCCTTTACTGAGTACCAACCCAAAAACTATTCATGAGCACTAACCCACAGGAGCACAAACCCCTTTGCTGAGCACCAACCCAACAACTATTCATGAGCACCAACCCACAAGAGTACCAACCCCTTTTTCGAGCACCAACCCACAGGAGCACCAACCCCTTTGCCGAGCACCAACCCAACAACAATTCATGAGCACTAAACCACAGGAGCACCAACCCCTTTCCTGCGCACCAACCCAAAAACTATTCATGAGCACTAACCCACAGGAGCACCAACCCCTTTGCCGAACACCAACCCAAAAAAAATTCATGGGCACTAACCCATAGAAGCACCAACCCCTTTGTCGAGCACTAACCCACAGGAGCACTAACCCCTTTATCGAGCACCAACCCAACAACAATTCGAGAGCACCAACCTACAGGAGCACCAACCCCTTTGTGTATACCACACAACTATCTCTCAATGTTGTTATCTCAACAAATGATAGTTCATTACAACATCTCTTTCCTCTCTCTCACCTTTGCTCTTCTAAGCTAGATATAACAAATACAAATCATATTCTTCTCTCACAATTGCTCTTCTAAACTATATATTACAATATCAAATCAACCTCTCTCTTCCATATTACAAATGGCTTCTCAAGCCTTTATTTATAGCTTTCCAAATGACCTTTGGCCTTCCCCCTTTATGACCCTTCAATCCTCATGGAAAATGGTGCCAAACTTGTATGACCCTTCATATCCTTGCCTTTGAAAAGTCATGTGGTGACCCTTCATGAGCAAAAACATCCTCTCCTCTTTTGTCCTTATCTTGGTGACTTTTCGTATTCCTCAAAGTGTCCCTTCATGAGAAATTGTGCCCTTCCTCTTTTGTCTTCACTTGGGGACTCTTGGAATTCCCCAAGATGACTCTTCATGGGAAAATGCATCCCATCTTTATTTTGTCTTTACCCTATGGCTCTTTGACTTCTCCATGGCCCTTCTTTTGTCTCATATGCAACCAAAAATATATTTGTTAATATTAAATAAATATTAACTCACATTAGCCAAGATATAACAATTACAAACATCATTAAATACAATGGGGCCTTTATCACAAATAATGCTAGAACTTTGACATCAATGACAATATTTCCAACAAGAGGCTTACCATTTTTCCCATTTTATTATCAGCTTGAGGATGACATATATTTATTATAGGTGTAGGCCCCTTGGTTGGAACCTTTTTTGATATCTAGAAATTCTTCAAAGCCTCCTATAATAAGTACATTTGTGCAAGTATGGATAGTGTTTTCCACATAGTGACGTTTAGATTAGTCTAATTCATTTGATCAACTATGCTAAAAAGATATGACCAACCTTTGTTGGTGTTTTTTTATGGGTTGCATATTATTTTATAGGATTTAGAGTGGGAACCTTTGCTTTGAATTGATTTATAGGTACAAAGGGTGGCCTTTGCACTGTGTTTCTCTTTGTTGGTTTCATTATAGCTATAGACGGTGAAGCTTGCTCTACCTTGGGGGGATGATTAGCTTCTATTTCTCTTTTCTTGGAATGTGTATTAACTACAATAGGACCTCCACCATTAAAAAATGCTTTGTCTTGGCTTATCCCACCAAATTCATCTTCCTACTAGTTTAGAAGAGTTGCTTCACTTTGAGCAAGTTCTTATGTGTTTATTATGTCTTACACCATCAAGGCTTGACTGATTACACCATTAGAGCAAGTTTTCTAATTATGGAACTAATTGCAAGGATAACACCACTCTTACTCTTGAGCTAAATTATTGTGAATAGGGATAATAACTTTAGAAGCTCTTGGTATTGATAAAGCATGGATGTTTGGAGGTCTTGGCTATTAATTATGTCCTTGTTGTTAGTTGTTGCCTTGATATGGCTGATTATCTCCTTGGTATGGTTTCCTATTCCCTTAGTATGTAATGTTAGATGGTTAAAAAGGTTTGTAGTTTTAGTTTTTTTGCCTTTTCATTGACACTAAATCATTTATAAAACTCTTAAGTAATGACTTTACCTCATATAAATCATCTAAATGTGCAAGAGTCAAAGCAGGTGCCTTGCTCATAGTGGGAATTGGATCAAGTGCAAGTGGGGGAATAGGGGTTATTTATAGAAATAGAGGCATTATTAGCCTTTTTGTAATTTTCTTGTCTTAGATTAAATAATTTTCTACCCATATTGCAATATCATAAGCTGTAGGAATTGTGGTGCCACCCATTGACTGAATCATCATAGCTATATTACTATTGAGGGCTTTCAGTTAATACAAGAAAACATTATTCATAGTGGGTTTGACCAAGACTTGGATCCTATTCTAGGTCTTCTAAAAATCATAATTAAAATCAATCATTTTATCATGAGGACATAGTTGAATAGTAGTTAACTGTTCAACTAGGGAAAGATGAGATGTAGTTGTCCAACTTGAATGCCCATTAAAGGAAATCATGTAATCTAAAACCCTCTTGTAAAAAGAGGTGAGTTCTTATATTTTTGGCATCTTGGACTTGTGGAACAGTTGGAAAATGGCATGCATAAGCTAGGATTGATCTTTGGCATAGTGGCAGCTTAAGACTGATTTCATCTAGAAGTGGCTGAAAATAGCCTCTTCATACAAAAAGAGTTGAGTTTTATTGGCTTGGATGAGGAGTCTCTCATGTTTATCCCTAGTCTTCTGGAAGTTTATCTTTGAATAGATCCACATCAGTGATCAATACTTAACTTGGACTCTATCTCCACAAGCATCAAGCCTTGTAAACTCTATTTATAACTTTTGAAATGTGACCAAATTTTGATTAATTTAAAAGTTTACCTAGGACTCACACCATTAGATATTCTGCATGATGGGGTGTGAGTGTGCCACTTAGCAATTTCATGGGCTTCCTAAGATCTTGACTTGTTGACTCTATGAGATGGCTTGTAAACCATTGATTTGTTATTCAAGCTCTCGAGATGTTTCCACTTGACATTCTCATAGATATTTTAAAAAATCATTTGTCACTTTGCTTGATTATGCATCATTAGATCCTTGGCACATGAGTTAATGTGCATCAATAGATCCTAGTGCTTGAATCTTTGAATCTATGCAATTTTTACATCTATCACTTCCAAATTCGCTCCTACAAACAAAAATGAATAATGACTTAACATATATATAATAAAGTGCAGGGGTGCCACTTGGCAATTATATGGGGTTTTGGTCTATTGATCTTCACAGTAGGGCATTGTTTCGACATTTTTCACAGGGTAATTATTGTGGGCATTTTATGTAGGCCATGTATATTGTCAAGAAAAAAAAATTGGATAAAATGTTTGAAGAAATTATCCTGAAGATTCTTATTTCATCAAGAAAAAAGTTTTGGCAAAATGTCCACAGACTAATTCTATCAAGGGAATTGTTTCAAACAAAATGTAGCAAATAATTTCCCTGAATAACTATTTCATTGGGCAAAATTTCTGAAGCAATTATCCCAAAGGGTCATTTTCATAATTTTCAAAAGGTTATTTTCATTGGAAAAAATTCTAAAGGGTCTACTTCGTATGGCATTTCATTGATGACGAAAGTCTCAAAGGATCTACTTTACAAAGGCTGAAGGGAAAAATCCTAGGACAAAAGTCCCAAAGGATAATTTTAAAAGGGTTGAAGGGAATGATGTCTCAGACAAAATGTCCAAAGGAATTGGTCAAAGGGATGGTCTCAAAAAGGCTAAAGGAATGATGTCTCAGATAAAATGTTTAAAGGAATGGTTTCAGAGGGCAAAGTCTCGTGACAAAATTTCTAAAGGATACTTTTAAAAGTTGAAGGCACTTTCAAAAAGGTTGAAGGGTAGGTGTGTTAAGGCTAAAGGATCATTTTGATTAGGTAGAAATATGAAGGGTCTACTTCGTAGGGAATTTCATCCATGACAAAATTCCTAAAGGATCTTCTTTGTAGGATAAAGGCATATGAGAAAAATCCTGAAGGGTAAGTGTAAAATGTCTGAAGGGTCTACTTCATGGAAAAAATGCTTGATAGATATACTTCATAGGCTAAAATTCCCAAGACAAAAGTCTCAAAGGGTAAGTTTAGAGGGCAAAGGGGTCAGAAGGTTCAATTTAAAAAGTTTAAAGGGCAATTCCAAAAGTTGAAGGGTAATTTTAGAAACCCCAAAGGACAGATTCATCAAATAAAATTCTTGAAGGGTATTTTTAGAGGACAAAAGGCCATTTCAAAAAGGCTGAAGGGCACTTTCAAAAGGGCCAAAAATGAAAAAAAACTGAAGGGTAATCTATTTCATCGAGAAAAATGTTGCAGGGAAAATTAATCGACTAAATTATTATGGGAAAAAATGTTGTAGAAAAAATGTCCAAGGCACTAAACCCAACAAGGATGAATGGCTTCAAGGAAATTATTTTAGACAAAATGTCCAATGCAATAATCCTGAAGACCAATTCTTGTAGAACAAAAGTTTTGAAGACTAAAACCCAAAAAAGATAAACCTAAAAATAAAAACCTGATAAAGATAAATTTCATAAGTTTTGACAAAATAAGTCCCAAAAGAATTAGGCCAAAAACATGAAAAAACCACATCAACTTAGATAAAATACTCGAAAAGAGTAAACCTAAATATCAAACCTGTTGGAAAAAAATGTTTGATACAAAATATGCTTGAATAGACTCTCTAAATTGCTCAAGTCCTGAACATCTACATAGTTCAAAGAAACACTTGAAGTGAATTAATATAGTTATCCCAAGAAATATATATAAAACATATTTTTTTCAAAGTATGAAAAGCCAATAATCAGTCTTTTCTCAGATTTTACATAATCATATAGAAGAAGGCTCAAAGTTAAGACCATAATCTAAAAAAAGTGGGCAAGGGGGATGTTCTTGAGCATTCAAGAACCTATAAATTTGGTTAGAAATCCTTAAATCAATTATGAAGTGTGCCATCAAAGAATACTTAAATCAAAAACATGAAAGAGACTCATAAGTTAATTCACACAATATACTTGCCTTCTAATTTATTGGATTTATGTGTGTCAAATGTGTATTTTATTTAACCATTGTTGTGATGAGTTCTTCTAAGGCTTGATGAAGTTGTAGGTTTTATTATGGTGTATATTAAAGCTTTAAAAAAAGGAAAGGTTGGGCATTGCTCTGTTTCTATCAAGGCATCCATTGCCCCAACAAAGATACATTGGGCTCCTTTTCTTCTCTTTCTATTATTTTCTCTTAATCATGATGTGTGGTACATTGACCTTATTTCATGTGAGGCTTTTGATTTTATTTTAGATTTTGTTTTGCTCTTTTTGAATTCATTGGTTCTTTTCTTCTTTTGTTCTTTATTTTTTTCTTGATTGGAAAAGAAAAGAGATGGAACCCCATTTATTTGGTATAATTATAAAACAATCATTACTAGAATGTCCTTGCTAGTTGCATCTATACCAAGATTATCACTTCCAACAAGTATTTAATGTGATAAGTGCATTTGATCCAATAAAACAAAAAAACTTTCTAAATTTTTATGAAGTAATTTGAGAGCAAATTCCACATGCCTAATAAAATTATTCAATTATGACACTATCTACAATGGTTCATGATTACTCACCTTTATCCTAAAGATTCAAAACACAAATTCTCCCAATTTTATGAACAAAGGGAGTCTCCCTTAGGATATCATATGTAATGATATTTTTGGGACAAAAATATCAAAAATATATTGGTGTTAAAATTAGGGTTGTTCTAACTTACTAACAAAGCCTCACTAGAGTTAGGTTGGCTTCTTTTATAGCCCTCCATGCTAAGAGTTTAACCTATGCCCTATCCAGACATATTCTAGGGGTATATGGAAACCTGAAAAATAAATAAAATGAGGAAGGGAAATTGATAAGGGGGAAAGAAGACAAAGAAGAAAATGAAAATGTAAAATATGAAAGTATTTAACATGGGGTTCACCAATTTATTTACACATGAATAACACATGCTAAACTATGCACTTGACATCTTGAGGTCTAGCCAAGACAACTAACATAATGGATGGATGAAGGGTGGAATTAAGTATTGGGGTGATTATTTGGTGGAATGAGATTTGAAATGATTATTTTTAAAGGATTCTTACAACATAACCAAAAGAGTTTCATTGCATCATGCTACCCATTAATATCATCCAACTAATATAAAATATAACTCCAAAGTCCCTCAATATTCATAATGATGAGGAGGTGAAGCTTCTGATCAATGTTGGGAATGGTTTAGTTGAATAAATCAAAGAATATGGTTGAATATATTGGGTTAAAAATTCATTTTAATTATCATATACAAATGTGAATGATATATGATGAGGCTAGACTAGATGTGAAAAAGGGGAATGCAGGTGACTATATGAGAATGATGTTATATTGACAACCTTAGTTTTAGGGGAGGATGATAATGGGATGATATGGGATATAATCCTAATCTTCAAGAGCATTTATAAAGTCTAAAATAATATGTATAATCAATTTGGAACAAAAAACTTCTCTCTTGAGCTCGGTGTTAATGTAAGATTGGATATTGGTGCTGGAAACTTGGCTTTAATTCTGGGAAAAAGGCCTACTCTATGGAGGTATGGACACTCAGGGAGTGTCATCCAAGAGGTATGGTGATTAAATTTATATGCATAAGATCTTATTTTTAGGGTGGTATATGGTATGAATTCTTGTTCCATGAGAAACAAGGTTTTGGATTGCTTGTGCTCATTTTGGACAAAGATTTAGTTTTTTAATTTTTGAAATATTTTGAATGAAAATAAAATTAATTACATGATGAAATAAAATGACTAAAATTAAATAAAAATAAATATATGAAATAATTATTATTTTTTGTATTTTTCAATTCATTTTTCAGTGCATGCAATACTAGAAAGCAAAATCTAAGCTAATAATGCAAGTGCTTATTTCTAATTTTTTAGGTGCTAACTAAATGAAATCATTTTGGTGTTTTTTATATTATATATTAATGAATATATTATGAAAAATAGGATTTTATAACACTCAAGTAAATAAAAAATAATATCTAAACCATAAATAATAATACTACTAAGTATCTAAACATTCTTTTTCATATGCAAGTTAGATCTAGTTTTTGGTCTTTCTAGATAAAGGTACACTAAGTTTGAATGATCTATATCAAGTGAAATTGAATATATAAGTTATTATTTTCTGATTTAGTGAACTAAAAAAAATGTTTTTTATTTATTCAAACAAATAAAATCAATATCAAGATAATCACTTTTGCTCTCGTAGGTCTGGCTAGAATTTTCTACTTGCTAGTGTGCTTATTTGTGCATGAACAAGAGATTACTTTAAACTAAAAATTGATTATTTTTGAATCTGAAAGTTGTTTTTTTTTTATTTTATAATATCTACTTAGGGTTTTAATGTAAATTTATATATTTTTAAATAATATATCGTATGGTTGCAAACAATAAGGAAACTAACTAATATTTTTGGTGCAAATATGGGAAGAAAGAAGAATTTATTTTCCTATCTACTTGTCTTTTCAAAATAGAGATCTAGTCTAATGTAAAAAATGAAACTAAACTAAAATATATTGAATAAACAAAGAAAAATAAAACTAGAAACCCCCAACCTGGTCAAGATATAGACTAGCTGGAAGTAATGGATGTATTTGTGATATGGTCCTCAACATGCTAGTTCCTCTACTCATTACAATAATTGCATAAACTCAATGAACAATAAGAATGATTCAATAATAATAGAAAATAAATAATATGAGAGGAACACAAATCCAAATAAAATATCAACTAAATTTATCTGGATAGTGCATTGACTACAAAGATCTAGTTGTGAATTCAATAACTTTCATTTCTTGAATTGTGTAGTCTAGCATGAAAATGATCAAAGGTAAAGCTCAAAATTAATAGTAAGAAGGATATGGCTATATAAAACGTTAAAATTCAATATCCAATGAAAATTTTTGAATCTAAAATTTATTTAAAAGTGAGATACTTGTAGAATAAGAATGGAGTTTGCAAGGGGACGTTTAATTGAGTGGAACTCATAGTAGAACTTATAAAAGGATTAAAAATAATTTAAAAACTAAAGATGGAGTGAGGTGGGCCATCATGGAGGTGAAATCAAAGTGAAAATTACAATAAACACAATAATAAGTATGACAAACACATGAAATCTTTAGTTCTATAGACTAAAATTAGAACACAGACCAAAGGTGATGGAACTGCTAGTCTTTATGACACAATTGTTGCTCATGATGACATAATGATCACATAGTAATATGAAACTACCCTATCAATGATGGTTCTTTCACACTATTTTATAAAATAGCCACCTTAAAGGAAATTTCATAATGAATCATCTTAGTTTTTCTACCAAGAGGGGCAGTTTTGTCTTATATGGATTATTTGAGAGTCTCAAGAGTGTCATAGGGAGGGGAAAAGACTAGAATGTTAGAAAGAACCCACATTGAGCGTAAATTAGAAGATCACTACATCATCACTAGACATCATACCAAAATTATTACACCATACAAATTTTAAGTGCATACATGACCCAACCCCCCAAAACCACAAGGTGAAAAGGCTAGATGCAGGATAATGGGGGACAAAAGCGGGGTATAAAGCAACACATTTTTTCTAAAAAAAATAATAGTTGAACCTGGAGAGAATATTAGAGACACTTAAGAATAGAATTTGACAATGACATAAAACATAAATTATGGAATTTTGAATCTAGTTTTTAAATATATAATTTTTTTCAATACCTAGATGATAAAAGTATGTAAAATAAATGCATTTATGACAATAGTTTGGTAATTTTTTATGAAAAGATAAGGAGATTTCATGTGTATGAACACATTTTTTTGAGTTAGTGATTGATTTTTTGTATGAAACTTAATATATGGATAGGTGAAATTTAGAATATTTTTTATTATATATATAATTTTTAAACAATTTTACAAGTCAAGACAACTGTAAAATCGAAACTGCAAGTGTACGAACACAGAGTTTTGACCTTCATTTCATCAAAATTAATTTTTTTAAGCATAATTTACAATGTGTAGATTGTTTAGATATAAATTTTATAAACTTTTTATTAATATTCAAAAATTTATAAGGAAATTTGTGATGATATGTATATAGTCCATAATAAGGTATGTTATGTATAAATTAAGTAATAATTATAAACAATATTATAAAATTTATATATATATATATATATATATATATATAATAAAATTTGTTTGATCAGATGTGTCAAAAAAGATGAAAAAACTTTTAAATTTCCTAGAAACTAAGTGGATTGCTCCATGACCATTTTTAATTTAGGTTCAGACCTATCCAAGCCTATAACCAAGGAAAAATTAGAGGGAAAACACAAAAAAAATATTGAAATGTTGAAAGGGATTATGCCCTTTTCAAATGCATGATTTGTTTTTTGGCAATTAGAGCCTTTTGAAAGGCATGAAACTTTTTGGTTTTGTAATCAGAGCCTTCTGAAAAGGCATTTTTTTATTTTTTTGGAAATTAGAGGTATTATTTTTCAAGGAGATATTTAGTAAAATAAATGTTAATTTAAATTTATTTTACTAAATATAAAAAATTAGGGCCACTCAACATCTTATAAAATTGATTACAGAGTTGTACGACTTACCATTTAAAAGCTAGTTTTTCAAATTCTATTCCAATAAATACTTAGTTTTCAAAATTTCATGATCAGAAGATAAAATGAGAAATGAGGTTATAAATCATGTTATGTATGTAATATATTTATACCATTTATTATTCCCCATATTTTACCTAATTGAGTATGATCTACCTACTTTACCTACTTGAGTATGCCTTACCCGATTGAATAGCTGAGCTTGAAGGTGGATTTTTAAATAATTTGTGAGTTTTTCAATCAATGGGTCTATCAATATGCATAAATGACTGCCTTGTATCATGTAACTTATACCATAAATATATTCATGATACAGTCACTCATACATGACATATATCGCATATATATATATATATATATATATATATATATATATATATATATATATATATATATATATATATGCATTCACTCACACATGACATCTACCTGTATTGATGATATGATAACTTATACTAAACATGAATTTAGGTAATCACCCTAATAGACTCCATTTAAAATAGAATAAATTAAAACACCATTCAAATTCATTATAAATATATACCATTCACTCTAAAACAAATGTTGGATAGATAGTCAATCCATGTATTCTTCAATTCCAATCTCATGCATTATTCCAAAGTCACGTAGAATAAATTCATATTATAGCAATCCAAATTCACATAGGACACTCCTCATTGACCCTCATCATCTATAATCAATCCCTCATCGAACCTCTTATTCACTTATCATCCCCATTCATTCCCTCACCTATTCTCATTATCCCTAATCACTCCCTTATTAGCTATCATCATCCTTCATTATTGATAATCACTCCCTCATCAACCCTCATCATCCCTAGTCACTTACTCATCATACCTCATTGTCATTGATCATCCCTAGACACTCCCTCATCATCCTCATCAACCCTAATCATAACTAATCACTCTCTCATCAACCCTCATCATCCCTAGTCACACTTTCATCATCCCTTATCATCCCTAACAACTCCCTCATTAACCATCATCATTTATTATCATCCCTAGTCAATCCTTAATCATCTTTAATTATTCCTCATCATCCTTAATCACTCCCTCATCAACCCTAATCAGCCTTAATCATCCCTAGTCACCCCTTCCTCATCTATGCTCATCCCTCATTGTCACTAACCATTCTGTCATTATCCATCATCATTCCTAATCACTCCATCATCCCTAGTCACTCCCTCATATAGTAGAGTGTGTTCCAATGTAGTAGTCAGTATAAATTTATTTCAGACTGAACAATATATTTTTTAAATGAATCTTGAATGGTGTTTAAATTCATTTTGTTCTAATTGGAGTGTACTAAGGTGATTATTCTCATCATGTCTAGTAGATTAGATAGGGTCATGATGGATTAATCTAGGGAGATTGTTGAATTATTTACATGGTGGAAATAAGATAATATCCTATTTGCACTTGTATGACAAAAATTCATTTTGAACAATGAGGGATGATGAAAAATGATGATAGATCAAAATTACCTCTTTGCACTTGCTACGTATGAGGTGAAATCCTTCTTATAGACATAGTTATTTCCAAATTATTGAGCAAAAGGGATAGAGCATTTTAGATCTTCTCAAGTTTGTGAGTTATTCTTAAATAATGATGTGGGTCATGAGTATAAATTATTATCATTTGTGCTACTAACTTTGTTATTGCATATTTTCTCCTTACATTGGAATCTTTGTGTTCATGTAGGAATTATGATAGGAAAGTGGATAGGGGGTTGAGATAAACTACTAATGCTTGAATCATTCCTCTATGGTGTGGTCTCCATAATATATGTTTAGTGTTTGTCATTTAGGTTTCATTTTTAGGGTTTTGGGTTAAGCGTTTATGGTTCAAATTTTATAGTTTAGTGTTTTTCATTTAGGTTTCATTTATGCATATTGATAGACCCATTGATTAAAAATCCCACAAATTAATCAAGAATTCATCTTGAATCCATCTTCAAGATTTTTACATGAATGTCCCTAGTCACTCCTTTCCCTATATAGGTTAGAATGACCCCTATCCTTTCAAGATATGGCTTAGCCAATGCCCCATCTCCTTTTTATATATAGGTGATAACTCAAGATTATGGTTTATGGCTTGAGGTTTAGGATTTATAAATTTAGGGTTTAACATTTATGGTTGATGGTTTGAGATTCACAGCTTAGGGTTTAGTGTATAGGGACTAGCATTTAGGGTTCAAGTTTTAATGTTATATCTTAGGGATTAGGATTTAGGCATTATTATTTATATTTTCTACTTAAAGGTTTGGGATTTATGGTTTATGGCTCAAGGGACCAAAAGTTTAGCTTTTAGGGTTTGAAGTTTGGTGTTTTGGGTTAGGGTTTTGGGTTTATGGTTTCACACTTAGGGTTTAGGGTGTAAGGGTTAGGGTTTTGGTCTTGGGGCTTTCGTTGAGGGTTTGGGGTTTGGAACTTAGTGTTTAGTATGTAGGGTTTCGGATTTAGTGTTTGGGGATTATGGGTTAAGGTTTAAGACTTGGGGTATAGTGTTTATGGTTTGGGGTTTTAGGTTAATGGTTTATGGTTAAGGGTTTAGGGATTTAGGTTTAGTGTTTAAGGTTTGGGTTTTTGGTTTTCGATTTGGGTTTAGAATTTTTGGTTTAAAAGTTAATGTTTAAGGTTTACGACTTATGTTTTATGGTTTTAGGCTTGGGATTTAGGGTTAAGGGATTACATTTAGGTATTAGGGTTTAGTATTTAGGTTTATGGTTTAGGGTTTAGGGTTAAGGTCTTACATTGAGGTTTTAGGGTTTAGGGTCTAGGGTATAAAGTATAGGGTTTAATATTTTAAGTTTATATGTTTAGGGTCAATAGTTTAGGGTTTATGGATTATTGTTTTTAGTTTAGGGCTAATGTATTAGGGTTTAGGGTTTAGGGCTTAGGGTCTAGGGTTTAGGTATATTATTTAGTGTTCATAGTTCATGGTTTACGGCTTAGGGTTTGGGTATAGGGTTTAGTTTTCAATGTTTAGGGTTTAAGATTTAGTGTTTAGAGTTAGGGTTTTGAGATTTAGGGTTAATGATCTAGGTGGAAATGGAGTGCACTAGGGTTATTATCTATATTTATGTCCAAGATGAGTGACCATATCACGACCATAGGAAGATGTCATGTATGAGTGACAAAATACCTACATGTTGTACCTTGTATGTGGTAGATATAATGTATGAATGACTGTATCATTACTATATGTATGATATAGGTTACATGTTGTAGGTTATTCATTGATGCATATTGATAGATCCATTAATTACAGTTCATTTTCTAAATCAAGAACAAGGTTGTTAAGAAGATTCCAAGGCAAAGATAGCAAACTCTAGTTATAGTACATCTCCAACTTTGTTGATTGAGTATAAACCTCTTATGAAGGTCTAATGTTATTATGTAAACACTATATAATACTTAAAAGTAAAGTGATTTAAATCATTTAACAATTAAGCCAAGTCAATATCCTTCCAAGTAAGCAAATTAGGCCATCTGGACCTAAAGAGTAAAGTTTCCATTAAATTCTAATTCTTAAGAAAGCAACAAAGGAAATTGGTTTCTTATCCTCAGAGATAGTCTCCAAAAATATTAATAAAGTTTTATAAGAATCCTTTGATGATCTTAGATTAATAATACATTTTCAAGACCATACACACCTATACATAATATTGTAATAGTGCTTAGGACTTAGTCAACTTTTTAGCACTTTGGTGATCTAATTTGTATTTTGAGCTTGTGTAAAGACACCTATGAGTCTTGTTTCATTGTCCTAATATTTTTATTGAGTTTTTGAATTGAATGAGTCCAAGAAACAAGGTAGTTATACACCTCTTTGTATCAAGTCCTTAAGAGGTAGAATTTGGCTTAACAAGCCTATAAAGGGTAGAGTTGTCATCTAAGTTTTGAGTTGAAGTTCTTCATGCACTAATAAGCTTGAGTCAAATAATTGGTGAAACCCTCATAATATTGTTCAAAAAAGTGAGAATGTACAATTGAGTGCTTTAGGAATCAAATAAGTGTTTTTCTTGAAGGTTGATTACTATCATGGGACTAAGCACCTTATTTTAAGTCATTGAAAGTGTTTTTTGATCTAAATATAGAGGCTAAGAAGTCAAGAGATAATACTAAAGAATAAGGTCATTAGTATTTTAATAAAATTACTTAGAAGACCTTTTGTGATAGAATAAGAGATAATTTATGGTTAGGAAGAGACCTAATTGTAAGCAAGTTTCTAGAGGACCTTGAAGTAGACTAGGTTGAGTAAGTGGAACACTTATTTGACACTAGTAGGAAATAGTAAATATCAAGATATGAATTATGTATTTAGGTAGGGCATACTCCTTGAGATCAAGCTATGCCTCAGTTATTTAATCAGGTAGAGCATACTCAAGTAGATAAAGTAGATAGGGAATACTTAAGTAGGTAAAATAGACATGCAATACTTAATGGTATAGATCTATTACATACATAACATGATTTATAACCTCATTTCTCATTCTATCTTCTGATCCTAAAATTTTAAAAACTACGTATTGACTGGAATGGAATTTAAAAAACTAACTTCTAAATGGTAACTCCTACAGCTCTGTAATCAATTTCAAAAGATGTTGAGAGGCCCTAATTTGTTATATTTAGTAAAATAAATTTAAAGTATAAAAATATAAAATGTAAGTTGACATTTATTTTACTAAATATCTCCTTGCAAAACAATACCTTTAATTGCCAAAAAAAATTGCCTTTCAGAAGGCTCTACTTGTAAAAAGAAAAATATTCATGCCTTTCAAAAGGGCGTACATCCTATGCAAAAGATGTACACACTTTACAAAGAGCGTGCTTTTTTTGTAATCTAAAGGGCATACACCCTTTATAAATGGCGTATGCCTTTTAGGGTTGGGACTGACCCTTGCCTTATTCTGCATTGGTTTTTTTTAAAGGATGTACACCCTTTGTAAAAAATTTTGCAAAGTTGGGGGACTGTCATGTTTTTTGTCCCCCAACTTTGTGCATCGACCTAAAATACCAACCAACACACCTATAATAATGAAGGACAAGAATAAAAAAGAAGCCCACAACTCAACACCAAAAAAAAATAAAGCAAAGCAATAAATAAATTTACCAGAAAGGCCTAAAAAAACATCCATAAAAAATAAGACAACCTACAACAATGTCATAACAAATGGATTGCCAACTATCAACAAACTCACAATAAACCCATAGCCAATTGTCAGCTATAAACATAATTACTTAAAAAGACTTACTTGCTGAGGGTGTGGGCTCTTCTAAATACTTAATTATATTTTGCCATGGACATTGAATTGGTTAGTGTTGTAGGCTTCATGGTTTTGGGGGATTGGGCCCCTCAATGTGTCCCAAGTTTGGTTCATAGCTCTAGTTTTTGAAAAATCTATTTTCTCTCATTCATAGCTCTAGTCTAAAGCATTTCTTGGTTCATAGCTCTAGTTCTTGAAAAAAATATTTTCTCGCATTCATAGCTCTATTCAAAAATATTTCTCGATACTTAACTCCAATCAAATTAATTTACCCCTTTAAAATAATTTTAATTTTAATAGTATTAGTTGGTGCTTATAGCCTTATAATAAAGAAATGGTTAAAATTCAATGTAAATTTACTTAATGATGATGATGAATTTTAACATTCATTAGTCCAAATTAATTTATGGACCTAATGAAATGTGTGTACACTGTAATTTTTTTGATTTGAATCCTTTCCAAAAATCATGATTTTATAATTATATTTGATGAAGCCTTAAATTATTGTGATGGTTGGCTTCATCAAATATAATTATATGGAATCCTCCCACTTATAGTGCCTTTATAATATTTGAAATTTTAAAATATTTTAAAACTGGTATGTGATGGGCATCTTAACACATAGTGATGTAGATGCTTTGGATGTCAGGATCCTACTCCTCAATAAGAGTATATATGATTGCCTTTGTATTAGAAACTAAACATGGAATTTAACCAGAATGAATAAGTAACTAGAAATATGAAACAACACAGAATATGAGAGACAATACATAATTGTATTAATACTTATCTAGAAGGGAATACAATAAAGAAGATGCCACTTCTTCTCCACACCTTTTAGAAGCTCCCACACTTCTAGGGTTCACCTGTAATTCTCCTCCAACACTTCACCCTCTCATCATGGTCACAACAATCAACTCAAATACAGAGTTATTGTTCACCTCCACCAGTCAGTAACAATGCTGCCAGTACACCAAGTACACAACCATACTCCAAGTAGATCTCCCTTTCTTTGCTGCCACCTGAAAATCAACAGACCTTACTTACCATGTAGATGTATCTACACCCTGAAGAACCCTTGTCCTTGCCTCACCAAGTCCTCATGATTCTTCAACTAGTACCCCGGTGGATCTCCTAGTAGAACTTGCACAACCTGCAACTCTCCCTGATCATACACACTCATCACCCCTTTAGAACTAGGAGGAGCTACTCTTGCTTTCTCTTCAAGCACAATGGCTTTCTAGCACACTTTTACAATACAGCCCATGAGTCTATTATATAGATCTCATGCATACAATAATTAGACTTTCTTAATTACAATAATTAGACTCGCAACTCTAAGACCAAAAATAGTCTTTACATGCAAACTGCCTATCCAAAAATAGACCAGTCTAGAACCCGCATGCAAACTGCATGCACACACACAGGTTGCCAACATCGGCTCCTTCCTGACCGATAGCGGCTGACTCATAACCGACGTTAGTTGATTTTTCACTGTAATATGACCGATGTCGGTTGATCATACCGACATCAATTTCCCTGCATCTTGCTCTACAACTCAACAACCTTTGCAACCTCAGCAACCTCCTTCCCTATTTGCATCAGTGACACTTTTATCTCCATAACCTAACAATCTCCCACTTGGAGATAAATAGCTGCACTGTACCTGTACTTGTACACTGTCTAATTCGTTTCCTAGCTTGTATCCCTCTTCAAATTCAATCCTGAAGACCAACCACCACACACCCTGTGGTGCACCTCCTATCATCCAAGTAACCTACCACATCCAAACCTACAACTCCATGTAGTGAAGTCCTTAACCCTGCATAGCATGAATCCCTATTGCTGATCCCTCTCAAATTCTTGAGAATCCACCTTCCTCGAATTGGCTCCAAACTCTCTGACAACTCCCACTACTTGGGAAAACTCAGGTCTACACTCAACCTCATGTGATTTCAAACATTGTTCTAAACTCAGCTTGAACTATCCAGCCCTTAGTGTGCTTACCGATTCTACATACTATGTATTGAACCCTGCCAACACCGTCTTCACATCAGCTCCCACTAGAGATCAACCTGTGATCTTCCATGTCTCTTATGCTAAAGAATTTCACTGCTCCCAAATTCTTCATGACATACCTCTGAACTAACCTTATCCTTAGCTCAACAACTCCCTATATGTACAAACTTGCTCTAAGCATACCATCCACATATAGTAACAGGATAATGTTGCGACCATCATCCACCTGGTAAGACAAACACAATGGTTACACTGACATTGACTGAAGCCCTGCTTTGTCATCCACCTGTCAAACCTGTACCACTGTCCTGTAACTTCCTCAAGACCATATACCTTGGCCTTCCATCTCACGTATCCATCCACTCTCTTCTTTAACCTGGGAATCCATTCGTCTTTCAGTGCTTTCATCCCCGCTGGCAACTCTACCAAATCTCCTGCTTGGTACTCTTCTGTAAGAATTCATGCCATGCTCCCATTGTTTCCTGGATTCTACCTGCATTGCCTCTTCATGTCTTCCTAGTTCTTGACCATCAGTAAGCAACAAGTAAGAAGGTGAACAATGAATATGAGGTTCACTTACCCTTTCAGTCCTCCATATGGGCGTTTGAGACTCTTTGACAGCTTGTTGTCCGCCCAACATTCATTCCAGTGACTGATCTCAGCCATCTCCCAATCTGCACCCGATCGACGTTGGTTCCCTTTGACTGACCCTGTCTATCGATGTCAGTTCCCTGACTAATGCCAGTGTCCCTTTTGCTGACGTTGGTTCCTGTATGACCGACATCGATTCCTGCTGCCCGACACCACCGACTCTACTGATCTGCACATGACTGACGTCGATGCCTGTCTATTCGACGTCGATTCCTCCTAACTAACACCGGTACTTGTGTTCACCTGTGAGTGATGACTTTTTACCCATGAGCTCCTTTTGGATCAAACCCTTGTCCATATTAACACAGCCCTGCTCAGAATAATTTAGTCCCCTCAGCTGATCTCTGTCTATCATCTCCTCCATGAACACCAAGGCTTTCTAGTTCTTAAGTTTATCAAAGATATCTATCTTCCACTTAAGAACATACATTCTCTTCTTACACATGTGACCAAGCCTATAAAGCCACATCTATGCAATAGAAGGTGAATCAGTAATATAAGTAGATAGATAAAGGATACCTACTTTCTTACCACCGTCTAATTCAAGTGCATCCGTTGTGAGAGTTACTGTGCATCTCTCATCACCTAACTTTCCTGAAGAAATTAGACTCATCTCCAAGACGGTACCTGCATGACCTCCTTCAACACCCATGTGTTATATGTCTGTAATTTTAGCTTCACTTCCCCTTTGCCAACCATGTGACAAGGCTCACCAACCCCTAAATAAATCCCTCCAATGTCTCCAAAGACATACCCATGAAAAGATGCTTTATTTCGAGCTGCATGGAAAGAGGCAACAGAATCTATAGACCAAGATTCTACTTTATCCAGAGCAACCTGTGCAACAACACTTGCAACATCTGCTTCTACACGCTGATCTTCTACCGACCAACAATCTTCCTTTACCTGCTCTTTCTTTCCATCAATCTGACCATTCCTGCTATTCAGTTTCTCCATTCGTAGCTTACTTTCTTCTGCCATTGCTATACTTCCACTCAATTTGAAACCCCTGAGAGTGACATGTAATCAACAAACACTAACTAGATCTGAACCACCTGTTAGTACACCCAACCAAAAGCTATGATACCAACTGTCAGGTTAGTATCACTGGTTGGTGATCTTAGCTCTGATACCAACTGTCAGGATCCTACTCCTCAATAAGAGTATATATGATTACCTTTGTATTAGCAACTAAACACGAAATTTAACCAGAATGAATAAGTAACTAGAAATATGAAACAACACAGAATATGAGAGATAATACACAATTGTATTAATACTTATCTAGAAGGGAATACAATAAAGAAGATGCCACTTCTTCTCCACACCTTTCAGAAGCTCCCACACTTCTAGGGTTCACCTGTAATTCTCCTCCAACACTTCACCTCTCATCACGGTCACAACAATCAACTCAAATACAGAGTTGTTGTTCACCTCCTCCAGTTAGTAACAATGCTGCCATTACACCAAGTACACAATCATACTCCAAGTAGATCTCCCTTTCCTTGCTGCCACCTACAAATCAACAGACCTTACTTACCATGTAGATGTCTCTACACCTTGAATAACCCTTGTCCTTGCCTCACCAAGTCCTCATGATTCTTCAACCAGTACCCCGGTGGATCTCCTAGTAGAACTTGCACAACCTGCAACTCTCCCTGATCATACACACTCAGCACCCCTTTGGAACTAGGAGGAGCTACTCTTGCTCTCTCTTCAAGCACAATGACTTTCTAGCACACTTTTACAATACAGCCCATAAGTCTATTATATAGATCTCATGCATACAATAATTAGACTTTCTTAATTACAATAATTAGACTCGCAACTCTAAGTCCAAAAATAGTCTTTACATGCAAACTACCTATCCAAAAATAGACCAGTCCAGAACCCACATGCAAACTGCATGCACACACACAGGTTGTCGACGTCGGCTCCTTCCTGATCGATGTCGACTGACTCATAACCGACGTCGATTGCTTCTGCACTGTAATATGATCGATGTCGATTGATCAGACCGACGTCGATTTCCCTGCAACTTGTTCTGCAACTCAACAACCTCTGCAACCTCCTTCCCTGTTTGCATCAGTGAAGCTTTTAGCTCCACAACCTAACATTGGATGTCTCAGTTAAGAGATATCTTCTATCATGTAACCTATAAATGTACAACAAAAATTCACAAAATAATAGTATAAATTTATTACTTCAAAGAGATATTACACAACATCATATCGATTTTACAATGATCAACCTTAAAATGATCAAATACACAACCATAAACATAGCCTACAAACTTACAAGCATCAATCAAACACCACAGTGCAGTTTCAAACAACTCAACTCTACTAGCCCTTCTCAATTTTACTCACATAAATGCTTGTAGAACTCCTTGCAACCACACTTAGAATCTTTCTCCAATCTAGAATTGAATTGATTTCTTAGCTGTAAGGTATTTACTTATATAAACACACAGTCTATCAATTTACATTAATTACTTTCAACAACCTATTAAAGCCACATATATTAGATACTCATGATACATCAAGATGTAATATAATCATTAAATACACAAAAATATCAATGATAATATATTTAATGTATCATAACATATCACATAATCAATATATCATAACACATCACAATTAATTTACCATAAAACATCACAAATCTATTTACTTATTTCTAATAATATCTCAAGCCTCATCTTAAACATATTACCACTTAACAATGCAAAGTATCCAAATAACTAATATTAAGTTGTGAAAATTAAGAAAGATAGAATAAAAATGATGAAAAATAATGTACCCTGGATCGAAATGGAATCCAACAAAAAGTTAGATTTTTTGAGGACTAAATCCAAAAGAGACTACACAACATTTCCATCATATTAATGAACAAACAAACAAATAAAAATTAAAAACAAGTCCATGTCCTACCGTATCTTTCCTCCTTCTCTTCTTGTCCACATCACTAAATGTGGACATAGAGTCATGAGGACTAAGTCAAAACAGACAAACAAATAAAGGTTGAAAAAGTATGTGAAAATGGTGCTACCCCACTTTCCATTTAAGAAAATTTGCATGTCATGACAAAAGTTCAATGGAAATTGTGAATCGACAAAGTTGGAAAAGGAGAGGGGAATGTGTTCTCTTTTACCAATAAAAATTGGACACATGGTAATATGTGATTAGTCTATTTTTTATAAGGGTTTAAAATTGATGGTCGTATTTATATTTTTTAATTATAAAATATAATTAATTTTTAGGAGATTATATTAAATGAAAAATAAAATTTTAGATATTTTTATAAAAATTATAATAAATATATTTATTTTAATGTTTTATTTTTTAATATAAATTATATTAGTATTTAAAGGATAATGTTGAATAAATAATTATTATTAAAAAATTTGATAAATAAAGTAGATTGTCAAATTTAAGATTGATTCCAATTTTAAAATTGCAATTTTTCAACTACAAAATGTATCTATCCACCATTTACACGTACTTTTATCTCATAATAACTTGATCATATATTATTTTTTAAATATTTCATTATCAAAATCATCACAAAAATTTATTTATATATATTTAGGTGCATAGGTTTGTAACTTCATAGAATGCAAGAATTAGCTCTTTTTCCACTTACATGGTCATTGCTCCCCCCTGCCCCTCCTTTTTTTGAGGTCTTGTTTTAGCTACATTTTTAGTCACTTTTTTATTTCAAATTCTCATAATACTTTTATTTCATTTCTTTGTCGAGGGTAATCTGAATGCCAATTCCTTATAAGCTTTGAACTTTGAGTAGCCTATAAACTGAATTTTTTAAATTTTAATTAATTAATTAAGTATTATTTATTTATTTATTTTATTTTCATTTTTGAAATTAATTTAGAAATTAAATTTTTTAATGTATATCTTTAATATTAATCTTAATTTTAAAGGTAATTCAATGTTCTTTTGTAGTGTTAGTTGTTTGTCTTCTCCAACACAATACCTAAAATACATTTAAGTTTAATTATTTACCATGATTTGTTGCATTGATTTTACTATTGGAATGCTTCATATTATATTAATAAGAAAATAAAATTATAAAAGGTTACAAATTAAAGTAGTTGGACAAAGCATGGCTCAAACTCCTTATCGGAGGACAAATTTAGTTCTAAAACAATAAAATTAGCTAATGAAGGTACGACCCAAATAACTACAAATAAACATAAATTAGAATCTTACGTGCATGTCACTTCCCTAAGAGGTGGAGGTGGAGGATCATTCTTGGAAAGCACTGACCACACAAGTAGTTCCACGTCAGGGATCTTTGGAGCATTCCAGCCATCTAAGGGGTCATTATGAATAGTGATAGGCCAACCATATTTTGGCTATGTAGAAACCACAGTGTTTATTGGAGACTATTGTAAAGGACCAACATTAGAATTTCCATGAGAACTTCAACCACCCCCTAGGGGAGGGAGAAGAAAAAAGTGGCCCGTGCTTTTAGACCTACTTCTTTGACGCCTCCTGTGAGGAGGAAGTGGCAAACAGAGGGGCAATCCATCAGGGGGAACTCTACTCATGGTGCAATGGTCACTCTCCTATTAGTCAAATAAATCTTGTAGGTGGAAGATGTCTAGAGCCATATTTTTCACTTGGGCTTGAATCTATAAATAAATTGCAAAAATAAAAACATTTTCACAAATAGAAAATGATATTCCATAGGCTTCATGATTAAAAATAGCATAGTTATTGGATTTTCATAGCTAAAAGAGAATACTAACATGGAAGAATTGCCAAAGAAAGGCAATAGAGGTCAACTAATTAGAAAAATCTCCAAAGAGCACTTGTTGCCAAGAGAAAGGCTCAGGGTGATAAGGTTAAAATAATGAATGAATCCAACTCTAGATAAATTGTACTTTAGGACAAAACCAAAATAGATGTTAAAGGATCCTAGATGCTTGTAAGCCAGACAAAAGGGTTGGGGAATGTGGAGGTGGAGCATCCTCTCATCGAGGGGCAGTCCTTGGTAAATTAAATAAAATAAGAAATGAGCTAGCATGGGCTCCAGGCCAAGGTGCCACACACGATCCAGATGGGCAATCCAAGTCCTAAGAGAGGACTGGAGGCCCCAACACCTGTTGATCTTATTTAAATATAGAGATAACAGACTCATAACCTAATAAAGAAGCCCACAAGAGTAGATTTTAAAGTGTATATTATAGTTCCACCTCAAGTCTTTCCATCAGGCCCTAGGAGGCTTCAAGCGAAGTTTATGAAGCATAACATTAGTTAATAATTCCTAAATGTGAAGAATAAAAAGTGAGTCTGCATTATTTAATTGAAACTTAATTTTTAGTTCAAGCTAGGGAATCTAATATTTGGAGGTAACCAAATCATGGATAGTACGAATCCCTTTGGAGAATAATTGCAAAGATTTAATGCTAAGTAATTTAGTTAGGGGAATGGAAGTAGTAAGTATAGGAGACCACCATAATCTATGGTCATTACAAGACAAATTTATGCAAAAACCATCCCCCACCCACTTCAAATGAGGTTTTACTACTTCAAAAGCCTTCCATATGATTTTGACCATAAAAGAGCCAGTAATCTTGACAGGAATAGTAGTGATGAGAAGGGATTGGAAGCTAATATTCTACTAATTGATTTTACCATAAGAAGAGCCCATAGAGATATAATGTCTTAGAATAATTTTCCAACATTCACTATCATTAATATCCCAAACAACCCATTTTACACATAGGGACATACTTTGTCAATAGGTATAACATCCCCACTAGGATCTACCTAGAAATACGTAATTTAAAAAATAAAATAACACATACATAAATAAACTACATCCCAAGAGTCTATAAGAGATTATAAAAGTATTCATGTGCAATCATGACAAAAATTCATATTTCACAACAAAATATGAGTCTCTAATATCATGATAGTATGCCAATTGCAATATAGAAAGTAATTATAACATTTCAATCTCAATTAATCTAAATACACAATCACCACTGTCAATGTGTATCAATATATAATTATAACTCTTCATGACAATTTTCAATAACAAGTACAATATAACACAATATAC
The DNA here is from genome assembly GCA_037957365.1 of Torreya grandis. Taxonomy (NCBI): domain Eukaryota; kingdom Viridiplantae; phylum Streptophyta; class Pinopsida; order Cupressales; family Taxaceae; genus Torreya; species Torreya grandis. The sequence goes on from JARHVA010003488.1 coordinate 893,984, forward strand.
AAATAAGATACTTGGCTTCCCTAGAGCATAGCTCCCAAACTTCAAGTATATATGGTAATCTCAAGAGTCATCTCGATAAGTATTACTATTGTGGGGAGGGAGAGCATCATCAAAGTACTTTTTCATACCAAACATGGACCAACAATTCCCTGTACTAATATCATCAGGGAATGTCCCTCCCTTCACAAATGAGTAGATAGTGACGGTGTGGGAATCTAAAGAGACAAGCAAGTACCTGTGTTCTATATGAATTCTATCTAACTAAACAAACAGTGTATCATAGAAAAATCAATTTATTGCAAGATATCAAACATACATGTAAACCATACTCATGAAATGATAATGTCTCACTAAACATACTTTGGCCAAAGCTTTATGGATATTAATATAAAATTGATCTATAAATCAATCAATTTTATACACACCACTTAATTGGATTGCCTTCATCTGATATTGCAATCCAAATAACCCAGTGAAGTCCATCTCACTCCTTAATCCACATTAACAATGCAGATTGGTCAAATACAATTTCACCACAAGATTTAAACAACTTACATCCTACTAGCAAATGCTTCACATGACATGTTAAACATATGAGTAATAACATCATACATTTAATCTGTCAATTATATGCATGAATATTACATTATATTCTATTTCATACTAGAAATAATCATTATAGATATACCATCTGGGTAAACATGTAATTAATTATAGAATTCAAACAATAAAATTTGTTTTCAGTTGACTACACCCTATGGCAACCCATATTACTGTAGTCTGGGGTTTAATCATACTACTATACATAGAATCAAACTAGTGAAGTAGTTATAAATACATGAAAACACTTATTGCATGCAACTGCTAGAAAATCCATAACTTCGTTTTTCTAAAACATAAGTAATCTAGTTTAACAATAAGTTTATATTTAGGGGTTTATAATCAATTATTCGCTAAGTCATCTTTAATTAATTCTTTCTCTTTCAGTTAATATTCCACCCAAAGATTATAACAACAAGAATATGCTCTAAGTTTATAAATACGCTATTAGACTTGTTTTACCCCTATTTTAGAAAGAAACATTATGTCAACAATTATAACACAACTAGTTTTAATGTCAATTTTCATGTAAGGGTTTCCATAAGCAAGTGATCTAAACATTTTCTCAAATTTATCTTACGATACTAGGTTTGCTATATTTACCCTAGATACTTATTACCCAAATAAGAAAGTTTATAATAAATATTTATATTGTATCTTTATAAGCATAAATCATCTCTTAATGATTGCATACATAGAACAACCTATCATAACTTTAGATATTTTAGATATAGTTATATCATATGAATACATCACCTATCTAGGATTTTCATAATCAAGAGCTTCCATACAATATTTTCAATTGTAGCTTTAGTGGAAAACTATTACAAGGCTTGAAAAGTTTATATAATAACATTCTATTTTTAGCTACAATTGTAATTTGCTATGGAAGCCTCTCTTATTAAATTTTCAATGATTCAATTGAAATCACAAGACTAAAATTCCAGTGATGCATTATTTATTAAATCCTTAACCAAATACTAATTAAATCTTAGTTCAACGTACATGATTTTTTGCTCATATATATATATATATATATATATATATATATATATATATATATATATATATATATATATATATATATATATATATATATATATATATATATATATATCATTTGGCTAAAAAAAAGAGCGATGCCCCAACTATCATCACTCAACGGATATAATATCGTACTTTTGAATTTTAAATATAAGACTAATTTCATAGGTTAGATATTATATTCCAGATATAATAATAAAATATTACAACATATATGTCTTAAATATATATAAGTTGTCATAGAGAAAAATAATTGTATATAAGTCACCATAGCAAACCACTATCTAGTTTGAATAATTGGTTGTTATAAAATTTATGCCACATATAGAGTACAAATTAATATACACAATTTGCTCAGATCATTCTTGAAAATTGAATGCACTACTTACCTCTCAAACACCAATGAAATTTATTTGATTCAAAGGAATTTCTTCTTTCCAATCCATGTTTACCGTCTTCCACACTATCCATTCCTTCTCTGATCTCTTCTCCAAAGTTGCACCTCCCTCTTTCTTCTCCAATGCATAAACTAGAAAATCTTCCTCAATGTTTTTCCTTAAAATAAAAAATAGGCGCTACTTTATTTTTTCCAGATTTTTGGTTTATGTTTATGTTTTCTTTTTCCTTTTTCTAAATTTAAAACGTCTAATTATTATTTTTATTTTTATTTTATTTTTACATTATTTTTATTATTTTTCCCTATTTTTTCCTTTTTCAATAAAATTCTTTTTTTTATATTTTAATATGAAATGCTCAATTTCATATTCTTAATTAAATCAAATAAGCATTTAACTACTTTTAATCCATTAATGATAAATTCATAAATAATAACTCGTAATTTAATTTTATCTTTATTAAAAGTGTTTCTACGTGTATTAATGGCACATCATACTAAACATACAAAGGGATTTACTTCTACAATTTCACCTACTCAGAAAAATCATAGAAAATGACACTTCAAACAAACACCAAACACACCATAAGTAATTAAATACATTTCTACCATGACTAACTACTGTGTGTGTGTAGGGTTTTTCAAGCTCTCTGTAGACCTTTGATCTCTCCATATACATCACCCTCTCTGATGATGCTCTCCCTCTGACACATTCGAGAGATGAATTATCCTACATCCACCTCATAACACATAGGTAATTAGATCATATCATGTGATAAACATAAAGCAATAATATAATTGAAACAATACATTAATATGCTTAAAATATAACTACATACATTAACCAAATCATAGTAAGAAATCATGTATTATCATCTAACGAAAAAACATTCTACTATCCCATAATATTATAAATCTCAATCTTAGTCAGAAATATAAACCAATATCATATGTATCCTCCATAACCATCCATAAATAGTCAAATAGTTTGTTTAATGAGGAATCGAGATGCAATAATAGGTGCCAATGATGCCCATGCCACCTTTATTATGAGGGAAGCAATAAATATCCCATGCCACCTGATGAAAACCTTATATTGAGAATATGTTTTAGTTTATTTAATATCTAGTTTGCATAAGTGTTTTTTATAAAATTTACACTACATACAGAGTAAAAATTAATATACACAATTTGCTCAGATCATTCTTGAAAATTGAATGCACTACTTACCTCTCAAATGCTAATGAAAATTACTTGATTCAGAGGAATTTGTTCTTTCCAATCCATGTTTACCATCTTCCACGCTATCCATTCCTTCTTTGATCCCCCCTCCAAAGCTACACCTCCCCCTTTCTTCCCCAATGCATAAACTAAAAAATCTTCCTCAATGCTTTCCTCTAAATAAAAAATAGGAGATACTTTCTTCTTTTTTTTTTTCAGATTTTTGGTTTTTGTTTTATTTTTCTTTTGTTTTCTCTAAATTTAAAATCTCTAATTTTTTTCTATATTTTTTAATTATTTTTATTATATTTCCCTATTTTTTCTTTTTTTGAAATAATTTGTTTTTATATTTTAATATGAAATGCTCAATTTCATATTTTTAATTAAATCAAATTAACATTTAACTACTTTTAAACCATTAATGATAAATTCCAAAATTCATAAATAATAACTTGTGTTTTATTTTTACTTTTATTAAAATTTCTTCTACGTGTATTAGTTGCATATCATGCTAAACATATAAAAGAATTTACTTCTATAATTTCACTTACTTAGGAAAATTATAGAAAACAACACTTCAAATAAACACCAAACACGCCATAATAAATTAAATATATTTATACCATGACTAGCTATTGTGTGTGTAGGGTTTCACCAACTCTCTGTAGACCTTCGATGTCTCTATCTACATCACCCTCTTCGATGATTCTCTCCCTTCAACACACTCAAGGGATAAATTCTCCTGCATCTACCTCATAACATGCATGTAATTAGATCATATCACATGATAAATATAAAGCAATCATATAATTAAAATAATATATTAATATGCTTAAAATGTAACCACATACATTAACCAACTCATAGTAAGCAATCATGTATTATCATCTAACTAATCAACATTCTACTATCCCATAATAGCATAAATCTCAAGCTTAGTTAGAAATATAAATCAATATCATATGTGTCCACTATAACCATCTATAAATAGTCAAATAATTTACTTAGTGAGGAATCATGATGCAACATCCTTCTCCCTTAATGCTAGTCATCATCTTGGATGACTCTTATTCAAACATATATTCTGAAATAAAAATATTGTTCAACTGAAAATAATATAGTATAGTAGTATTTAATCAAGTAAATAGATGTCAAAATATCCTCAAGAAATAATCATAGTCCTCCCATGTAGTACTATCCTCAGAGTATTGATCCCACTAGATCTTGTACTATGACATCTCTCTGTTATGCAAACAAAGTTTACATGTGTCAATTATGCTGATTGGTTCTACTATGACCACCCGAGATCCAAAACCTACAAAGCATTCTAATCTAATACATACATAGGATTAATGATATATTTCTTAAAATATGAAACATGGAAGACATTATGTAAGAGAGCTAAATCTGATGACAATGCCAGCCTATACTCAATAGGATTGACCACTTATAACACCTCGAAAGGTCCCACATATCTTAGTGATAATTTTGTAGACTTCTTAAATTTAATCAAGCTCTTATGCAATTTTACCCACAAAAACACTTTATCACCAACTATAAAGTGTCTTTCTATCCTCTTTAGATCTACATAACTCTTCTATTTATCATTGGCCTCAACCAATCTCTACCTAATTAGTCTAACTTGCTCTTCCATCTCTAAGAGCATCTTAGGTCTGAAAACTACCCTGTCCTCTAACCTGTCCCAGTTAATAGGTGTCATGTACCTTCTCCCGTACAGTGCCTCAAATGGTACCATATTTAATGCTGACTAGTATGAGTTATTATATATAAACTCAACCAATGAAAGATAATATTCTCACTTATACTATTGGTCCATGAAATACATTTAGAGAAGATCCTTAAGTACCTGAATAACTTTCTTAGTTTGTCCATCAGTCTCTAGGTGGTAAATTGTACTAAAATTAAGTTGCATACCCAAATCTAAATTTAGAGACATCCAAAACTTTGAAGTCATCTTCAGATCATGATCCAAAATGATCTTCTCTGAAAACCATGCAACCTATATACCTCTTTTACGAATCTCTTTGTAAGGTTAGGTGTATCATCCATCAAATTATCTGGTATGAAGTGAGCCACCTTGATTATTTTGTCAATAACTACCAATATCATATCATGCTTATTCTGTGACATTGACAATCCTTGGATAAAGTCCATACTGATCACCTTCCATTTCCATTCTAGAATATCATGTGGATATAACAATCTAGCTGAATGCACATGCTCAAATTTCACTCATTAACACTCAAGACAATATGATACATAATCCGATACATCTTTCTTGATTCCTTTCCAAAAATATAGTGTTCTAAGCTCTACCATGAGCTTGGTTACACCTAGATGTCCTAGATAAGGGGCATCATGTAATTATTTAAGCAATGTGATCTGCAAATTCTCTCAATTTGACACATATATCTATCCGTTGTAATGTAAAAGACCATCACTCTCCAAAATAAATCCTTTATACTGAGGATTTTGAGCTTTTTAGCTAATTCCTTTCTGACTTGATCATAAAATTAATCTCTTGGAGAAGAGTAAATCACTTGATCTCTTAAGGTACTCCTGATAGTATCTATAGCTTTTATATACCTTTTACGACTAAGGGCATTGACTACTCTATTCTCCTTGCCTTTGATGTAACTGATATCAAAATCATAATCAGATAAAAAAATCAAGACAATGTATTTGATGAGCATTCAAAATAGGTTAGGTAAAAATATAATTGAGTCCCAAGTTGTTCATCTTGAGCTCAAAAGGTTTTCCCAACAAGTAATGTCGCCATACTTGCAAAGTGTGAAAAATCACTGTAAGTTCCAAATTGTGAAGGGCATAATTCACCTCATATGGCTTAAGCTTTCATGACTCATAAGCCACTACTACTCCATATTACATAACGACTCCACCTACTCCATCCCTTGATGCATCAATAACCACTAAAAATGACCATGGGGGTCTAGAACTCTTAACACTAGTGTAGACGTAAGCCTTTTCTTTAACTCCTAGAAAGCTAGTTTGCAGTTCTCTGACCAAAAAAACATGTTATTCTTCCACTTCAAGGAAGTGATTTGGTTAACTATCTTAGAAAAGTTAATAATGAACTTCTTGTAGTAGTTTTCCAATCCCATGAAACTTCTAACCTCATGCACATTCTTTGGTGCCAGCCATTCCATAATGGCTCTAATCTTTCCTGGGTCTATAGAGATGCCATATGTAGAGATAATGTGTACCAAATACTGCACCCTCTTTTGGAAAAATGCACACTTAGATAACTTACCATACAACTTATGCTTCCACAACCATTTTAGAACCAATTCCAAATGCTGAAGGTGCTCTCTTCATTCTTTGAATAGATAAGAATGTCATCCAAAAAAACTAATACAAAGTGATCAAGATAATCTATGAACACACTATTCATGAGATTCATGAATTTTTTTGGAGTATTAGTTAGTCTAAATGGTAAAATTGTAAACTCATAGTGCCCGTATCGAGTTTTGAATGCTATTTTTAGAATGTACTCATTCTGAATCCTCAACTGATGGTATCCTTCTCAAAGATCAATCTTAGAAAATATTATTACTCCTCATATTTGATCAAAAATATCATCTATACGAGGTATCAGATACCTATTTTTGATGATTTTCTTATTCAACATTCTATAATCAATGCATAGTCGAAGGGTACCATCTTTTTTCTTGACAAAGACAACTAGTGCACCCCATGGTGACATGTTTAGCCTAATCAACCCTTTATCCAAAAAATCCTGAAGTTGAGCCTTCAATTCAACCAACTCTATGGTTATCATCATGTACGGTGCCTTAGACTGTGGTTCCAAACCAGGGATGATGTCGATAGAAAAATTGAACTCATGTCTAGGAGGCAGCCCAACAACTCTTCTGGAAACACATCATGATATATCTAAAAAATGGGTAATCTTCAAGAGATGGCTCCTTGGGTTCCTCCATTTCATTTATCTTGATGATAAATGTTTGGCACCTTTTTTCCTGATCCTTCTTAAGTTGCATAGCTAAAATATGTCTAAGCTTCAACTCTCTCTTCTCACCTTGAATTTGTCTCTGATTCTTGAAATCATCAAGACACTCAACCTTACTCAAGTAGCAATCAACCTTGGCTTTATGTTTTGTGAGCCAATTGAATCTCAAGATCACATCATATGATCCTAGACGTGCTACATACAAATCCACAACTCTTGTGAATTCAGGAAACCTAATATCTATTTTAACTAAACACCTATCTACCATGACTTTTGCATCATTCCTATAATGTACTGAACACACATTTACCATTACACTAGCTCTTCTAGTAAACTTAATAAGCATCATAGGAGCTATAAAACATTAAGTGGCTCTTGTATCTATCAAAATGGAAACTAGATAGTCAAACAAATTACGTGATAGCTCAATAGGTAATGCCTGATATTTGACCTATTGAAGATTAGTGCCTTTGTCCTTTGACTTTTCTTATGGATAATCATGAGCATAATAATCCTCTCTGTAAATGAAACACCCTTTTTGTGGTCATTTCCTAATATTTTGTTGGTTTCTCTTGAAACCATCCTTGGATTCATTACCTTATTTCTTGTTGCCTAATCCATTATTAAACTTAATATTCTATTTTTTAAACTGATTCCTTGAGTCTCCACTCCTCTATTTCCAATTCTTCTTATTGAAGGTTGAATTAGAATTTCCAAACCTCTTCTTTAATTTATCCTTGTCCTGTAAAAGAGACTTCATATTTTGCTCCTATTTCACCACCTTCTTGAAGACCTAGTCCATGGTGGAAGGTCCATGAACATCTACCCCTCCAAAAATTTGGGATTTTAAACCTATGATAAACTTCCTAATCCTGAACCATTCATCTCCCTAATATTGTGGTACATACTTCAACAGTTTAGTGAACTACTCCCAATACTTGTTCACTAACATATCACCCTGCTTCATATTTTAAAATTTTGTGATCTTTTGATCAAAATATAGCTGTGGGAGCCACCGTGATCTAAATAAAACCACAAACTGATCTTAAGTGGTGGTGGTCAAATTTAGATTCATTTCCAACCGTTTATTGGCCCATGACATAGATGCCTTACTAGCCAATTGGTATGCTTCCCAAACTTCCTTGGTGACCTTAGAGTAGTTTTGAATTTTAAAATACTTCTCCATTTCTCTCAACCATGCCTTAGCTTCATCCTCTAGAATGGTTCCATCAACTTAGGTGGGTTCACCTTCTTCATGTCTTGGGCCAACTCCACAACATCTTATGCTCTAACATCCTACATATTATCCTTCTCAACTAGATGTTATTTAGGCTCATCTTGTTTTTCCTTTCCTTTGTGGCTATAAATCACCTACTCTAGAGATTCAATCTGACTAGTCTCATTCATGACTGAGAGAAACTGATCCATCTTTGATGACTGCTTAGCGGCAAATCGATTAGAATCAAATGGAGGGTTGTTGTCACTAGCATTCGAAGGACCCTCTCTAAAAACTCTCACTTTCACCATCTGTATTTCTATCAATAGAAGTATATGAAAATATTAGTGGACTCATTGTGTCTTAGAGTTTGAGCCATAGCTTTGATACCACATGTAACATCCCCACTGGGCTCTACCTAAAAATACGTAAATATTTTTCTTTAAATAACATATATACATAAATAGAATACATCTAGAGAGTCTATCAGAGATTATAAAAGTATTCATGTGCAATCATGAAACTAATTCATATTACATCACAAAATATGGATCTCTAATATCATGAGAGTACGATAATTGTAATATAGAAAGTAATTATAACATTTCAATCTCAACTGATCTAAATACACAATCACCACTATCAATGTGCATCAAGATATAATTACAACTCTTCATGACAATTTTCAATAAAAAGTATAATATAACATAATATACAAATAAGATACTTGGCTTCCCTGGAGAATAGTTACTGAACTTCAAGTATCTATGGTAATATCAAGAGTTGTCTCGATAAGTAGTACTACTATGGGAAGGGAGAGCATCATCCAAAAACTTTTTCATACCAACCATGGACTAATGATCCCCTACACTAATCCCATCAGGGAATGTCCCTCCCTTCATGGATGAGTAGATGGTAACAACACAAGAATCTAGAGAGACAAGTAAGTACACATGTGTTGTATGATTTTTATCTAACTAAACACACAGTTTATCATAAAAAAATCAATCTATTGCAAGATATCGAACATACATGCAAACCATACTCATAACATGATAATGTATCACTAAAAATACATTCATCAAAGTTTTATGAATAATAATATAAAAGAGATCTATACATCAATCAATTTCATATACACCACTTGATCAGGCTGCCTTTATTTGACATTGCAATGCTAGTAAGCCAATGAAATCCATCTCATTCTTTACTCTACATTAGCAATGTAGATTGGTCAAATACAATTCAACCACAAGATTCAAACAACTTACATCCTACTAGTAAATGTTTCACATGACATGCTAAACATAGAAGTAATAATAACATACATTTAATCCGTCAAACATATGCATGAATCTTGCATTATATTTTATTCCATACTAGAAATAATGATTATAGATATACCATCCCGGTAAACACATAATTAACTGTAAAATTTAATCAATGTAATTTGTTTCCATTTGACTACACCCTATGGCAACCCATAGTACCATAGTCCAGTGTTTAATCATACTACTATACATAGAATCAAACTAGTGAAGTAGTTATAAATACAAGGAAACACATATTGTATGCAATAGCTAGAAAATCTAGAACTTTATTTTCCCAAAACATAAGTAATCTATTTTAAAAATTAGTTTATATTTAAGGGTTTATAAGAAATCATTCGCTAAGTCATCTTTAAGTACTTCTTTCTCTTTCAATTAATATTCCACTTGAGAATTATAACAACAAGAATATACTTCAAGTTTCTAAATACGCCATTAGGCTTATTTTACCCCTATTTTTAGAAAGAAACATTTTGTCAATAGTTATAACACATAACTAGTTTTAACATGAATTTCCATGTGAGGGTTTCCATAAGCAAGTGATCTAAACATTTTTCAAAATTTATCTTACGATATTGGGTTTGCTATATTTACCCTAGATACTTATTGCTTGAATAAGAAAGCTTATAATAAACATGTATATTGTATCTTTATAAGCATAAATCATCCCTTAATTATTGCATGCATAGAACAACGTATCATAGCTTTAGATATTTCAAATATAGTTATATCATATGAATACATCATCTATCTAGGCTTTTGATAATCAAGAGCTTCTATACAATATTTTTGACTGTAGCTTTAGTGGAAAACTATTACAAGGCTTGAAAAGTTTTATAGAATAACATTCTATTTTCAATCACAACCATAGTTTGATATGGAAGCCTCTCTTATTAAATTACCAGCAATTCAATTGAAATCACAAGACTAAAATTCTAGCGATGCATTATTTATTAAATCATTAACCAAATACTAGTTCAATCTTAGTTTAGCTTACATGATTTTTTGCTCATTTTTAACATCATTATTTTATATATATATATATATATATATATATGGGAAATCATTTGGTTGGAAAATAGAGTGATATCCCAGCTATTGTCACTCAACAGATATAATATCATACTTTTAAAGTTTAAATATAGGACTAATTTCACAAGATGAATATTATATTATAGATATAATAATAAAATCTTAGAGCATATATGTCTTGAATATATATATAAGTTTCCATATAAAATTATATTTGTATATAAGTTGCCATAGTGAATGACTACGCCTAATTACCTAGCTGGCATAATAACTAAGTCACCCTTAGCATTAACTTTCAGCTTATAATATATACATAGGTTGTATAGTATAAAATAGATATAATATTTGTGATTTATTTTCTTATGCCTAAGAATATTATTATCGCCATACAACATCTTAATTTTATGATAGCTCATTGATGTAAAGTATACATATATTTTGGAGGCTTAGTTGGTCGGTATGGCGAATGGGGTGACACCATACTAGTAGCCCATAATTTTTTTTAAACAAAATTTGTTCTTAAAACTCACCGCCATTTGCCTCATCAGGCTAGCAACGAGTCAATACAAAATGGCAAGATTTCAAAACTGTAATAAAAAGATTTACAACGACCCACAGTCTTCATTATATATGCCATCGTGCAGCTCTCTTCTGGTAACAAACTATTAAAATATTACTATTCAATTTTACTGATAAGTGGGCGACTACTATGGCATGTCATCAATATGCTTAGCTGAGTATTCAGATCATAATATACATGATAGCTAACAAAATATCAGACTTATAACTCAACTAACTCCCACATGGCGACGCCAGACTAGCTGTAAACTACCTCTTTACCATACCGACCAACTGAGCTTGTGAGGCACCACATCAAGGCATTTCTGAAGCACCTAGGATCATTCAGCTGTGAAAAGCTGAGCTTGAAAAACTAGCTTGTAATGTTCAAGGAAAGTTGAGGATATATTAGATTGAGAGGTAAGCCAAGATTGAGCCACTTGAATGGCTTTGATTTCCCTATAAGCATGCTTGGATTTTAGTGCTTTAAATAAATCCTTAGAGTTTTTGTCACCAATTTTTAGCTAATGCAATCGAGCATAGAGTTGGGCGCCTCTTGCTGCATGGCTATCGACCACCTTAAGTTGGTGTTTGAGAGAGGTTGTAAGTCGTTATAATTGCATGATGAAAGGATTAGTATCGAGGGAGCTTGAGAGTTGTTAGAACTCATTAATAATGACATCTTCTAAGCACTTTAAGATCTAAGTGACATGTTTGTTGTGGTGTCAGAGGAAGGAGGTGGTGCACAAAATGGCTTCATTATATCACTCAATCTAACTAGTGGTGTATGGGGGCCATGGGGTGAGGTTTTAGATTTACTCGATGAGTCAGATCATTCCAGCTTGACTCAATATAGAAGTATTAAGGATAAATTTATTACGTAGCACATTGTATTGCCTTGAGGTCCATTCCACTTTGTAGGAAATAGAGGAGTGGTTTGAAAAAATAATACCTATGTGGGCGTTGACAGGCTAGCCATCAATCTTAGAAAATAAAAATGATTTTGATCTGACAATATAAAGTTGTTGAGTTGTTTAAGTATGCAGTGATCCCCATATTGGTAGTTGGACCATGTAAACCAAGACATGGGGTTAAATGTCTGTTGTCGAAGGAGAGGGTCAGCCATACCCCATTTATTTTTGAAGTAATACCAAGGCTCATGTTCACCAACACACCAATGCATGGGGAGGAGCTCAACCTTGTCTTGGGGGTGATCAATCATATTGAAATCTTCACACACTAGCCATGTGGTAGTAGACAATCCATCTACCAAATATTTTCAAAGTAGGGAGCAATCATGGCCATCATTGGGAGCATAGATGTTGAGAATTTCAAATGGATGGCCATTAATGTCAAGAATAATCTAGACTTATCGATGTGATGGGTCCTTCCCTATGGTAATAATGTTGTGGGAAACCTTAGGGGAAACTAAAATACAAGTGCCACCATGTCTTGCCTCATGCAAGGTGGTGATTTAGGTGGTGTTATGCCAAATGCTTCATAAAGATGTCTGAAGGAGAAAGCCAAAAACTTTAACTTCTTACAGACATATAATAGTTGGAAAACCAATCTGTTGACAAGTAACACACATATAGTATTTGTGAGTAGATTATGTAAGACCCCTAACATTCTATGATAACACATTCATATGGAAGGGTCATCTATTTGAATCTCCCCCTATATGTCCTCAAAATCTGCCAACACCGTGCAAAGTTGTTGTGCTGGTGAGGATGTGAATTTTTGCCAACTGTAATGAAGTGACATTTGGCTTCAAGTTCATCTTGAGGAGAGTATGTGCCCCCATGAGGTGGGTTGTGAGACCATCGGGAGAAAAATCCACTGGATAAAATAACCTCAGCCACGAGCATCATAGTATTCTTGGAAATTAGAGAAACACTCTATGGGTTGGAAGGAATTGAAATAGTAAGGGATGATGAAGAATTCCCCTAAGACAGTTTGATAGTTAGAGAAGAATCATTTTGAGGTGGTGGCTGGGGTGGGCTTTGTGGCTTAAGGCCCAATGACCTTTTGGGGTCATTACGGTCCAACCATCACCTTGGTCTATCGATTTGGGATTCTAAGTCTGAGGAGGCAATTGAGGAGGTTTGGGATGACCCATGCGAGGACAATATTTGATTCAGTGGTCTAAAACCTAATAGTGAAAATAAGTGTTGATAAGGTCAAAATAAATAACCTTTTATGACCACTAGTTCTCCTTGACTTAGATCTCTATAAACTCCTTTAGCACCTTGAAGAGGTCAAACTCCACACATACCCACTTGTTAGGGCAAGGGCAAAACTACCTATCTAGGTCAATTGTAACATCACGTCCTATGAGAGTGATGATTTCATGTATAAAATCCCAAAGGTGAACTGACAGATCATGAAGCTCAACCCAAACAGGGATATAAAGGGTGACATTATCAAAAACCTTAAAGTCACAGGACTAGGTAGACATATTCATACGCTGGTTGCACAGGAACCAGACATTACATGTCATAAAGATAAACTACATCTTAGAGGGCTCCTTGAAGGTAAACAAAAAAAAACATTTGGTAAGGTTCTAGATTCTGGAGACATGGATGCCTAGAGGCTCCCAATGGTTGCAAAGCTAGTTATGTAGGTAATCCTCTAAGGGGATACGCCCAATAAAGTAAGTAATAACATAACAATTTTCATACAATTTATAAAATTATTCAATAGGTGCAATATGAATGCTTACCTCCAGAGTGGAGGCGCGTTGAGAGATTACCTTGTCATAGGCCTTTAGAACAAACTTTCTAGCTCGCTTGGGTGTCATTAGCTCCAATTCTTGTATCAAGAGATATAATAGAGCGTGGAGAAGCCATAAATAATGGGTTGACCCACCTAAAGGGTGATGTACCAAGCACAATTAATGAGTTGCATCCCTAGAAAATATATCAAGGCAAGCAGTTTGGGCAAGGTAAGCCAAGGAAGCAAGTAGGGAAACACAAACCATAAAACCCTAGCAAAGCAATTCTCAAGTCTGCAATCATGTATCTCCTTTTCTTGCATTAATTTTCTAAGTGGATAGACTTAAATTCAAACAACAAAGACCAATACCTTTATTTTAACTCTTATCTATTTGATCATCTTAAGAGTTTTCTTCATATCTCATAGGTTCCTATGAAAAACAAATAAAATGTAAATTATTTGTGTTTGTACGATTCAATTTATGAGTCCTTCCACATATTTTATTTAATATTATTTTTTTAAATATAAATTATATTAATATTTGAAAAATAGTGTTAAATAAATAATCATCATCAAAATATTTGACAAATAAAATTGACCGTCAAATTTAAGCTTGATCATCCACCATTTACACGTAATTTTGTCTCATAGTAACCTAGTGGTGTATTAGTTTTTTAATATTTCATCATCAAAACTGCACCCATTATTATTATTATTATTATTATTATTATTATTATTATTATTATTATTATTATTATTATTATTATTATTATTATTATTAAAAAATTGGGTGCGTTTGGGTGCGCATGTTTGTAGCTGCATAAAATGCAAGAATTAGCTCTTTTTTCCCCTACAAGTGTTCCCTTTTCTTTTTCGAGGTGTTGTTTTAGATACATATTTAGTCACTTTTTCCTTTCAAATTCTCACAATACTTTTATTTCATTGGAGTGTAATCTGAATGCCAATTCTTTATAAGCTTTAAATTTTTGGTAGTATTCAAAGTCATTTTTTTAATTTAATTTTTTTAATTAATTATTTTTTATTTATTTTTATATTTATTTTATTTTTGAAGTTAATTTATAAATTAAATTTTCTAATGTATATCTTTAACATAAATCTTGACTTCAAAAGTAATTCAATGTTCTTCTATAGTGTACATTGTTTGTCTTCTCCAACATAATACCTAAAATATATTTAAGTTTAATTGTTTATTATGATTTGTTGTATTAATTTTATTATTGGAATGTTTTACATTATATTAACAAAAAAATATAATTACATAAGGTTATAAAATAAAGTAGTCAGACAAATCACAACTCGAACTCCTTTTTAGAAGATAAATCCAGTTGCAAAACAAGAAAATTAACTATAATTTGTTGCATTAATTTTTTAAGTGGATAGCTTTAACTTCAAATAACAAACGTTGATGCCTTCATTTTAATTCTTATCTATTTGATCATCTTAAGATTTTTCTTCATATCTCATGGGTTTCTACGAAAAACAGTTAAAACACAAATTGTTTGTGTTTGTGTGACTCAATTTGTGTGTCCTTCCACATTTTTTCAACAGTTGTAACTTTGCATTTCTAGGTGCTCTGCTTCTACCTTAAACCTTAGTCATTGTCCAACATTTATGTTTGATTGTTTTATTTTTTTTATCATTTGATAATGGTAAATACTTTTGATCGGAGCTATAAATCAGAGTAAATAGTTTTTATAAAAACTAGAGCTACTAACCAACTAGTATTACAACAAAGGGCCCACTCTCCCAAAACTCTAAGGTGCAAGCACCAACCAACACACTTGTCATAATAAAGGACAAGAGGAAATAGGAAGCCCACACATTAACACCAAAACAAAGAAATAAATCCAACAAAGACATTTACCATAGAGGCCTAAAAAAAAATCCTTAAAAAAGTAGACAACCTACAATGATGTCACAATAGACAAACTCCCAGCTATCAATGAACACACAAAAAATTTACATCCATAAACATAATTGCTTAAAAAACTTTGCAAGCCAACAAAGGGCAATAAACGAGCCCTAGAAGGAATAATCTGCATGTATGGATCATTCTTCCCTTGGAAAGGAGTTCCTCTATCATCTTCTGAGTACCATCTCTAATCAGTTCTTCTGCATTCATTCTCAACTTTTCTACCTCTGATTTACGACCTCCATGTTTAGTTGAGACACCTATGTCAACATTTGGTTTCCATCCCTTAAAACCAAAAGGGGGAGGGATATTAAAACTAGGAGAAGTTGATTTATCCACCAAAAAACCACAATCCTACATTCCATATACTATATTTTTTAAAATAAATTTCAATGATGTGAATATGACAAAAAAAACCCTTTAAAAAAAGAACACTAAAAACAATTATAAATGCAAAATTTATGGTGTATTGAAGCTAACGACCACCAGGGTCCCAACATTTGGGAACAATGTTGGGATCCTGGTAGCCTCTAAGTTCCAACCTACATTGTATTTTTAAAAATGAAGTGCACCAATTTAAATAATATCATTTTTTTTAAACACAAAAAAATTTATGAACATAAAAGTTATGACCTATTGAAGCTAACGGTCCCTACATTCCCAACATTTAGAAACTATGTTTGGAGTGTAGTCGCCATTAGGTTCATACCTACATGATAATTTAAAAAAAGTGCATTAATGTGAAGATTACCAAAAACAAATGTAATTTCAAAAAAATCATTAAATTAGTTGTCTGAATGCAAAAGTTATGGCTTGTCGAAGCTGGTAGCAACTAGGTTCTCAACATTTAATAATAATTTTTGGAGGCTATTAGGCAAAAAATTTCAACCTATTTCATATTTTTCAAAAAAAAAAATAATGATGTGAATTTCATGAAAAAATATGCACTTTTAAAAAATGATCATTGAAAAACATTTCTGAATGCAAAAAGTTATGACATGTAGCTAGTGACCACTAATTTCCCAACATTTGGGACCAATGTTGGGAACCTAGAAACCACTAGGTTCAAACCTACATGGTTTTGTCCAAAATAAAACTCTACCAATGATAATCCAATTTCATTGATATCGGTATTTCATTATGATTTTTTTTTATTGATAATGGAATCTGATTTTATTTATTTTAAATTTATTGATGAAACCTAATTTCATTGATATTAGAATTCATGTTCGATGATATTGGAGTTCAATTTTGGTAATATTGGAATTCGATTAGTTCAATATTGGTATCTTTTTTCTTGATATTGGAATTCATTTTCGTCGATATTGGAATCTAATCTCTTAAATATTGAAATCATTTTTTATCGATATCAAAATCTATTTTCATGATAATGGACTGTGATGAATCTAATTATAACACTTTTAAAATTACGCTATGAATTAAAATAAATCCAAATTTAATGAAATAATGGTTAAGAAAACACATTAAATTTACAGATAAAATATTTAAATATTTCAAAAAAATCTAAATAAAAACAAAATTAAATTTTATTATAATATATTTATCATAAAAATTAACAATATAATAAATTCATTAATATTATGAATGTTTACGATAATTTAAAATTTATACAAATGTAACTATAATTATATACATACATAATCTTGAATAAGTACATATATCAAATCTCTATCCATTAATTATTATATTCTTAAATTAGCATTTTTTTATTGTAGTAAAAAGGTAACAAAGCCATTAGATACATAACATTTTTTAACAACACATCAAAAAATATATCAACAAAAATAATTATGGTAGTAGAGATATATGGCAAGTTTTGGTGGGAGGAGATACTGAATTGATGTGCTCTCTGGCTCTACAAACCATGCCAAAAACTTCTTTCTTTCACACTTTGAATTCCCACAAATTATATAAGGCCTCAAGGATGAAGAGAATTTCTTGTGCAAAACTTGTTGGCATGCCCACGTTTTGAAGCTCCACGCAATAATATGGACGCCCTTCCAAAAAAAAAATCTTCTTTATATATAGATCCATTTTCATATTGGATTTTGAATCCAATCATGTGAAAATATGGCATTATCGTCATCTTTTTTTTGTTGGATAAGAAGGCCACTTCCAAATATGTTTAAGAGTAGGAGTAAAATGACTATGAACTAATTTTTTTCTCTTTGGGAAGTCAAACTTGAAATTAAACTTTCAACATGCTTAAAATGATTTTCAACTTTAGAAAATTTCTTCTCAATACCTTGGATAGAACTTACCTTTCTCCCCTAGATCTCTTGGTGGATGTTAGTGTTGTAATTACTCCTTTATAACTAAAAGATAGATATAATAAATGTCCTCACAACAATCATTAGTGACCAACATAGGCCTTTTTTTTTTCAAAATGGCCAACTTAGCTCCTCAAGTTTTAGCATGTTAGAGGTAGTAAGTTGAAATGAGTAAAAATCTAGAGTAAGTGTGGCTAGGGGATATAAGAAATCATTTTTAATTGAAGTAAGAGTTTGTTTAATGATACTAAATTTACAATAATCAACATGACCCAATATATTATAAATGATTTTTTTTCAAAAACTTTTATTTTAGAGATATAATGGAATAAATTCAATGGAATTTGATAAGCGAAGTGATTCGAAGTCTAGCAAAGGCAGTAATGAAAGACAAGAATTTAAAGATATAGTATATAATGTAATTTAATTCATTCATTGTCGTATCCTTGTTTAAGCTTTTAAGGATTGTTTTATATATGTGATTTAATTCATTAATGAAAGGAGTCTAATCATTGCGAATTTAGATATTAATAAAGGGAGTTTAAACATGTGATTTAAAAATTATAATAAAAATCTAGGTTCACCAAAACAAAAAATGTGACAAAAGACATTAATTAAGGAAATGAATGGGAATGATGATGGTGGAGTTAATCTCACATGATTTCCAATATTACTATATTCAATTCATCTAATGTGACATGTCTCAAGATGTTATCAATACATTTTTCAAAGCATTCATAATAATATGTTCACCATATTTAAAGAACATATAACCAAAACATAATATCAACATGAAATTAATGAAAGAAGTCTAATCACCAAGACACTAATAAAATAAAGAAAGAGAGTTATTATAAAGAAATAAATGTTGCACACATGAGGTTAATAAATAATAATGAAAATATTTTGTAATTTTTGGAAAAAATACTTTAGTTTATTTTTTATTTCTTCACTATGTCGAATGACATAATCATGCAATTAATTTATCATTTAGTCTAAAAAAAATAAAATATCTCTCATTTATGGTTACAGTTATGGTTGAGGGTGAAAATCTCTAGTTCTAACAAAAATAGTTTTCCCTTGTGATAAAAAAATGTTAAGTTACAACCTTTGAAAATCATCATGATATTGGAAAAACATCGTAATCCTTGTCAAATCATCAGTAGTCTTCAAAAGCATCGCAAGCCTACAAAATGATCTAGTTCATGTGAAACATTAGAGACCTGGAACGTCATTACATGCATGAAAAACCATTACATGCTTAAAAACAATCACAATCCTACAAAATCATCACATGCATACAACATCATTGCATGCCTTTACAATCATTGAAATAATGTATAATCATCATAAGCCTGCACAATCATTGCATGCATGTAACTTTGGTGGTACATGCATTGCATGCCTAAAAAAATCATAAATCCCTGAAAAACATTGTGTTTACTTGAAAAAGGTATCATTTGCTTGGAAAAGCATCATACAATTAGAAAAAACATTATAGGGTTAGAGAAACATCGAGATGATGGAAAAACATCATTGCTTAGGAAACATCGTTATTAAATAAAACTTCATATATGTATTAAATTTTAAAAATGATCACAAATATGTTTTGAATCGGCTCAATAGATTTACTTGTAGGCTATAAATTGAAACATTCTAAGAGTTTTGAATTGGATCAATTGATTTCGTGATGCACATTTGTAAGTGCTTGATTTATATGCATATTGAATAGCCTATTTATATGATAGAAAATAACATTTAGCATTGACTATATATATAAGTATGTTTAATACATTTGGGTTGGGTATAACTAGCAAATTTAATTAAATTTCAAATTTTTTGTCTAGATTTTTGCTGACTATGATCCAAGCGCCCTTAGAATGTGTAGTGATTCCAACAAATTGTAAAATCATGAACCGTCGCTTTGTCATTGATCTATTAAAAAATCCATTAGGATTAGAAATCAAATGTTTATTCAAATTAGAAATAATGTATATGTGTTTTTTGGCAATCTGTTGTCTAGGTCAACATTTTCTAAATAGTTAGTTCACTGCAAAAAAATTCCCTACATGAAAAATTAGATGTTCTATTAAAACACCCTCTTTACATTTATTGTTGACTATAAATATGTTTTTTAATTTAATTAATTTTGATTTTGTTGTTTTATTAGAATAAATATAAATACACCTAATTACAATGTGTATAGATAAATGCCTTACATTTTGATGTAAAACCAATTTTCTCTTATCACATAAAAACATGCTCTAATAATAATTATGTGTGTAAATGATTTTAATAGTATTAAATAGATTCTTTACGAGTGATTATTAAATATGATATCTAAATATTAAATTTAAATTATAACATTTGTTTATTCATAATTAATATTTTAATTAAAATTAAACATTATAAATATGAATATTAAACAATAAGAAGAAACAATCTAATTTAAAAAAACTTTATAAAAATAAAATAATATAAAAATACAATAATAATACACATAATTATATATATCAATGTCTAAATAAACTATCATACTTATTTGTTAATAATTAATATATTTTAATTCAAATAAATAAATTATAATACCTATTTAATAATTAATATATATAAACTCGAATTAAACATTATAAACATAAATGTTCAATAATAGGAAGAGATGGTCCCAACTTAATACAATAATGGAAGACATTCATATATATATATCTATCTATCTCAGAGAGCCATTAATAGGTGTCTTCTGAGCTACTGTACAATTTTTATTTTTTGTTGTCCTTGGCAGGGACAAATAATTTTCAAACCCTAATTTGTTGTCGTCCTTAGCAGGGACAAATGTATTTCAAACCCTAATTTGTTGCAGGTGAACTGTAGATAAATTAAAAACTTCAAAACGCTCCAAAACAATTGAATTTGGCACCCATCATGGAATAACTCAGAAAAAATAAAACAGATATCCAGGCAGTGTTTGTCCTGTGGATTGAGCCAATTAATTATTAGAATTATTATACGTCAATTATTTGAGCTAGGAATGCGACTACTGCACTTTTGGAAGATAACGGACAATAATTTCAACACATGGCGGAGAATTTTCTGTCGGTTGGTTTGTTGATTTTCGTCCAGTTGGATGGTTTTGAATATTATCATTGTGACATAAATATTTTGATTTGGAAGGTAGGGCTCCAATTTGGTGATGCATCCATTTCTATTCAATCGAGAATTCATAAATAAGCCCAAAGAATGTTTAGCATTTGAGTTTTGTATGCATAATATAATGTCTTGAATTGCTTTACATAATATGGTTCTTCACCATTGTCAAAACATTCTGAAATAGAAATATGGTACTGTAGTTCATTTTAAAAAAATACATTTAATTTTAAAAATTATAAAAATAGATAATAAAGTTTTACAAATATTTATGCGAGTTGATCATAACTAATATTTTTTGGCAAAAGAAAATGTGGATTCAACATAAATTATAATAAGTATTAATATTGGTAAAGAACGAAAAGTAGAGAAACACCAAAATAATTATAAGAAGTACATTATAAAATTAGGCATATGTCACCTCTTCAGAGGGAGGAGATGGACAATCATCTTTAGACGGTTGAGTGTTCTAAGATGAAGGCTCAGTCGAGGGAGGATCTGAAGCCACCCATCCATCCATGGAGTCTCGAGGAGCCAAAAAAACACCAATGCTCCACCCATGAAGAGGTTGCACTACACTACCAACTAAGTCTCCCCGTCGCCCCGTCTGCCCCACCCCCCAATTGAGGGGGAGGGGTGGAGAAGTGGTTGCAATTGGGAAAATGACTCCTTCTGCCCTTGGGCACTAGAGGTGAAGAGCCTTGTGGTTGATGATCTGAGAGGGTGAAGCTCATGCCATAGGCCCCCATTAGTCAAGCAAATCTTGCAAATGCTTGAATTCCATGGAAACTTTCTTCACTTGGGCTCAAATCTACATGCAGGGCAAAGATAATACAAATACCTTGTTTTCAACAGAGAAATGGCAAAATGGTTCCTCATTTTTAAATAAAGCAGAGTTTCTAGTTTTCCATAATTGAAATAGAATGACAAATATGTATAATTTCCATAAAAAATCTATAGATGTTGGTCAATTATCAAAATCTTCAAGGAGGGCCAAACTCCAGTGAAAGATTCAAGATGGTAGGGATAAAATAGACTGTTTATCCACTGCCAAGTAGATTGGGATTCAGGGAATGCCCAAAATACGTGCTTAAAGTACTCAAGTTTAGAACAAACAGGGCACTTGGGTTGAGCATTTCCAAGGTGAGAAAGATAACCTCTAAGTGAATTGCCTTGATAGACAAGAAAATAAAGGAAATGAGCTAGCTTGGCATTCTAAATTTAGTTAAGCTAGGAAAGCCATGTCCTAGGGGAGGAATTAAAGTTTGAGTGTGTTGATGTGGGTTTTATGCACACTAGAGAATATTATGAGTTAGCCTTTAGCATTTTAATATTGATGAAAGAAGATTCACTCCAAGATACGAGTTACAGGGTATTAGGTTTTATAAATAACGTAGTGGTGGAATAGCGGTGAACAAAATAGTTGTTTACCTCAAATGGTTTAGGTATGACATGAGTCTACACCTACTTGAGATGGGTGGATGGGCTAATCTAACCTAAAGTGGCCAAGACCAAAAGAAAACCAAAAAGGGAGAAGGGTAGACAAGAAAAGAAGATTTGTGAATCAAAGTATAGTGAAAACACATCAAAATTGAATCTTGGACTAGGGGTTGGATAAGTAGTTGTTTTAAGGTCTTTTAGAACTTAGAAGAATGTAAATCCTATATTGTTAAAAGGTTGAGTACACTAAATTAGGGTAGAAATATGTAATAAATATAGTCATTGATTTGTTACAAAATTGATTAAATTGACCTTTCTAAAAATAGTAATAAATAATGTAAATGAGAACTTAGTTGGAAAATGACTGAGATGAATGATCTAGAGGCTAAAAATTGAGGTAGAGGCTAGTCTGAGTGTTAAAAGCAAGATCAAAACCCCTTCTGGATAGTAGCACCTTAATTGGACAATAGCACCATGTGGCACTAGTGTCCCTAGTTTGGTGGTAGTGTCCTCTATGTAGAACTATTTTGAGTTTCTTGGTGCCCCTATGTCTGGGTATGTCAAATCTATTTGTTGGACCCCTTTTGGAGAAGGCTTGATCTCATGCTAGCTAAGACCAATCCCAGAGCTTAGAGACCAATGGAGGAAGTGAAGGACCCTTTTTACACACCTTAGCACTGATTAGATCAACTCTCAGAGTCCTCGTACCAGCTAGCTGATAGTTGTAGAGCATCATAATTCTCGAGGCATACCTACCCAATCTTACACGTGATGGTTCAAGGCTTGAGGAGAATGAAGATATAAGTAGTGGAGTAGGTAGGTGTACAACCCCAATCTATAGCCTGACACCTGTCATGGGATAATGGAGCCGATAAGCTCTCACCTACCCATCTTTTGGCATGCGCCTATCTAGTCAGTAAGAAGAGTGGCCAGTACCTATATAAAGAAGGCAACTTCTAAGATCAAAGGGAGACTATTCTTGCAGTGAAGCTCTGGAGATTTTGAGAGCAATAAAAGGATTAAGCATTGAATGCTAAATAGCAGATGTAAGCCATGCTCATCTATGAGCCTCTGGCATTAGTAAAATTAGGATTGATCAATGAAGGTTACTACTGGTGATTGTAATATAAACAAGATATTAATGGATGAATATAGATTTTTAATGTTATATATTATTGTGTTATAGATTGGTTGAGTTATGAATCTCCCTCCCCCCGAAGAATGTTGATGGACTAGGACTCCATCCTAGTAGTAAGTTGCACCTTTGTACCACTTAGCCCTCTTACCAACCACAAATGGCCCTCGTGCTAGACCCAACACTGATGGACCTATCTCTTTGAACCTCTGCACCAAAGACCCCATGAATCCCTTGAATCACTAGACCCCATACCACCTTCGACTACACCATGATGAAATTATCCCAACATGAACCTGGTCCCTTCATTATCATACTTCAGGTGAGTGCATAAGGTTCACACTTTATGTGAAACTAATGCCAGCATTCCAATATGTTTAAATTTTGTGCGCCAAGCCTTACTCCCCTTATGCCTCACTCCTTTAACCCTAGAAAATCTAGATAATTAGAGTTACGTGCATGATCGAGCATCGTGCATACTTAAATGACACTTAACTACAACATTGTTCCTACGTGCACAAGTTTTAAAACTTTGTATATGACCTATTTTGATTGATTTTATGAGCAAACCATAATCTTCCATATTGCTATGGCATCTAATTGATACAAGAACTAAAGTGTGTTTGTTAGTGGGGTAGCCTAGACATCCTTAACACCCCACTATGATGAGAGTTGCTACTTACCAATACTCTGAAGAGGAATCAAGCTCAATGTAGTTCTCTCCACCTAAGTCCTAGTGAAAGTGTAAGTGAAACTAGTATGATGATCGACTTAAGTGCTTTGAATGTGCTTGAGATTATAAATATGAGTAATCTAATCTTAGGAATGTTGTAGATTGTTGTATATAGAAATAGGGCAGAGTATGGATTGATAACCTTGATTGTACACAACTTGTTTTGAGTTTGTATGTTATGTGTAATTTGCATCTAATTTCCATCTAATGATTAAAATTCTAAAATTCATGTATATATACTATTGTGAAAAAAGGAGGGAAAGGATAATAACATCAAAATTTGGACACTAATGCCATGTGGTGCTACTATCCCTATTAATGGGCTAGTGTCTAGGTGGTAGAACATGAGGCATGAAGGGCCAGGATGTAAGAATGAGGGTCTGAGACTGTTTAGGGATGTTTAGGGATACCTATGGCTGATAATAAGGTTGAATAAGTGTGAAAATAGGCCCTAATATAGGTTTAGGGATAAGCTAAGGATAGTCTCAAGTAGCACTCTTAGATGTCATTTTTAGGTGATTACATTTTCCACCCCTCACCCCACGCTTGCCCTTTATTATAGAAATGCAACAAAGCAAAATGACTACCTAGATAAAATATAAATAATCATACATGGACTTATCTAAGAGGTGAAGCCCATGATCTAAATTTGAGTATGTGAAGCATGCTCCATTATGTGTCCTACAAGTGAAAAATTCATAGATCAGTCCTTACTTAAGAGATATCAAAAGTAAAGATAAAATTTACTAAAGAAGTAAAACTGAGTAAAGAGATAGAACTAAATAAAGAGAGAAGAAAGGAATGAATACACCTCACATGGTATGTGAATCAATACATAAACTTGGTGACAACCTATGTGTGCACATGTATATATTGATCAATTAGTTAATAGCTTGGATAGAGATGATGGTTTATTCAAGCCCCATGTGTGGGTGGATTGAGAACTCAATTCAAGTTTGATTCCATCATTGCCAACCCATGTTTGGTGGATCATGACATGTGAATAACTTGGATTAGACTGATGGTGTGTCCAACCCTCTCATATAGGTGGCTCAAGAACTCAAGTAAACTATAAATCCATCATTCCCTACCCATGTATAGTATATGCATCTGAAACTAAAAATGTGTGATGTAAATGAAAATGTCTAACTAGAGATATCTAATTGGAGATGTCAATTTTGTGGCCACTCGATTATATTAGGAAGCTTTGGGCCATTCAAGAATGCCAACTACTGCATATGGAGTAAGGCATAAATCTAATGTGTAACCTAGAACATGGTATATGATGTATATAATATAGAAAGTGACATGGAGTTTGTCATTCCATCTGATCAACTGGTGTGTAAGTGAGCATACAAAAACATTATGTAGCGCACATTCCCCTAAATTTGATATTTGAGCATATGGATTCTGGAATGATTTGTATTAATCTGTATCTAAGTATCTAAACTAAAAATAGGAATGGTCATGCCATGCATGATGCCCCCAATTTGAGCAAACGAATTTGAATATGAGATAAACTTAACAAAACTAGTAAATCTATAATTGAACCTGTGCAAACCTAGACTATACATGTTGTACATTTTTGGCCAATCTAGATTTTTTTTAAACTGAGGCTACTGGGTAGTTCTAACATATCTTGGACAGTAGCACCATATGACACTAGCATCCTAATTTGGGTGATAATGTCCAACTATTCTGATTTCTATGTAATTATAACTAATCCCTGTGTCACTATTTGCCATTGTGTTTACCTAAGTCTAATTTTTGTAATCTAAGCCTATGTGTTGAAAATTATATTGTGAGTGCATTTTGATAACCTGATTTCTATTGAAAACTCTTGTGAATGATCCCTCTTTTGAGGGGAGTGTAATCATACTTCCTATGACCCTACTCCTCCCTATGATTACATATCAATTCATGTGTAGACTATCAACCTTGGTTATCTCATTTGGAGACATTCACCACTTGCTTGGACCTTTCCTACATCATATTCTCATCCCCTACACATCCTCAGTCCATCTTGGTCCTTTTTCATGCTAGACAGGCTCTCTAGGCACCCCTAAGACCCTTTTAGAGGATTTTTGACCACCCTAGGTGGCCTTCAAGACTAGGCCATGGCTTAGGGAGGAAACATGCAGCCTAGGCCACATGTTTCCTTCAGAAAGTTGTCCTAGGTAGAACATGTTAAAAAGTACCCTGTTTGGGCCCAAATAATTAGAAACAACTAGTTTTTGGCATGTTGGTGGATTAGGGTTGAGATATATGCCTTTTCCTCATTCATTTGAGCCTTTTTATTGATTTATGTCTTGCATTATTTCTCTTATATTCTCACTTGATCATCACACTCAAAGCTTGGATACCTCCTTGAATCTCTCTTGGTTCTTGCTTGGCATAATAGCTTTCATTGTGACAGGGGATGCCCTACTATTCTGTATGTATACTTGGTGATTCACATTACTCTCTACAATGTTCTTAAAGCTTGTGGGCTGATCGTTGCTCATTCAAAACTCCATTTCACCTGTCTCTTTTGCTCCTTACATTGGCTCTTCCACAGATTGGCAACTTCTCCTTCACCTCTTCTATAATGTTTGGCTCTTGGTTTGGACTCAGCTCACACACAGCCTGATACTCTTCCTCTCTTGCCTCCTAACTTGGATAATTAGTTGGTAGAAAGTATGCACATCTCTCTTGAGTTTTATATGAGGGCACTTTGCTTTTCAAAGTGAAATACTTGTTTATTTGCAATAGTATACATGTTAGGGTATGATTTGTTTTAAGTGATTTAGCTTGTTTAGAGTATTATTTAAAATAGTTTATAAAGTTTCTTGCATTTGTATGTGGTTAAGAATACTTTAATTACTTTAAATATTTACCATTACATGTCATGCCCTCTTTGGAAATGTTTCTCATTGCATAATATCATTCTACATGCTCAAAACAAGATGTACAAGTTGCATAAACAATCTCTCTCTCTCTTGCTAAACTAGAAAATTGCACTGTTAGAAAACAAAAGTGTTGAAAGTAAAAGATAGCTCAAACCTAGATTAGGAATTCTCTTGAACCCTTTATTTAAAACATCTTTATTGATTAAAACGTCTTTCATTTGGCTTGAAAGTGCCTTTGCTTCTTAGTTTACATATCATTTGTTAGCTCTCTTTACTTAGCATTGTTGTTTCTACAATTTTTATGAAATCATTTATCTAGTCCTAGCTACTTTCTTTATTGTTGTTAGATCCATTATAGATACCTATATCCTTTATGCACTTGATAATACTATCCCTAACCTAGTTTAAAAGTATATCTATAGTTTGGTGTAAGCCAAAAAACTAGATAGCCACTATAGATCTCCTATAGCCCATAGAAGCCTTGAACCTTCTAGCCTCTTAGTGGGTTGTTTAAGTACCCTATGTATTTCCATGCCAAACAATAGCAATTCCATTCATATTCTTAGAGCTACATTTTGGCATACCTAGTGGCACCTTACATACAGTCTCATACTAGTTCTATCTCGTATAGAGCTATTTTAGCTAACTCCCCTCTATTAACTATTAGGTTTTGCTTTCAGTTATGTTTTGGCTCTCACCTTGGTTGTTTTCTCCTACTTTGGTTTTGTGTCATTATCCCTATTGAATCTCCATTAGTTTGCCTTTTCTATTATCTTTCATGTTGATCTTACTTTATTTCATCCATGGTTAGTCTCCCACCCTTGGGATACCAATCCCATTGGATTTAGGGTCTCATCCCTGGACTCACTCATGAGCAATCTATGGTTATAATAGAACATCATAAACACCATGGGATCCAGGAGGTTCCCTTGACCCAGCATGGTGATCTACACCCTCTTTCATTCCAAAGGGAACAAGATTGGTAGGATTATAACCAATGAACTCAATCTCTTTTTCACTAGTCTAAGCTTCATTCATCTAAGGATATTTATTCTCAACCCCATGTCACATCTCATTTACATGTTCGAGGTGATGAGGATTCCCTTGCATGACTAGGACCTAATGAGCTATGTACTATCATTGATTATTGTTGTAGATGAATTCAAGTGAATGAATTACATCCTTCTCCCACTAGGAGTTGGTGATGTGCTTCCTTTGGATATAGAGCTCACACCCATTTAGTTTCAAGTGCCTTGACCAATTCTCACATAAGTCCCCTACCTCTTTATCATTAAGAGCCTCTACAACAAGAACACCCTCATATCCATATTGTGGGTCATAGGTATTCCAACTTGGCAATGTATCTCCAGCATGAGGGTTCCTCCTTCCTTTTTAGTTCTTCCTTTAGAATTTTAGATGAGTATGTTGATTTTGATCACCCCTTATAGACTAGAGATCTATGGGATGCCTATCACAAACATCAATGACCTCAAGTTAACCCTCATCTGATGGCGCATGACCTACATCAAGCAGACTTAGGTCATCATGACCATTTCCATGAGTATGCCACATTATCCCATCATCCACATGGGGAATGTTATCTGTCCCATGGTCATTCCCTACCTCATTGTAGAGATGATTTTTAGCATGAGTCTCCCCCATATTAGGAGCTACCTTGGCATCTTCCTCTATGATATCATGGTTATGATGATGTATATGGGCATAAGTAGCATCATTACCATCACAAGCCTCCTCTTAGAGATCATTTCCAACCCGCTATTAACTATGCCTATGAGGATCTCTATTAGAATACTCTAGACCCTTAGGTGCATGTTATTCCCCTTCCTAATCCTATCTCTAAATTGCCTAAGTTCAATGGGACTTAGGACTCATATCCTATGGATCATATTATGGCATTCATGATGGCATGTATGGATTGAGAATAGGATGAAGGTATTATGTTGAAGATGTTCACTCATTCTCTGTGAGATAAATCTCTTGTTTGGTTTCATAATCTGCCTCCAGATTATCTCTATAGTCTTTATCTCCTTTTGGATGATTTCATGCATTAATTTGATATCTCTAGGACTTTCAACCTTGGCATCCAATCACTCACCTTGATGACGTATGCCAAGGATGAGTCAAACTTTGATTTTATGCATAGGTGGCATTCAACCATCTATACATGTATAAAAAGGTTCTTAGATAATCAAATTTATGATATGTTCACATGAGCATTGAGGCAGGAGGTTCACCTTGAGGTCCTCAAGTGTGAGTTCACCTCATACGATGAAGCTATTAATGAGTTTATAAATATTGAAGCATTTGAGGTGCATGTGGACATATGGCTTGTGCCAACCTAAAAGTCATCTTCTTCATACAACCACAACCACAATGTGATCGGTGATGGTGTTACTAATTCTTCTCCCAAGAAGAAGGATAAGAAGGATAGCCACAAGGTGAATGATTTGAGAAAGAAGCCAACTAAAAATAAGGCTTCTAAATCAAGCATAAAAAAATAATAGATGATGTTTCTTTATGACCCTACCATGTTTTATAATTACCATCTGATGAAGGGGCATAATGATGTCAATTATGCCACCCAAAAGTATGGTATGGAAGCCTTGCTTCCATCTCATAGTTCTCTTGCAAAAATCAACCATAAATTGAGTGTGTTTAAGGAGCCTCTGCCAGACCACGATAAGGAGAAGAAGAAGAAGAATAAATCAAAGGCTAAGGCATCTCATTCTCCTTATTTCTCTTTCACCTATTTTGTCTCCTCTTCCTAGGCTAACCTAAAAGGGAAATCCAAGCACAAAAGTAGAAAGGTCATTGCTATTATTGACATAGCCTATACTAGGTATGAGTTCTTTGTCAACACATGCTCAGGTCAGGTCATTGACCCTGTTGGAGAGACTACTGGTGATGGGCCTCCTATCCAGCCCATGGGGATAATGAATCCCAAAGTTAGATTTGAATTTTGGTGTAACATCCCTCCCTAGGATAGACAATGTCCTTACTCCATCATATAGGAGTTGCAGGGCATATCAACTAGGATCTCCATTTTGGACCTTCTCCACCTTTTCTCTAAGCAAAGGGGCCTCATTTTTTATGAGCTTAACCTCTATCTCGTGAGGGTCTGTTGTAGGATGATGTTGAAGTTTTGTTCAACTCTGATGCATCTGAACACCCTCACCCTCCTATCTTATCTTTTGATGCCACCTCTTTGCCAAATGCCTTGGTTTTTGCAAAGAGGGCTTGCTTCCATCTCTATATTGATAGCTTTATTGATGACTATCATGTTAAGAGATGAATCATTGATGAATGAGCTATGTTGAATATCAAGCCCCTGTATGTGTTCAATGAGCTTAGGATCAGTTAGAAGAAGCTCTCTAATTCTCGCCACAGCTATGTTGGTTTCAATAATGACATAGTTGCATCGATGGGGAACATGAAGATCCAAGTCAAGTTTGGCCCCAAGATAGTCAGGAATGAGTTTTGTGTGTTAGACTTGGATCTTTTATACAACATGATTCTTGTCCATCCTTAGACTTTTGCTATGCAAGACATCATATTAACCATGTTTCACATGGTTTAGTTCATACATAAAGGTGAGGTTCATACCATGGAGGCTGACCTAGATCACTGGGCATTGTTCTATGCAAAGACAAAACCCTCAGTGAGGCTTTGTCTATCTCCTCATGGGGCTCTATGGATTCTGACACACCCCCTACTTCTAAGTCTCATTTTTTTAAGGATGAACATTTTGATCTAGCTAAGTATCGAACAACATTCAATCCTTTAGAGTTTAACACATGTCAGATAACTCCCTCTCCTACCTTGCATCTCCAGGGTGGCTCTTCCCTTCTCAAAGACCTATTTTGACATGTCTCCTTGAATGTTGAGCTTCCCCTCTCATCATGATTTTCCCATCAAATTATCAACTCTCTCAATGTATCTCCCATTAAGATGGCTAGAGTCACTGAGTTTGATCTTGAGTGCTAAGCCATCCATGGTTTAACATGCAACCTAATCAATGAGAGGAAAACTTACAAGAATATCATGCCTATACATCTTATGCACTGCCATTCTCTTACTTATTTGGGTTTAGAGGTCTTGATCACCAATAATGACCCTACTTTTGAAACTCCTATGTTTTAGGTCATGACTAGTGAACCTAAGGATATGGATGCTTCATATCCTTCTTCCTACCTTTTCCCAATTGTTTGGCCTCCTTGTAGACTAAATAATGGCCTAACTTAAGAGTAGGCCTCTATTTAGGGTGAAGTTGTGGCATAACATCAGGGGTAGGCCTAGGCCTAGGCCTGTGGTGCTTTGGTAAGCCTCAAATATTATCAGAACACCCTCCACAGGCCCTTATTTGATATATTTCCCTTTGCATGGCATCCATCATCAGACCCTTTTAGGTCTCTTTAGTCATTTGTATTATGCACTTATCCTTGGATGCATCCCAAGATAAAAGTAGTCTTTTACTTCTTTTAGTTGGTTGGGATACTGCTTGTTGGTAACTATCCTTCTCTCCTTTTTTGTAGTGTATGTAGGTGGTGTGGGTTAGTGGTGGTTACTTACAACTTGCTTCAACCTTCCCTAGTTGTTCTTCATCTATCATGGGAATCATACCACCCCTCCTTACCTTTCATTGTGGTTATTATTGAGGCACTCTCTCATGGTTAGCCACTGCACAATGGTGGTATATCTATCGACTAAAATGCCTTTCTTGCCTCTAATACCTTGACTCCCTCTCACATCTATATAATAGAGTAGCATGACATGGGATCAGTCATATAAGTAATGAAATAAAAAAACATGTTTTGACAAGATCAATAACTATTTTCTTGTCTCCCTTCCTTCCTAGCCTTTTTGGGCAAGTTCTGGTCCTTATCGGGATCCCTGAGCCTATTTTTAGCCCTTTCTGGCCTAGGCCATAGGTTTTTAGGCTAAGCCATGGCCTGGTAGTGAGCCATGACATGATTTTCATGGCTTGGTAGTGGTCCAAGCTATAGTTTTTCCTAGATAGGTTATGGCCTAGGCCCAAGGCCTTCTTTTGGCCCTCTCCTAGCCTCCATTTCATCCTGTTATTGTTCTTGGACCCACCAAACCTTTATCTTAGGGGTTTTGGCCCATTTTGGATGTAATGGTAGGGTATGTTTCTCTCATTGAGGCCTCCTTATATGTGTTTTGGGACTATTCCAACCTCTTAAACCCTCAGGCCCTTCTATCTATTAGGATCATGTACTCCTTACCAGGGTACACTTTGGGATAGAAGTTGATCTCTCTTCTTCTTTTAGTCAGTATTTTCTTGGCTCATCTGTAGTTGATAGCTACTAACTCCCTCTCCCTCTTTCACTATGGTTATTTTATGTGTGGGGTCATGGTTGTGGTTTCCCTAGCACTTTCTCTAGTCTTTATTGACCCATCTTCATCCCTTCATGGACATCCTACCACCTTTATCACCTCATCCCATAGTTAGTGTTAGTATTTGCCCCTTGATTACAAATTGATTGTGTTCTTTATCTCCATTGTGAAACTAATTTATCCTTCTCTATGCTAAGATAATCCTTCCATAACATCTTGTTTCATCCCTAACCCCAATCATGGTGCACCTCTTAGTAGTGATTCACATAGATGACAATAGTCAAGGTAACTTAGGACCAACTACTACTGATTGGCTTATCGATGACCCATGAGACAATGAGCTTGTTCCATTTGGTTACCTCCTTATTAGTGAGATGAAAAATGTAACCAAGAATCACACAATCATCAATGATTTGAATGATTCTAATTTTATAAGCATGTGTTATGTGTATCTGTTATCCAACTCACTCTTAGATGTGTCTCAGCTCACTAGTGCCTAGGCCATTCTTAGTTTTGAGTTGTTCTCCCTATTCAAGGTGATGTGCAATTTGATCTCCTTCTTTAATGATGCCAAATTCACCCATATCCCTCACAAGGAGAACACTAGGGTGTTAGAGAGTTATTAATGATGTCATGGTAGTGTCCAAGTGAGTGGACAAAGTGCCTTGATAGTCAAAGTGACAATGACAAAGTGTGCAATGTGTTTATCCTAGTGCGCTTGAAGGAGGCTTAGTTGATCTTCATTTTTGGCATGGTTTAAGATGATTAGGGATGAGTATAAATTATTGAACATGTGTAAGAGGTCCCATAATATTTTTTATATGCTTTGAGTGCTTGTGTGCATGAGTGGGTTTCATTTAGTTGTTCATAGCTTTCATCTAGACATTTTGGGTCCAATGGAAAAAAATATGAGTAGGCAGTTTGATGACATCATACTTTCCACATGTGGATGAGTCAAAGGGAGTTAGTCATATGGTTATGATCACATTAGTCCTTAGTTTCTATGTGTAAAGTCTCAATTCTAGCAATGAATTGCGATAAAAGATATGTAAGTACAAAGTTGGGCTCATAGGTATTTTGATAGTGTTTTCCCATACTTAGCCAAATTTACAATGTGGCAAGAAAAGCTGAGTAGGCATTTTTATGGTGGCATATCTTGCATGTGTGGATGTTTTAGGATAAGGTGATCATATGGGTTTGTTTAATTTTATGCCTATTTTATTTATGCTAACTTTCAGGTCAACTGTTAAAGTGTAATAAAAGCTATGCATGTGAAAAGTTGGTCTTTCCAGATAGTTATTGACATAGTTGGCTCTATGAACAAATAAATTTGAGGAGTAACATTAATATCATTATATCTCACATGTGTGATGGTTTTAGGACCATATTGTTATATGGTTGGATTCTCCTATGTGAGGAGAACATATGGTCCAAATTTAAGAACATGCTAGTAAGCGAGGCAAAATTTATGAATGTGCAAAGTTGGCCTTCTAGGCATATTTCAATGGTCCCCATACTTAGTCTATTTTTCATGAAGATAAACATCTAGACCAAATGAAGATATAATGGCTCATGAATGATTGTATAATGAATATCTACAGTAAGCAAGTGGATTAAAAGTAGTCAAAGTGACAGTCATTTAACAATGTTAAAGGTCAAACTGCGTATAATAAGATTGATGGTACATGATTGATCTAAAGTAATGAATACACGAGATGATAGTAGAGTTCTAAGGTTTAACTGACTGTCAGCATTTGAATATTTGAATTTTGTAAAGGGAAAACTAGTACTCTATATTTTGTCTATAAATTTTGATCCAGGATGAATTTTCTCATGGAGTTAAAATCAAAGTGGTAGAGGACTCTAAGGTGCATCCGGAAATATAGATTTGAGTATTTGAAAGTGTGTATAGTCAAAGATATTTAGGTTCAAATTTGACTATGTGTTTGTGCATGTTCTGAAAATAACCCGAGAAGGATATTTGGGCTTGTTTTGATGTTGTTTTCATATCTCTTGATGAATTGGATATTAGGGAGTGTTTTAGATTCCATGAGAGCCATCTATGTGCATTATGAAGGATTAACCAATCATATCCAGTTTAAATAAAGGTTTAGAAACTAACCGTGTGTTCACTCATAATGACTATGTGTATAAAGAAGTGTTTGATCTAATTAATGGTTAGAAAAAGGGTGTTAAGATGGATGTTATAACTTAAGGGAGACCTATAGATCATGTGGCATGGGTCTATGTGTTGGAAAGTGTTCCTATGTTCTTTGTTGTCTTGGAGAAGTGTCAAAGAGGTGATTGGGTCATCATAGGACCTAAAAGGTGACTTAGACCTATTTGAAAGTGTGTTGTGCTTAAGTGTGACCCATGTAGATGCCTTAAGAGTGAAGTCATGTGTTGTGGCCACAAAAGAAGATTATGGACTTGATAATTCATGAATGCTATATATATAATGAAATCAAATATGATGGTTTCTAAACTCGTGATAGATTTGAAAGAGGAGTGTGCATGTGAAAATTATGGAGTGAAAGAAGGGTAGAGTGCCCAGTAGATAAGCTAATGAGTAGAGAAGATTGAGGACTGATTGTATGACCTATGGGTAATGTTTTTGATGTTATTAAAGTGATCTTGTAGATTGAAGATGAGTGAAGAGGTCTAGGGTGATCCAAAAGGTGGCTTTGGATGCATTGAGTGTGTAGAGTCGAATAGAGCTATTATACTTTGTATCTCCATTAGATTAGTAGTCAATCAATGTTCAAGAGATTGTCTTCATAGGTGTTGTTTTGGCAGCTCAAAATCTAGGGGGTTACATCCTCCTTGCAAGGTGAAACTTGTTAAATGTCTAGTTATTGTTACAACTCAGCTAGTCAAGTGTTGTATCACCTTGTGGGATTGTAGTCTCACCAAAAAAGGGATGGTAGTTCCTTGATCAGTTGCAACTGGTCTAAATTAGTTCTTGTTATTATAAGATAATATTCTAATTGTAGGTTCTAGTGGGTTTTCTCCCCCAAGAGCGTTTCCCACATATGTTATTTGTTATGTGCTTGATCTTGCATTATCTCACTTGCTCATTTCTATGAATTTTATGTATGCTTCATGAATGCTTATGGTAATTGATTAAAAACTTGAAAGGATTGAAATTAAAATTGGATTTTCTAGGCTCAATAATTCACCCCCCTTTGTAGTGATTGTATGTATAACAATTGGTATCAGAGTATGTCCTTTGGTAAACTCTTGATAGCTTGAAGGTGAGCTAAGGTACAATATGGGTAGTCATCAAGGAGGATTCTCTACTAAGAAATCATCAATTTTTAATGGATCTAATTATTATTTTTTGCGTGCAAGGATGAGGACATACATTATGTCCCTAGGGTTTGATATATGGAAATCTATTATGGATGGTTATGTTGCTCCTACTACTCCTCCATCTACTATTGCACATAAGAAGTTGTTTAAGAATAATTCTAAGGCAATGAATGCTATCATGTGTGGTCTTTCAAAGATAAAATATAACAAGGTAATTCATTTCAAATATTATAAAGAGATAGGGGACAAATTGAAGACTATTTATGAAGGAGTCTCAATAGTTAAGTTGGCAAATTTGTAGACTCACTAAACATAATTTGAAAGTCTCAACATGAAGGAAGAATATTCTTTGGCATATTTTATATAGAGAGTTGATGAGATTTTGAACATCATCATAGGTCTTGGAGAGAACCTTGAAGAAGCTAATGTAGTTCAAAAGTTATTAAGGTATGTCTCTCTCTCAAATTTGATCCTAAAGTATATGTTGTAGAAGAAAGTCATGATCTTACTCAGTTAAAGTTGGATGAATTACATGGAATCCTTACTACCTATGAGATGAGGAAAAATGATATACCACTGAATAAATAATTATAATTCAAGATAGAGATGATCCGAAGAAGAAGTTCCAAGGTAATAAACCCAAGGAGGATGAAATTTCTAATATTGATGTGGGTGAACGTATTAATTTGTTTAAGAGGAAATTGAAAATAGGTTTAGGCAAGTATAAGGGTAAAATACCCTTCAAATGCTTTAATTATGGAGAGAAAGATTTTTTCTAGAAAGTTCCCTCATAATCATGATGATGAAGAGGATGATGAAGACCAAGATGAAGATAAAAAGACATATAGGTATGATAAGAGGAAGAAAGGATTCATAAGTTTTAACAACAAGTACTTTAAGAACATGAAGGGTATTTACATAAATAAATAATACATCTCATCAAATGAGAGTGAAAAAAATGAATCAGAGTATGATCATGATGATGATGGTCATGTTGAAGATGAATCCTTGTTCATGGTCGAGGAAGGAAGTTGCTTAGATCAAAAGGAGTCTAATTGGATTGATTTAGATGATGATGAATATGAGGTGGACTATGAGAAAACATTGAAGAATGCTCTTGAAGAACTAAAGATTGAGAAGAATATTAACAAGAAGGTGAAGTCTCAAATCAAGGACTATGAGGAGAAATTTAGAGTGTATGAATCAAGAATGAATGAAGACACCAAGGAGCATGAAGATATGGTCAAGCATCTTAGTTATCAATTTGAAATCTTGTCTATAATCCTGAAATCCAAATAAGATGATTGTTCAAGGTATGTAATTGAAAATTAGTCATTGAAATCTAAGTTAGAGAAGACATCTAGTCAGGTAAAGTCATTTGTGAGATTTGAAAAGAGCTCAAGTGATCTAGACAATATTCTGAGTGGTCAAAATCATGAACAAAAGAATTTAACTCAAGACAAGATGAAGACTAATGTGAACAAAGAAAATCATAATTTGAAGAGAAATCATTAGACAAGGAATGATGGTGTTGAAAGATTGAAGACAAATCAGATTAGACAACCAAATACCATGAGGTATGCAAGTTTCAATGGTTACTGTTTTGCATGTAATCAGTTTGGTCATAGATCTAGGGGATGAAAGAGACCTATTAGAAATGAGTTTGCATGGAATTATGAAGGGGGTCATCAATCAAAAGATGTGACACTTTGCAAACCATTGTCCACGTAAGGTTAGACAAGGTGAGTCAGACAAGGTGAGTCCTATTTATAACGATGAGGTTTTTTCATGTGTCATGACATAGGACACATTACAATTTTTTGTCTAAATAAGGTAATTCAAATGTGTTTCCATCAAGGAGTATGGTTTGTTAAAACTTTGAACAGAGAGATCACATTTCTATATTCTGCAAGCAAAGGTCTACAAGTTAGAATAGGTTTAATGAGGCTCCTAGAGTGCAATAAAAAAATAAAGTTACCTTATGGAATCTAAAGGTGGTAATTATGAGTCATGATGAGACTACAAGTCTAAGCAATCTGTTTGCTATGGTGGAAAATACTTCAGAAGTTGAAGAGTGCCAAGGGATCTCATTGTCTACTCATGTTGTGAGTAAAGAGACTAAGCTCAAAGAGAAGACAAAGGTACTGGTTGAGGCTAGTTCAAAGATGTGTATGGATCCAAGTGAACATATAGTTATTGTTGATCAAGTTTCATGTAAATAACATCAATTGTCAGTATCTAGTGATGAGGTTCCAAGATACAAGGAAGATTCTATAGATGGAAAGGTATGTCATGAATCTATGTTATTCCATGTATTGTCAATCCAATTATAGAAGAGGAGGAGAGTGATATAGAAAAGGAATCAATTTTCATAGTTCAAAATAAGAAGAAGAAGAACAAGAGAAATAAGTCTTATAGCTATAATAGGATTCTAGTGGTTACTGAGGAGATGTGGGCCACTCTTGGCTTCATTTTGTTCTAGAGCATTGTGTTGTAGAGGATATCTTTGTCTATGCTTTTTAAGAGACTCATTTTAGTGGAGAAGCATTTTTTTCTATGGTGTTTTTTAGAAGGTCCTAAAAGGCTAGAGATGAGGGTTCTCAATTGGAGCAGGTATGTCAAGGTGGAAGATTTGTTGTGGTGATGGCATGATGTTAAGAACTATATATAGTCAGTCTACAGGGTTAGATTGAATGTTTCTAGGTGGTCTAATGAGTTTGATGTAATGTCAAGAAGATTTTGATTCTCAAAAAGGTCTTTACAATTCTTTATGTTGTGTTCCAGGTGATTTCAAGCTTTGACGATCTTTTGTGTGCAATTAGATATTTTTTGTTTGCTCTCAGGTTTCCTAGTTTTTGCTTAAGGACAAGTAGGCCTAAAAATGGGTTATAGAAAGTCAATGTTCCCAAAAGTGTGGAATCTCAAATCTTGGTCTAGA
Organism: Torreya grandis; assembly: GCA_037957365.1. Taxonomy (NCBI): domain Eukaryota; kingdom Viridiplantae; phylum Streptophyta; class Pinopsida; order Cupressales; family Taxaceae; genus Torreya; species Torreya grandis. Next base: position 933,291 of record JARHVA010003488.1, read on the forward strand.
AGTGTGTAATGGTTGTCTCCAGGTATAAAATAAGTTTTATAGGTGAACATTGACCAAAAGGAGGTTTGTTGACTCTATTTGTTTTGACATTCTAGGGTTTTGGGATATGATAGAAAATTGATATGCCTTATTATTTGAGGTATGAGGCTTATTAATAGGAAAAATGGGCCAAATGTGTTGTCAAATAATTATTCATATAGATTTAAAGGTTTTTTATTTTCAAATTATTCATGTTTTTTTCAAGATGGAGGCCTAATTGACAAGTTGGTTTGTGAAGGAAGTATGTTGTAGAGGTTGATCTAGGTGTTTAAAATTGGGTTTATTGAGGGGGAATATGAGAGTGATCCATGTATGAATTTTTAGGTTTGTATGATGTGTCTAATAAAATTTGTGGGCTTTGCAAGTTGCAAGTAGGGCTACAAGGAGACTAGACAGGACTAGTAATGAAGATGTGATGTTTTTGCTCAGTTTTTACAAAAGAGAAAGGCATCAGTGTTTCAAGTAGATTTATCAAGTTGGTTTATATCATGTGTCCTATTTTGTGAGTGGCATGAATTTCTATTGATGGTTCTTATGGTAGTTTGAGATAGAAGGATAGTAAGTCTATATGGTGGTTCTTCATGGTGTGTGGAGATCTAAAGATGATCAAGAGGTGAAATGGCTTAGATATCTTAGGGGGAGTCCTATTAAAATGTTTTTTTTATGAGTACCATAATATTTTAGTGTTTCTTGTGTTTGATCATCATTGGTTGCAGTGCTTGGTTGAAGAGAATGTTGGCATGTAGCAAGAGGAAGGTGTCAAGGCAAGAAGAGGTAGGATCAAGGTAAGGGGGAGTTTATATCATATTTATAATATGTTCCTCTCCTTTTTGTGGTCTTTTTAGGTCCTTAGTATCAGTTTTTACCCACTTTGTCATTGTGTCAAAGGGGGAGAAAGTTCCTATTATGAGTGCTTAAGGATAGAGAAGGAAGGTGAGTTGTATATTGATAGTTGTTGACATTAATGATAAAGGGGGAGATTGTTGGAGAGTTTTCAATGATGTAATGGTGATGTCATGTAATTTTCCAAGTGATTGGATGAAGTGCCTTGATAGTCTAAGTGACAATGACAAAGTGTGCAATGTGTTTGTCCTAGTGTGCTTGAAGGAGGCTTTGTTGATCTTCAGTTTTGCCATGGTTTGAGATGATTAGGGATGAGTCTAAAGTATTGAGATTGTGAAATAGGTCCCATAATAAGTTTTATATGCTTTGAGTGCTTATGTGCATGATTTTATTTCATCTAATTATCCATAGCTTTTATCTAGACATTTTGGGTCTAATGGCAAAAAATTTGAGTAGGCAGTTTGATGACATCATAATTACCACATGTGGATGAGTCAAGGGGATTTGGTCATATGGTTATGATTAAATTATTCCCTAGTTTCTATTATCAAAGTCTCAAGTCTATCTATAATCACGATAAAAGATGTGCAAGTGCAAAGTTGGGCTCTCGGGTATTTTGATAGTGTTTTCCTATACTTAGCCAAATTTATAATGTGGTAAGAAAAGATGAGTAGGCATTTTGATGGTGGCATATCTCACATGTGTGGAAATTTCAAGAGAAGGTGATCATATGGGTTTATTCAATTTTATTCCTAGTGGATGTTTGCTAACTTTTAGGTCAAGCATTGAAGCACGTAAAAAGTTATGCATGTGAAAAGTTGGCCTTTCCAAACAGTTCTTGACATAGTTGGCTCTATGAACAGACAAATTTGAGGAGGAATTTTAATGTCCTTATGTCTCACACATGTGAGGGTTCTAGGAGCATATTTTTATATGGTTGGATTCTCCTATGTGAGGATAACATATGGTCCAAATTTGACAACATACAAGTGAGTGATGCAAAAATTATGATTGTGCAAAGTTGGACTTCTAGGTGCATTTAAATGGTCCCCATAGTCTATTTTGCATGAAGATAAAGATCTAGATCAAATGAAAATATAATGGCTCATATATGATCATATAATGAATATCTATGATGTGTGAGTAGATTCAAAGTGGTTAAAGTGACAATCATTTAACAACATTAACGGTCAAGCTTCATACAATAAAATCAATGGTGCATGATTGATCTAAAGCAATGAGTACACGAGATGATAGTAGAGTGTCCAAGGTTTAACTATGACTATTGGCATTTGAATATTAAAATTTTACAAAGGGAAAAACTAGTGCTCTATATTTTATCCATAACTTTTGATCCAGGATGAATTTTCTCATGGTGTAAAAAGAAAAGTGGTAGAAGACTCCAAGGCACATCTATAAATATAGATTTAAATATTTTAAAGTGTGTACAATCAAATATATTTATGTTAAAATTTGATTGTGTGTTTTTGCATATTCTACAAGTAACCCAAGAAGGGTATTCAAGCTTATTTTAATGTTGTTTAGATATTTCTTGATGAATTGGCTATTAGGGAGTGTTGTAGATTCCATGAGGACCATCTATGTATATTATGAAGGATTAAACACTCATATAAATTTTGAAAAAAGGTTTAAAAATTGGTTGTGTGTTCACACATAATGACTATGTGTACAAAGAAGTGTTTGAGCTAATTGATGGTTAGTAGAAGGGTGTTATGATGGATGTTGGAACATAAGGGAGACTTATAGATCATATGGCATGGGTCCATGTGTTGAAAAGTGTTCCTATGTTATTTTTTCTCAGACAAGTGTTAAAGAGGTGATTGGGTCATCATAGGACCTAAAAGGTTACTTTGGCCTATTTTAAAGTGTGTTGTGCTTAAGTGTGACCCATGTAGATGGCTTAAGAGTGAAGGAATGTGTTGTGGTAAAAAAAGAATATTATGGACTTGATAATTCATGAATGCTCTATATATAGTGAAACCAAATATGATGGTTTCTAGACTTGTGAGAGACTTTCAAGAGGAGTATGCATGTGAGAATTATGGAGTGGAGGAGGGGTAGAGTGCCCAGTAGATGAGTTGATGAGAAGATCAGATTAATGATTGAGTGTATGACTTGTGGGTCATGTTTTTGATGTCAGTATAGTGCTCTTACAGATTAAAGATGGGTGAATAGGTCTAGGGTGATCCAAAAGGTGGATTTGGATGCATTGAGTGTGCAAATTAGAAGATAACTATTATACTTTGTATCTCTATCATATTGGTAGGAAATTAGTGTTTAGGATATGTTGTCTTCATAGGTGTTGTTGTGGCATCTTAACATGTAGGGGGGTTGTAGCCTTCTTGTAATGTGAAACTTGCTAAAGCTCTAATTGTTACAACTGAGCTAGATAGATATTATAGCATATTATGGGATTGTAATCTCACTAAATAAGGGATAGTAGTTGCTTCATCAGTTGCAACTAGTCTAAATTGGTTCTTGTTATTCTAGGATAGTATTCCAATTATAGGTTCTAGTGGGTTTTCTCCCCCAAGAGGGTTTCCCACATATGTTATGTATTATGTGCATGATCTTTCATTGTATCTCTTTCTCATTGTTATGAATGTTGTGTATGCTTCATGAATTCTTATGGTAATTTATTAAGAACTTGAAAGGATTGAAATTAACATTGAATTTTTTAGGCTCACTGATTCACCCCCACTCTTAGTGATTGTACGTCTAACATAGGTTTGATACCTTAGTGAATGTCATTCTCGATTGTGTGATTTGATTTGAAATCACTTGTGTCCCTTCTTCACAGGAGCTAGATTTGGATTATGCAACATTTGCACTCTTACCATGGATCATACCATCAAATTCTTTGGACACCATCCTTATTTGATAAGTGCAAGTAATATTCTATTTTATCTTTTCAGTTCTTTATTTCTTATACTTTTGTGTGGCTTCTAAGTACTGCACAACACTCCTGGTTCATTCAAACACTAAATACTTGTACCTTGGGGGCATATGTTATCATACTTCCCATGTATTTACTCCTCCCTATGATTACACATTAGCTCATTTATATAATACTGACCCTGGTTATCATAATTGGAGATATTTTCCACTCACTTGGACCTTTACCACACCATATTCTCATCCCCTACACATCCTTAGTCCATCTCGATCTATTTTCATGCTAGACAAGATCTTTAGGCACCCCCCATGGCCCTTTTAGAGGCTTTCTGACCATCCTAGGTGGTCTTTAGGCCAAGGCCAAGGATTAGGGAGAAAACCCGTGGCCTAGGCCACATGTTTCGTTTACAAAAGTTATGGCTTAGGTAGAACACATGAAAAAGTACCCTGTTTGGACCCAAATAACTAGAAACAACTAGTTTTTGGCTTATTGGTATATTAAGGTTGAGATATATGCCTTTTCCTAATTTATTTGAGCCTCTCTCTTGATCTATTGCCTTCATTCTTTCTCTGATATTATCACTTGATATTAACACTCAAAGCATGGCTACTTCCTTGAATCTCTCTAGGTTCTTGCTTGGCACAATAACTTTCATTATGGTAGGTGACACCCTACTATTTTGTAGCTATACTTGGTGATTCACATTAATATCTAAAGTTTTCCTATCTCTTGTGCTCCTTACATTGTCTCTTTCACAGATTAACAGCTTCTCCTTCACCTCTTCCACAACTTTTGGCTCTTAGTCTGGACTCAACTCACACACAACTTGATCTTCTTCCTCTAATACTTCCTAGATTAGATATTCAGTTGGTATTAATTTTACACATCTCTCTTAAGTTTTATATGAGGGCACTTTTCTTTTCAAATTGAAATTCTTGTTTATTTGCAGTAGTATACACACTAGGGTTTGATTTATTTATAGTGATTTAGCTTGTTTAGAGTATTGCTTATAATAGTTTTTGAAGTTTTTTGCATTTGTATGTGGTTAGGAATACTTTCATTACTTGAAATATTTATCATTACATATCATGCCCTCTTTGGAAACATTTCTCACTACATAATATAATTCTACATGCTCAAAAAAATCTATACAAGTTGCATAAACAATCTATCTCTCTTGCTGAATTAGAAAATTACATTGTTAGAAACCAATAGCATTGAAAGTAAAAGATAGGTCAAACTTAGAATAGGCATGCTCTTGAACCCTTTCCTAAAAACATATTTATTGCTTAAAATGACTTTCATTTGGCCTAAAAGTGCCTTTAATTCTAAGTTTACATATCATTTTTTAGCTCTCTTTACTTGGCATTGTCATTTTTGCAATTTGTATGTAATCATTTGTCTAGTCTTAGCTACTTGCTTTACTATGGTTAGACTGCTAGATATACCTATGTATTTTGTGTACCTTATCATACTATCCCTATCCTAGTTTACAAGTCTATCTATAGCTTGGTGCAAGCTGGCAAACTGGATAGATAATATAGATCTCTTATAGCGCATAGAAGCCTTGAGCCTTCTAGCCTCTTAGTGGGTTGTTTAAGTAACTTGTGTACCCCCCTGCCAAACACTAGTGGTTCCATTTAGATTCTTGGAGCTATAGGGACTTGTTGAACATGTGAAAGAACTATCCTCAAAAGAAAAAGTTATGAAAAATGTGTGTTATTTTAATCATATATGATATCTACATAAGAATCTAATATAATATGCATACATAACATTAGAATGTAAGCTAATTTAAGTCTAATTTTGTAATGTGTGATGTATGTTATGTCTAGCATTCAAAAGGCTGTCAAGATAAATATGAAAATGTATGTAATAAAAATATGAGTAATAACTGAGTAACTACCTAGGGGGATGAGGCATGATGTCCATCATGACACCCAAGTAGGAAGAGGAGATGCATGAGGTCCCTCATGGCATCTAAAAAAGTGTGTGTAATAAGCAAAAAATAAGTGTCATGGCCATAATGCATACAATAAAGCATATATATAACACACATAAGGCATGAAAATTAGGCCAAGGGGCCACAATACAAGGGGCATGGACACATGCCATTCAATCTAAGAAATCAAGACATATAAAGACATGTTCAAACGTCCACATACGTAAACATCAAGTAAGTTGGCTTAGAGCCACATAGAAGGACATATTCAAATGTCCACATACATAATCAAGAAGGAAAACATAAGGACATGGACATATGTCCAAAGCATTCATACAGAGAAAATAAGTGGTGTAGAACAAAAGAGCAATGGCATATTTAAATGTCCTCGAATAGAAGAAGCATAGAGATACAATCAAATCTAAACTATGAAAGCTAGAAATGAAAGTATGTATGAACATGTAATAAAAATTTGTGTAAGAAAAAATATGTACATATACTAAGCCTTAAATAGTGATATCCATTAAAAAATCTAAGTATAACATGATCAATATCAAAATATAACAATGCTAAATCTATTATGTAGAGTTTAGAAAGATGTAACCTGGTAATCAAAAATTTGTATAGGGTGCCCTTAAATGGGTTAATATGTCAAATGAAGAACCTGTGTATCTATGTATATGCCCCTAGAGGGTAGATATTCACAAATATAAATAGGCATAGTGGATGTGAGTCCTATAGCAATCTGCAAGCACTCGATAAGAACAAGTGTAGCATGTATGTATGATAAAATTGATTATACTAAGATTGTTAAATATGATAATGCATACAATCTATAGTTTTGTGTTTTTTGTGTAAATATTTGAATTTTTTTATGTTTTTGAAATCTTGTATTATTTTTGTATTTTATAGATATAATCTATGTACAAGAAACATGAAAATGAAACTATATACAAGGAGAAAGAAAGAAGGAAAGAATGTCCAAGTAAATACTAGAAATAAATGAGATAGTATATAACCAGTATAATGTCTCTATAGATCCAAGACCACATCCATGGGATGCAGATAATCAAACAATGGATCAGGTGGGAGGTCATCCAATGTTAGACACTAGATTTATTTGAATTCAAATGAGTCCTCATCATCACAATCACTATACCATTATGTATGTATCAGTAGAGCCTTAACCTTGGTGTTAGTTTGTATTCTATGCATCTAAATAGTGTGTTGCTCTCTTATGTAATATGCCTCCCTTGTGGTCCTATGGATAAACTACATTGGACCGCATAGTATCTGTATGAAAGATGTGGTTCTCAATTGTGCCATCATGTGAAATGTAGACCATGTGTCCCTCATAACTAAAAGTTAAACATTTTTCTAATTGTTCAACTATGGCATCCATCAATTGTAACCATGTACTTCCAAGTGTAACCTGTATATGAGTGCCCTTTCTCATGATAAATAATAATTTATTGTCCACCTTGGGGCCACATGAAACTAGTAGCGTGATATGTCCTATATAATCTTGTCAATGTATGGCATTTTGTATCTCATTTTACTAATAGCCTATGTGTTGTAAAAATTCCAAAGTGCAAGTATTAGGATTAGAATCCTCATCTATAGTAACATGGGGTATGTATCTATCTACAAAAAAAATATAAATAATTAATGGATCATTATGTGAGTATCTGTGTCGATGATGATTCTGTCATGATGCCTATCCCTATGGATTTAAACGTTGTATAATTTCAAGAGTGCCCTGAGCTCTGAAATCATTCAAATTATGTTGTAATGTTAAACATGTATTGGTATCATGTCCTATAAGCCTACAAAAATGACAAAAGGGTTAACCTTCCTACTGTGGTAATCTGCTTATGGATCTATGATGATTTATGGTTAGTACTATCAATCCTTTATCAAGTAATATCTGTAGAATCTGGTGTAGTCTACCATATGAAATGTTTTCCTAAATCCATATAACCTGGTCCCTATCTATATATGTAACCATACTGAGTGAATGGAGGAATCTACCACTAATTGTAACTAAGTATGTGAGCATGGAATTGTAGGATCATGAACTAGTGGTGCTACTAGTGCAGAAAAAAGCATGAGAGTATTAGAATCATCTCTATACTCTCCAAGGCCCATTAGTGTGAAAATCAATCCACGTAAATAGTCATCAATGTTAATAGGTGTTGGATTATCCTTTGTGGTGACCTAAGAATTTGTATCAGAGTTATGGATGTATACTTATTATGAGTTAATAAGTAATGGTATATGTGCTCTAAGAATCTCATCATCTACTATGGGTGGAGATATTTGTACTATGGGAGGGTCTTCCTCTATCATGGTTTAAGGCAACTATGGTTTAGGAGGATCTAAAATAGGTGAAGGAATAATCTTTGTGGATTCCTTAACCCATATGTATGTATTTACTCAATCAAAATCTTGTGAGGTGGGGACTATATAAGAACATGAGGTGTCCCATTTGAAGATGTACTTGAGGTGGTAGGCTCGATGACTCTAAAATATCTAAATAGTTGATTATCTATTGGACAAGTGCATAAGTATCCATCATGTAAAAACTTGATGCATCTGTGCAAGATAGAAGGTACAACCTCCATAGCATGTATCTAAGGTCTCACAAGTAATAGGTTGTAGTGAAAATGATTAGCATTGCCTAAAACTATGTAGGTAAGGTTTTTGGCCCAACCGTAATATCTAATGTAATAGATCCCAATGTTTGTCTAAGAATGTCATCAAAACCTTTGATATTCTTATATATCTTCTGAATGGACGTTAAATCAACCCCCATAGTATGTAGGTCAAATGTTATGTCCTAAACCAATTAAACTCATTTAATAGTGGTGGTCTTGATTTGTGCTTGAATAAAAAGTGATAAATTCTGAGCTATAACTAACTATGATGGTAAATCCTCATTGGGAAAATATATAGCATCCTTAATGTCCTTGATAGTGTTCATGATAGATGCAAAGTAAACTGGTTATGTTCCATGAGGTAAAGATATACGATTGAGTGTTTTGAAAAAGAATATATTTGAAAATAGTTGCTTGTTGAAGTAATTTTAATATGGATATCTTAGCCAGTGTGTTTCTTAATTGATCCACAATAACAAATGTTCTATGTTGATCTCTAGGTCTTGTTGTAGTGTGTTGAGGATGAAGAGGGATGGTTGGATTATGTTTTTCCTACATAGGTTGAGGAGGCACCCTGTTCCATCTAGTAACAACTCAAACCACATGATCTATTATCTACCAAGGGTGAGTAGTAGAGGCAAGATGTGAGCGAGGATAATCAATTGGTTTAGGTGGAGGCAGAATAAAAGGAGTCTTTTGAGCCCTGTATCATTGAGTAATAACTAGAGGTAACTAAAAGTGAACCATGTAGCAATGAACCTCATAAGAATGGGACTCAAAATAGGGAGGTCCAATATGTAGAATAAGTTGATCTATGACATGATCCATGAGAGGAGTGGCATACATGTGCATTTTATTGTTAGGTTGTGGAGCTAAAAGCTTCACTGATGTAAATAGGGAAGGAGGTTGTTGAGTTGCAGAGCAACCAACATCGGTCTGATCAGCCGACGTCGATCATATACAGTGAGAAGAGCAATTGACATCGGTCAAGATCGGTCAGCGTCGGTCACCTCCAGGCAGACAGGGACCGACGTCAGTCGCCTGTGCAGTTTTGGAACTGTCGGTTGCACGAATAGTTAGTTAATGAACTGGTTGTTTACATGTAAAAGGCCAATTATAGACTTGAAGCTGCAGATCTAATTATTGTAATTGGATGTCTAATTATTATTTGCATGAGATCTATATAATAGACTCATGGGCTGTATTGTAATTTGTGCTAGAGAGTAAGAGAGCAAATATTAGCTCCTTCAAAGTGAAGAGAGCAAGGTGTGTTCCTCCTAGTGCCACAGTGCCAAGTATGGGTGCTAGTTTGGAGAATTAAAAGGATTCTTCATGTATGTAGGATCTTGGTCAGCAGGTGTGCAAGGCCAGGTTTGGAGATCTACATGGTAAGTAAGATCATTGATTTGTAGGTGTGTGTGTGTGTGAGGTCAAAGGAGATCTGCAGGTGATAGCAAGATCAAAGTGACAGTAGCACAACAGGTAGCAAGATCAAGAGAGATCTACTTGGAGTACGGTGTGTACTCAGTCGGAGAGCAAAGAGGAAGGCAAGGTGGATCCTTTCAAAGTAAGATCATTTGAGTTACAGGTTGTTGCAAGTTTATGGGAGATCTACTAGGAGTGTGTTGTGTACTCGATTGAGTATATGTGTATACTCGGTGTACTGGCAGTAGTGGATACTGACTGCTTGGAGGTGAACAACAACTCTGTGTGTGAGTTACTTGTTGGGACCGTAAGAGAGAGAGTGAGCTCTTGAAGAGATTTACTATTTATGCCCTAGAGGTGTGGGAGCCCTAGAGGTGTGTAAGAAAGAAGACTATGGCATCTTCTTTGTTGTATTTGCTTCTGGAAGAGTATTAATACAATTGGGTATTGTCTCTCATATTCTGTGTTATTTCTGAATTCTAGTTACTTGTGATTTGGCTTTAATTCTGCATGTTAGTTGCTTGTATATGGTAATCAGTTGTGCTTCCTAGATCCTAACAGTGGAGTCAGAGCATGTTTGTTGTTCTAGATTTCCTGACAAAGTGGTATCAGAGCTAAGGTTGCAGGGAGTAGGTTTGTGTTTGATTACAGGTCACTCTCAGGGGTTTTTGATTGAGTGGGAGTATAGCAATGGCAAAATAAAGTACACTAAGAATAGAGGAATTGAAAAGCACAAATGGTCAATTACGATGTTATGGAAAGACAGAGCAGGTAAATAAAAATTGTTGATTGGTAGAAGATCAGCATGAAGGAACTAAAGAAGTAGATGTTGCAGGGGTTATTGCATAGGATGCTCTGGGATGTTCCTTGGATAAAGTAGAATCTTGGTTTACAGATTATGTTGCCTCTTTCCATGTAGCCTGAAATAGAGTATTTTTCCATGTTAAGGTCCTTGGAGACTTTGGAAAGATTTATTTAGGGGCTGGTGTGCCTTGTCAAAGAATTGGCAAAGGGGAAGTGAAGCTGAAATTGCAGGCGGCCAACACATGGGTGTTGAAGGAGGTCAAGCAGGTCCTAGTTCTGAAGATAAGGCTAATTGCTTTAGGAAAGTTGGGTGATGAGAGATGCACAAGAACTCTCATAGTGGATGCACTTGAATTAGCTGGTGGTAAGAAAGTAGGTATCCTTTATCTATGTACTTATATCACTGATTCTTCTTTTGTTGCAAAGATGTGGCATTGTAAGCTTGGTCACATGAGCAAGAAGGAGATGCATGTTCTTAAGAGGAAGTCAGATGTCTTTGACAGACTTAAGAACTGGAAGCCTTGGTGTTTCTGGAGGAGATGATGGACAGAGATCAGTGGAGAAGGCTAGACATCTCTGAGCAGGGCGGTTTGGACAGGGTTTTGATCCATGGAGAGCTCGTGGGTAAAAATTCATCACTCACAGGCGAACACAGTTATCGGCATTGGTCAGGGGGAACCGGCATCAAACAGACAGGTGCTGATGTCAGTCATGTGCAAACCAGAGCTGGTGGTGTCAGGCAGGGTGTCTACCGGCATCGATCAGGGAACCAACATCAGTGACCAGGTAAGACTGATGTCGGTCAAGAAATTGACGTCAGTAGAAAGGATAGTCGCATGGAACTGACGTCGATCGGATGCAGATTGTGTGGTGACCGAGGTCAGTCACTGAGATGGATTTTGGGCAGACATCAAGTTGTCAAGGAGTCTCAAATGCCCATATGGAGGACTAAAAGGGTAAGTAAGCCTCAAATTCATTGTTCCTCTTATTTATACCCGTTGCTCACTATAGAGCAAGAAGGATCCAAGAAATAGTGGGAGCATGGCATGAATAGGATGCAAAACCAAACGAGAGATTTGGTAGGGTTGCCAGCCGGTATGAGAAGCACTGAGAGACGAATGGATTCCTTGGTTAAAGAATAGAGAGAATGGATACGTGAGACGGAAGGCCAGGTCATATGGTCTTGAGGAAGCTGCAGAACAGTGGTACAGGTTTGACAGGTGGATGACAAAGCATGGCTTTAGTCAGTGTCATTGTAACCATTGTGTTTGTCTTACAAGGTGGATGATGGTCATGACATTATCCTATTATTGTATGTGGAAGATGAGCTTGTTGTAGGTTTAGACATACAAGGTTTTGTTGAGCTAAAGGTAAGGTTAATTCAGTGGTTTGCCATGACGGATTTGGGAGCAGCAAAATTCTTTGGCATGAGTAATCCTAGAGACAGGGAGATCACAAGTTGATGTTGTCATAGGATGATTGTGTGAAGGTAGTGTAGGATGTAGAACAGGGCAACACACCTATGGATGGACAGTTCACAGAATAGGGTCCCCAATCACATGATGAGGTTGAGTACATGTGTACTCCCTGAGTTTGCCCAAGCAGTGGGTGCTGTCAAAAAGTTTGTAGTCAATTCGGGAAAGAAGAACTGGAGGGCAGTTCAGTGGATTCTTAGGTATCTGAGAGGGACCAGCAATAGGTGCACGTGCTATGCAAGGTCAAGTTCTTTTTCTACATGGCTTTGTAGATGCGAATGTGGCAGGTTACTTAGATGACAAGGGTTGCACCATAGGATGTGTGGTGGTTGGTCTTCAGGATTGAGCTTGAAGAGGGATACAAGTGAAGAAACAAATTAGATGGTGTATAGGTACAGGTACATTGCAGCTGTTTATCTCCAAGTGGGAGATTTTTAGGTTGTGGAGCTAAAAGCTTCACTGATGCAAATAGGGAAGGAGGTTGCTGAGTTGCAGAGCAACTGGCGTCGGTCTGATCAGCTGACGTCAGTCATATACAATGATAAGAGCAATCAACGTCGGTCAGTATCGGCCGGTGTCAGTCACCTCTAGGCAAACAGGGACCAATGTTGGTCGCCTGTGTGGTTTCGGAACTATCGATTGCATGAATAGTTAGTTAACGAACCGGTTGTTTGCATGTAGAAGGCCAATTATAGACTTGAAGCTGCAGATCTAATTATTGTAATTGGATGTCTAATTATTGTTTGCATGAGATCTATATAATAGACTCATGGGCTGTATTTTAATTTGTGCTAGAGAGTAAGAGAGCAAATATTAGCTCCTTCACAGAGTGAAGAGAGCAAGGTGTTTTCCTCCTAGTGCCACAGTGCCAAGTACGAGTGTTGGTTTGGAGAATCAGAAGGATTCTTCATGTATGTAGGATCTTGGTCAGCAGGTGTGCAAGGCCACGTTTGGAGATCTACATGGTAAGTAAGATCTTTGATTTGTAGGTGTGTGTGTGTGTGCGAGGTCAAAGGAGATCTGCAGGTGGTATCAGGATCAAGGTGACAGCAACACAACAGGTAGCAAGATCAGGAGAGATCTACTTGGAGTACGGTGTGTACTCAGTTAGAGAGCAAAGAGGAAGGCAAGGTAGATCCTTCCAAAGTAAGATCATTTGAGTTGCAGATTGTTACAAGTTCATGGGAGATCTACTTGGAGTGCGTTGTGTACTCAGTTGAGTATGTGTGTATACTCGGTGTACTAGCAGTAGTGGATACTGACTGCTTGGAGGTGAACAACAACTCTGTGTGTGAGTTGCTTGTTGGGACTATAAGAGAGAGAGTGAGCTCTTGAAGAGATTTACTGTTTATGCCCTAGAGGTGTGGGAGCCCTAGAGGTGTGTAAGGAAGAAGACTGTGGCATTTTCTTTGTTGTATTTCCTTCTAGAAGAGTATTAATACAATTGGGTATTGTCTCTCATATTCTGTGTTATTTCTGAATTCTAGTTACTTGTGATTCTGGTTTAATTCTGCATGTTAGTTGCTTGTATATGGTAATCAGTTGTGCTTCCTAGATCCTAACAGTGGAGTCAGAGCATGTTTGTTGTTCTAGATTTCCTGACATTTTCTACAAATGGTGGGTAATAAGCATGCTAGACAAACCAAAAGACTTTATACCAAAAAGTAGAAAATGGCATCCATCATGATAATCATGATGATATGTTACAAATTAAAAACTATGAAGCTAGAAATAAGAAGGAAAACCCTAATGGTGCACTAGGGTTTTGAAATAATGTGCTAGAAATAAGTTGGGTTCACCAAATGTTTTAACCTTTTATGACTTTAAGGAATGTAAATCCTATATTGTTAGAGGGATGCTTATAGTAAATCAAGGTAGAAATATACAATAAGATAAAACCATTGATTTGTTATATAATTGACTAAATTTGATGTTTCTAAAAATAAAAATAAATAATGTAAATGAGGACTTAGCTAAAAAATGACTGAGACAGATGATATAGGATCCAAGTGTCAAAACCCCTTCTAGATAGTATCGCCCTAATTAGATAGTAGCACCATATGGCGTTAGTGTCTCTTTTTTGGTAGTAGTGTCCTTTGTGATGAATTATTTTGAGCTTTTGGGTACACCTATGTTTGGGTCTATCAAGTCTGTTCCTGCACGCACAAGTTTTAGAACTTTGTAGATGACCTTTTTGGATTGATTTTGCTTTTTTTGTCAAAAATAATTTGTTTTTAAAAATATCTTAACTATGTCGAATGCTATAATTTTGCAATTGATATCATTTAATCTACAAAAAATAAAATATCTATCATTTATGGTTATGGTTATGGTCAAGGATGAAAATCTCTAGTTCTAACAAAAATAATTTACCCTTGTGGTAAAAAAATGTTGAGTTACAATCTTTGAAAAACATCGTGATAGTGTAAAAACATTGTAATCCCTATCAAATCATTAGTGGCCTAAAAATGCATCACAATCCTAGAAAACCATCGAGTACATGTGAAACATCGGAGCCCTATAACACCATGGCATGCATAAAAAACCATTGCATGCCTAAAAATCATCACAATCGAACAAAATCATAACATGCCTATAACATCATTATATATCATTATATGCATTTATAATCATCAAAATAATGTACAATCATCATAATTTTGCACAATCATTGCATGCATGTAACTTTGGTAGAACATGACGTGCATAACCAATTTTTTTGAAAATACCTAAAAAACATTGTGTATACTCGAAAAAGACCTTGCTTGCTAGGAAAAGCAATATATAATCATAAAAAAATATTATAGTGTTAGAAAAGCATCAAGATGATGAAAAATCATCATTGCTTAAGAAACATCTCTATCTAATAAAACTTCATAAATGTATGAAATTTTAAAAATGATTACAAACAAGTTTTGAATTGGATAACAGATTTACTTGTAGGCTATAAATTAAAAAGTTCTAAGAGTTTTGAATTAGATGAATTAGTTTTGTGATTCATATTTTAAAGTGCTTGATTTATTTGCATATTGAATAGCCTATTTGTATGATGAAAAATAACATATATCGTTGACTACACATATAAGTACATTTAATACATTTAAGTTAGGTATAATCAATGAATTTAATTAAATTTTAAATTTTATTTATTTGTTGTTAATTATAAATATATATTTTTTAATTCAATTAATTTTGATTTTATTATTGTATTAGAATAAATATAATTATGTCTAATTGCAATGTGTATAAATAGATGCTAGGGATTTTGATGTAAACCCAAGTTTCTCTTATCACACAATGACATACTATAATAATTATTATGTTTAAATATTTTATGAGTGAGGTGGCTAGGCGCTGTAATGACATAAGAATGTT
This sequence comes from Torreya grandis, assembly GCA_037957365.1. Classification (NCBI taxonomy): domain Eukaryota; kingdom Viridiplantae; phylum Streptophyta; class Pinopsida; order Cupressales; family Taxaceae; genus Torreya; species Torreya grandis. The sequence goes on from JARHVA010003488.1 coordinate 948,768, forward strand.
AGCATTTAATTATTTGAAAGTCACCATAATAATAATAATAATAATAATAATAATAATAATAATAATAATAATAATAATAATAATAATAATAATAATAAAGTCAATATAAACAACAAACATGATGGTTTAAAAATATAAAAAATATATAAATACAAATAAATTCAAACAAAAAAAATAAACAAAAATAAAAAGTAAAGGGAGAGAAATAAAAATGAAAGAAGAGTAAAACAATGAGTAAATTGAATTGTGCAGATAAAATACAAACTGTTTATATTTAGTATTTTAAAAATTACTTCTTTTCTCATTTAGTGTGAAATTGATTTCCACTTTTCCACTTTGGTTAAAAAATATTATCACATCATAATTAATTTATAAGTTATAGACTTATCACATTGTAAAAATAATTAATTTATAAATAATATATATGAATTTTACTACATTATATTTATAAATAATTATGACAATAAAATTGTAAAAATAATTAATTTATAAGTTATATACTAATTTTACCACACCATATTTATAAATAATCATGAATTATAAAAATAAATTATCATAAAAAAATATTACAATAAATAAATAGATAATATAAAGATAATCATAATTTATTTATTTATCATTAAAAAAATAGTACATGATAATAAATAACTAATCATAATTAATTTATAACTAATATATATTTTCTACTATTTTAGTAATAAATTATCATAATTAATTTATAAGTAATATATATAAATACACAATTAATTTATTGATAATATATAAATTTTATCACATCATATTTATAAATAATTATAATAATAAAAATAAATTATCACTAATATATATACCTACCATTATTAGGTGTCTTCTGAGCTACTCTTTACAAATGTATTTCAAACCTAAATGTGATGCACGTGAACTACAGATAAATAAATAACTTCAAAACACTACAAAACAATTGAATTTGGCACTTAAATATTTGCAATGTTTGATGTGTGGATTGAGCCAATTAATTATTAGAATTATTATACATCAAATATTTGCTACTGCTGCACTTCTGGAAGATAGCGGAAAATAATTTCAACACATGGAAGATAGGGCTCAGATTTGAAATGAAAGCATGGTAATGTGGTTTACCTTAAAAAATATATATATTTAATATAAAAAATTGTAAAAAATAAATAATAAAATTTTGAAAATATTAAAAATATTTATTTGAGTTGAAGTTTTTAAATATATTATGTAAAAAAGAAATTTTATTTTATTATTAGAATGTTTTAATAACAACAACAACAACAACAACAACAACAACAACAAAAGATTACAAAGTCAAGTAATTGGTCAGTATTTACAATTTAGATTTTTTTTTGGAAAAAAATATTGGGTTTAAAATAAATTAGAAAAGTATCAACATCGTCAAAGTATGAAAAATAGGGTGATACCAAAATAACTATAATAAGTACATTATTAAATTAGGTACATACCAAGTTGAAGATAATATAAATACTTATTTGTTAACAAAGAAATGACAAGATGGTTCCTTATTGTTAAATAAAGTAGAGTTTCTAGTTTTCCATAATTGAAATGAAATGACAACTCTGAATAAATTCCATAGAAAAGCTATAGATGTTGGTCATTTATCAAAATCCCCAAGGAGGACAAACTCCATGTGAAAGATTTAGGATGGTAGGGCTGAAATAGACTATGTATCAATTGCCAGAAGACTGGGATTCGAGGCATACCCAAAATAAGTGATTGAAGGATTTGGGTTTGGAGTAGGTAAGGTACTTCGGTTGGAAAATTCCAAGGTGAGAAAGACGCTCCCTAAGTGAGTTACCTTGATAGACAAGAAAAATAAAGAAATGAGCTAGTTTGGCATTCCAAATTTAGTTAAGCTGGGAAAACCATAACTTGGGTGAGGAATTAAGGTTCGAGTGCCTATTGAGTTTACCAAGAGCTGACAAGAAGGGGCTCATGACCTAAGAAATTAGTTCTGAAGAATAGATATTGAAGTGAGTATCACAATTACACCTCCAATAATTCCACCACGATCGTGGAGGTTGCAAACCCAATTTATGGAGCATAACATTTGGCAATAATTCTTAAATGTAATGAATAAATAGTAAGTCATAATTAGTTAAATTAAATTTCTCCTTTAATAATGGAAAAAGGGCCAAGTTGAAAGTAGAAACCAAATCCTTTATAGTTTGAATTCATTTTTTGAAGAGTCTCAAAGCTTTTATACCATGAGTTTTTGCTAGAACGAGGCTAGTATTGGTCATGATACAAGACCACTAGAGATTATGTTCATTGAAACAAATATCATTACGAAAGCCATAATCAACCCAATTAAAATGGCATTAGCGCCACATTAAGAAAACTAGAGTCACATGGCACTAGTGTCCCCAAAATGGTGCTAATTTTCTTTACCTTATCTTTCTCGAATGGATATATTTTCAAAATTAAAACCCTCCTAAGGTCCTCTTAAGCATCTTTTATTATCTACACAAGCTACAAAATACTATAAATACATGACTTTTACACCTCTATCTACTAGATGGAAATTAGATGTAAAATAACTATTCAAACATGAAATCAGTTGAGCAAAATCAAGGTTTTTAATCCCTATTCAGCCCTATTTCTACATACTACCATCTACAGCTGCCCTACGCTCAAATTTTCTAGATTTCCAATTTCAAGTACACTCAAAGAACTCAAGACCACTATCATTCTAGCATTGCATGCACTTGCACCAACACTTAGGTGGGGAGAACTACATCGAGCTTGATCCCTCCTCTGAGTATTGGTATGTAGGCAACTCTCTTCACAGTGGGGTGTTGAGGATGTTTAGCCTATCCTACTAACGAACACAATTTTCAGCACATGCCTTACTTGCAAGGAGGATTAGGGTTATATCATAAATCAACTATTATAGGCACAATATAGACTTTTAGACTTCATGCACGTAGTAATAGAACCCAAAAATTTAGAGTAATTTTGCACAGAGAACACTAGCACCATTTTTAGGACACTAGAGTCACATGGCGCTACTGTCCAAGTGTGGTGCTACTGTCTATGAGGGGTACTGACACAAGGATCTAGTTGATAATACTCAAACCTATTCCAATCTTAGTTTCCAACACTCTAATCATCCGCATCAGACATTTTCTGGATAATTTTTTATTTACATATATTTATTAGTCTTTTTAGAAAGTCAAAGCTAGTCAAAATTTGTAACAAATCAATGGTTATTTTATGCATATTATTTCACTGATTTAGACTGCTCAACCCTTTAATAAACATAGGATTTACATAGCTAAACCCTAAAAGGTTAAAACCTTGATTTTGTTTCTAAATGCACTAAAATGTGTTTGCATACCTCTCTTTTAGTGTGGCATTGTCAAATTTGGGTTGCCCTAGTCTCATGCAACCACATATTTCGAATTTGTATCTTTTATTCATGTTTTAGATTGATGCCAAATGAATCACATAGATGATTTTTGTTTGATTTTAAAACAACACAAACATGTATTTAGTTCTATTATTTTAACACCGCATATGCAGTTTAACCATGTACATGGTTTTAAAACTATGTATGTAGTTTTTAATAACCATGTATGTAGTTATTAAGAACCATGTATGTAGAATTGATTTCATGAATTTATGTCTACTTTTTTACCCCCATCTCCACGCACTTACCCATAAGTACATATCAAATCTCTCTCCATTAGTTAATATATTCTAAAATTAGCATTTTTTAAAAATATACAAAAAAGTATGTCTTCTCCTTTAAGATGTACAATAAAAAGGTAGCAAATCCATTAGATACGTAACACTTTTTAACAAAACATTTAAAAATATATATCAATAAAATTAATCATTGTAGGGGAGATATATGGGGTTGAAACCTTTTTTATAAGTTTTGGTGGGAGGATATACCACTGATGTGCTCTCTAGATCTGTAAAACATGCAAAAAACTTCTTCTTTCACACTTTGAATTCCCACAAATTACATAGGGCCCCGAATAAGAAGAGAAATTATTGTGCAAAACTTGTTGGCATGCACATATGTTGAAGCTTTGTGCAATAATATGGATGCCATTTCAAAAAATCCCTAATATATATATAGAGCCATTTCCATGTTGAATCCATTCATATGCAAAGATAACATTATTATCATCCTTTCTTATTGGATAAGAAGACCACTTCCAAGTATGTCTAAGAGTAGGAGTAGAATTACTGTGAATTGACTTCTACCCTTGGAAGCCAAACTTGAAATTTATATTTCAACATGCTTCAAATGATTTTCAACTCTAGAATGTGTGAACCTAGGAATTTGACTCAAGAGAGGATGGTTAGTATGGTGTTAGTTCCAAAATGAAAACAAAATGAAAGAAACACACTAAATAGCATAACATCTCTAGGCCTAGACACTAAGGAAAGATTATTTAACAAACATGAATAAAACACATAACTAAAATACAAAATAAACCTTCTTTTACCTTTCTTGGATGCTCCAAAATTCTTGTTGTAGTGGCTTGCTCAGCTTGTGCTCATGAAGTCTTCATCAAAGGAAGCTTGGCTACCTCCATCTCTCCTTGACACCTTTGGCTTATGGCTTGGCTTAGCTTGGAATAAATTTGGAATGGTAACACTAATTGCAATGGATTTTAGAATCATTTGTGCATTATAAATTTTCATTATCAAGACTTAAAATTCATGTGGTGAGGACTCGTATTTATAGATTTTTGAGAATGTCTAGAATCAACCTGAACCGTCCATCCTGAGATTGATATGTGTTGTTGAGGATTAATTCAATTTTTGGAATCAAATTTATAATTATCCTCATCATGAAATTGGAAGAAGGAGCAATTAAAAGGCATGAAGGGCTTTGATGAGACATGGGAGGCATGGATCCTGATATTTGTGGCATTTATGGCCTAGGGATGTCTTCCCAAGAAATGAGGTCACCTGATGATGCAAAAATTCAATATTCATTTCCAAAAATAATTTTTCAAAAAATTTTCATGGAATTTTTAATTAGGCCTTGATTTGGATTAATTAGCTCTTAAGCATGTTTAAGCACTTTGTGAATAAATTACTCAAATTGATCAAAATGCCTTGTTATTGGTCCAAAATTTGACTGAATTAGAATTGGAAGGTAGTGTCAGATGCATTGGATCTGTTATCCCATTTAGGATGTTATCAATAAAAAATAATAAAGGCATGCATCTTGTGCAAGAGATTTGATAGGAAAGATCAATCTAGAGCACCTAGGTGCAAAATAGGCATTTTGACTCGAAATGATTTGATCAAAGTTAGCTAGCCCATAAATTGCATTACACTATTTAATTATACCTTGGCCAAAATCAACACTTGAATAAGTCAGTTTCACATCATTTAGCATGTTTTAATGTTTTTAAGCCAAATTGTGTGGTTTAGGTAGAAATTGGTCAAAAGCCTAGTTGGAGGTCTTTGGTGGCCAGATTTAGGTGTCTACAATTTGCCCTTATTTGAGAAGATGTTACAAACCGTAGGCAAAGAAATGTCTTCTCAAATAATGAGAGATGGTCTATATGCCAAGAAGAAGATGGTGGTTGAAGAACAAAGCTCTAAATGGTTTTTGGGAAGCCTATGATGATGTCCCCTGGAGGGAGTGGCTATCACATTTGTTGATGGATGGTCCCTCAAAAAGAAAAAAGAAGAAGGGTGTAATTAATCAATGGTTGAGATTAATCAAAATGAGTAAATGCTTTCATGAATTGATGTAAAAAAGATAATCATTTTCCCAAAGGTAGTTATAATTAGGATTAAAAGTCAAAATAATGATTTGCCCATAAGCAGTTATAATCATTACGAGGACCTAGATTGGCTAAAGATGATTTTGCCCCAGTTAGGGTTGATTAGCAAGCATAACTCAAGGATATAACCTAGAATATAGATTAAAGATGAGTGGGCACAAAATGATGAAAGCGATGAATAGAAGAATAAGATTGATCAATAAAAAAGATTCAGTTATAGTTGCCAACGAGGCAAATCCTCATCCTTATTAGAAATGATGCAACTAGAATGGTCAAATGAGTTATATTGATCAAGGTGGGTGGGAAGATTTTCCAAGGCACCAAGGAAAAAATTTTATGGCTCCATTGATTGTAGACCTTCTTGAAGCTAATTTTTGTTGTAGCATGTGATGGTAGGCTTCATGATAGAACACCATGAAGACTTGGCAAAAATATGCATAAGGACTAACTCCTGATATCCAATATTCAAGTGAAAATAATGCACCAATGATAAAAACCATGATGACAATGTTGACGTATGAAGATGGATAGACTCATGAATAATATGTGCAAGGAATCACCTAATGCATATATATATATATATATATATATATATATTGAGTTAAGGCAATAGTGAAAAAAATAAACAAATAGACAAGCATGCAAATAAATAAAAAATCAAAAAACAAACAAACAACTTGAAATAAAAAAACAAATAGAAAGCTTAAAAACAAAATCAAAAGAAATCATCCTAATAATGACAATGCCCTAATAAGGCAGATCAAGGATAACTGACTAGGCTTAGACAGGACAAATGTTTTTGCAATTTTGAGGTATCTTAACTCATTAGAGAATGACAAGATACCTAATCACAAAATGGTGAGAGCGTTTAGCTTAGGTTGCTTGCAAAATGATGAGAGCACTAGAAAGGGGGACTGAGGTGACCTCAACATGAACTCAGCATGACATACACAGTCTCGAAATGACCTCAAGTCATAGTAATTCCATCCACATAAAAGGTGAGGAAAAACTAACTAGATCCCAATAAGTTCTCAAATCTAAAAAATGGCTAGTCAAATGAAAACAATGATAGCAAAGTGATGTGACAATGCATGATAAACAAATGTTGTCTTTAGTTTGCCCATAGGCGGTTATAACTAGGATATAATGGCATAAGTCAATGATACTAATTTGCCCATAGGTAGTTATAATTAGTAGCAAGACTGGTGAAACATTGATTTGTCCATAGGTGGTTATAATCAAGCTCACATAAACAAACTTGATACGATGAAAGATATCTTACTAGATCAACTGTCACACTAATTTCATTGACTATCATTGAAACATGGATTGGATTTATTATTGAAACTTGATTGGAATCCCCTCAAAAAAAGGGTAGGAATAACCAAATAAACTAAGATCAAAATAGGATTGGGTAGGATGACTAAATATAGGCTTTGGTCTAGATAGGAATGAAATGACAGGATGGTATAAAATGGTAAGAGGGTTTGCCCCCAAGTGATAGGGTAAATAGCAGGAATATACGACATGGCAAATGGATATATAACAATGGAAATGACGTGGAAATGTGAAACGGTATGGTACATGTTTTTGGCTTGGGTGTTGTTTTTGATTCTATTGTTCCTGATAATGGGGAGATGCACATCCTAATCAACAAATGATACAAACATAATACTTGATCATGTTAATTACTATCCCACACCTCATCTAAATAGCTACTCTATCAAAAATGGCCTACACATTTGGTTGTCAAGAATGATTTTGTGATCTTCATTGGTCATTGATTCTGATTCTTTCAAATGTCAAGACAAGGTATCTTTGTAGTCTCTGCAAATAAAGTGTAACCATGGATGGTAAACAAAGACAAAAAATAGAAGGCAGGTAGGTTTGTGAAATGGAATGGTAGATGGTAATGAAATGTGGAATGGTTGGGAAACAAATGAAGATCAGGACTTTCAGTCACACGTATTGTTGTTGATGTTAGATTCAACATAACTTTGGTTGTGGTGGGGCCGGAGACTTGTTATCTTGATAAGACCATCATATTTTTAAATTGTTTGACCTTGAGAGTAGCTACCATATGATTAGGCTACATATAGGAAGCTATTTTGATTTGATCTTTGATTTTGTCTTCATCCAATAGTGAATAAATTTTGTGCTTAGCTATTGGTATCTATATGAGGTTTTCACCAATGAAGTTGTCTTGATTGTCCTATAGTGCCTTTGAGAAGGTTTCAATAAGGATTGTTGACTTTTGAATTTGATTTTCTTCTAGTACTTCTAAAAAAGTTTCACTAGAAGATGCTAAGTTCTGAATTTGATTGTCCCCTAGCACCTCCAAAAAGGTTTCACTAGGAGAGTGTTATTCTACTACATGAATGTGGTCTTAATCTCCTTGTTGTTTTTCAATTGCTATGTCACCATGGCTGTAGTTCAACTAAGTTTGATTCTATCAATCCCAATCAACACTTGTGGGAGATCGAATTTCAATGATATGGCTATTTTGGTTGATGGTAATGGCCTTTGGAATGGTAATGGAATGGGGAGTGGGCACATAATCCTCATAGAATATATTAGAATAACTTGTGTTAAAGATGAAGTACGCATTCTCAAAAACTATATAAGGATCACAAATGTATTAAAATTGATCTGTAAGGCATGCATAACCAATGTTGTAACAACCACAAACATATTCTTCTTCTGAATCTGATTCTAACTCAAGAGACTCTAAATATGATGTTGAGACTGATGTTGATTAAGATTCTAATGATAAATCTAATGTCAATTTAAGAATATAACCTAACTCTAACTCTGATTCTACATTTGATGGGTACTCTGTTATAATGATGTTTTGTTGAATATTTGGTTTTGGACAAGTAATAGCCTATGATGGCATAATGGGCTCCACAAAGACTTGTTTGTCAAAGTAAGACTCTTCTAGGATGGGAAATAGGTCAAGAGACAACTCCTTAGAAACTAGCTTGTCAATATGAGGCTCTTGAAAAATAAGCACATGGTTGAGGTAATGATTTGCCCAAAGGTAGTTATAATCATTAAGAAGTGACTCAACAAAGACTTGCTTGTCAGAGTGACACTCCTCAACAACTAGTATAGGATCAATAGATGATTCATCATAGGTTGACATATTAGAAGTGGTTGGTTCAACAAAAACATCTTGGATTGGTTGGTTCTCTTGGCCTTGGTTTTTAATGAGTTGGAAAATACTAGTTTTGAACACAACTTGGTCTTCGAAGGTTTGGATGGGTTGAGGTTTGGATAGGATTGGTATTAGATGAGGAATGGTCTACAATTAGATAATGGTAGGGCCTTGGGGAGCATGATTGATCACATGAACCAAAAGATGAAGTCCTAAAATGGTAATAAAAGGGCGATGTGGGGCTTGATTGCCTGCAGAAGCTAAAGGACAAGGTCCTAAAATAATGAAGGGGCATTGTGGAGCTTGATTGCTCACAAAAATCAAAGGATTAGGTCTTAGTATAGAAATGGTTGGGCATTGTGGTCCCATAATATAAATGGTACAATATGGTGGAGCCTGATTACCCGTATAAGCCAAAACATCCAAGTATTCCTCATAAACCATATCATCTCAGTCATGAGTTGGCTCATAAGCTAGTTTTTTACTGTGTTCCATGTACTGATTATTGCAAAGAGGGTATGGATCCGTATTCCAAACAACATTATCTATAGCTTGGTCTTCAAAGTCATCCTCACAAGCCTCTTCATACCAATCAAGGTCTCAATTTGGATTTTTTGGATTTTTACTATGTTCCCCATATGGATTATTATAGGGAGAATAATAAAACTCATTAAAAAATATTTCTCTATAGGGGTTCCTAATAGGATTTTGTGCGGCCATTATATCATAAGTTGGCTTATACATGATTCCACCATAAGTGTAGCTAGACATATTTGCATAAATGATGAAAGACTTAAAAACTAAAAGGTTTAGAGTTCTACAAACTTTGAAAAATGATCCAAAGGACAAATGTTTCAAACTTGGTCCAACTTGACCGAAGGGGTGGAGCTGTATCTCCAATGTGGTTTGAAAGTGGAGTTGTATCTCTAAAATGGTTTGTGCTAAGACTTGGCATAAAAAAACCTAATGCCAAACATCTAATGCCAAATGTCATATACACCAAAGGTCAAGCATCTGAATAAAAACTAGCATGTCAAAGGTCTAGGTCAAATTATTCCAAACAAGGTCCAAAGTAGGAAAGGGAAAAGTTGAGTTACTAGGTCTTTTGTCCAAACATGGAGTCAAAATATAGGCTCAAACAAATAGGTATGTGCTAGGAATTTTGGCCAAATGACATCAAAATCTAGACTTGAAACAAATACTTATGTGATTTGATTTAATCTAACAAGTTTGGAAATAACTTTGACATAGACTTGGCACACAGAATCAAACATAAACATGATCAGTTGGCATAAGGCATAAGACAAAAGGCTCTTTGAAGAAATATTTTGTTATCTCAAATAAAGACACAAATAATGATAAGGATAAGTACTGAACAAACAAACCATCAATAGTTTTCAAATTTGGGTAATCGATTAACTGAAGTTATACAACTTAAAAGAGAAAGATCTATGTATTAGCCCCACGAATTAAGGCCTAAACAAAAATCAATCAATGTTTGATTCCAAACTTGACAAGGCTAATTAAAAACTCAAAATTGAAAAATAGGATTTGACCAAACATGGTAGACAAGATTGGACATCATGACAGCACAAGATAAAGGTCTAAATGATATACACAAAATGGTTTGAAACAAATTAAGTAGCCTAATGATGTAAGCATAATTAAATGATGTGATCTATGTTATGTTTCAAAAGACTCAAAGGCACAAATAGTTTGACATGATTTGGGCAGTATAACACTACCCTCCTCAACTCAAATACATTATTTTTATATGGCTTATAAACAAATAAATAAGTTTTAGTCTCAAAACATACCAAGTAAAAATGACGAAAATACACTAAGTATAATCGTCCAAATCCTAGCAAGGGTATGGAAAAATAGAGTTGACTAAAATGGGGAATCAATTTCACAATAAATTTCATGTCAAACAATGACTAAAAAGGTCTAGTAGTTTTTACAACCACTACATCTTGTTGTTCACTCAATGTAGTGTGATGTCCAAATGTAGATACGTCCCATGTGCAACTCTAAAGGAGTAAGTAAAGTCAATATTGGGAGATGAAACCCCAAATAAAAGATTCCCTAAATACCTCATGATAGGTAATGATGTACCCCTCGTAAGCCAAGTTTGCATTAAATAAAAGACTAAAAGAGAAAGACTTTAGGGTCATTTTCAAGGTCACCCAAACTTTGTCGAGTTTTTGGGGAGTGCTTTAGATGGCATTCTTTCTAATCCTTGGACTAGACTATTTGAAATATGAATGGTGATTTTGATTCCAAGGGTTCCCTAAAGGGGACAAATGGAAGAGCATACATGAAATATCTCTCTTCTTTCCAAACAAAAATTAAATCAAGCAACTATTGAAGACAAAAAGCTTGGAAAGATGAGTTCATTTTTAAGCCTAAATGAAAATGAGGTGGTGTTCATTTGACCCCTTAGTCTTAGTTGTAACTTTGAAAACTAAAGCTAAAAACACTTATTTAATCACCTTAAATGTTACTTTAAGCACCACAATAATGTTCCTAGTTCATTTTAAAACATGCAAAATATGTTTAAAAAAATGATTTATCAAACTTGAAATTTGCTAGTTCCCTGTCTACCCTTAAGGCATCACCCCAAAAGTAAATATGTTAAATTAGACAAAATTTAAATAGATTTTTTAAAATTTTAATAAAATATATGAAAATTTAATATAAACTAATGTCAAACTATAAAAATTTAGGAGAAAACATGTTGTTTTAAAAAAATCATCTAAAACAGAGTCCATATGACCCCAAACCAAGCATTTTAAAATAGCTCTCGAATTTATATTTTTAAGAAAACACAGTGATCAACATTAGTTATATAACCGATGTCGGTTACACTTATTAATAGATGATGTTTATCTAACTGACATCGATTATACCAATAGTGACCGACGACGTCTATGCCAACTTATGATGGTTTTACTAACCAATGTCAATTACTGTGTATAGCCGTGATAAAGAAAAACAACAAAACAAAATTAGAAAATCAAATTGCATGAGTTTTAATGATCCAATTGAAGATTTTAAGGTTGCAGCATGATCTTCATGTGTGGGATGTATTGTGTCCCATCGGGCATGCCATATGTGAATCTATGAATTTGACTCAAGAGAAGATGGTTAGTATGGTGTTAGTTCCAAAATGAAATAAACACACTAACTAGCATAACATATATAGGCCTAAACACTAGGGAGATCTTAGTTAACAAACATGAATAAAACATACAACTAAAATTTAAAAGAAACTTTTTTTACCTTCCTTGGATGCTCCAAAATGCTTGTTGTAGTGGCTTGCTTGGTTTGTGCTCATGAAGTCTTCATCAAAGGAAGCTTGGCTACCTCTATCTCTCCTTGGCACCTTTGGCTTGTGGCTTGGCTTGGATTGGAGTCACTTTAGAATGGTAACACTAATTGCAATGGATTTTGGAATTATTTGTGCATTATAACTTTGCATTATCAAGACTTAAAATTCATGTGGTGAGGCCTCCTATTTATAGATTTTTGAGAATGTCTAGAATAAACCTGAACCGTTCATCATCTTAAGATTTAGATGTGTGGTTGAGGATTAAATCAATTTTTGGAATTAAGGTTATAATTATCCTCATCATGACATTGGAATCAGGAGCAATTAAAAGGCATGAAGGGCTTTGATGAGACATGGGAGGCATGAATCCTGATATTTGTGGCATTTATGGCCTAGGAATGTCTTCCCAAGAAATAAGGTCACCTGATGATGCAAATATTCAATATTCATTTCCAAAAATAAATTTTCAACAATTTTATATAGAATTCTTAATTAGGCCTTGATTTGGATTAATTAGTTCTTAAGCATGTTTAGGCACTTTGTGCATAAATTACTCAAATTGATCAGAATGCCTTGTTATTAGTCTGAAATTTGAATAAATTGGAATTAGAAGGCAATGTCAGATATGTTGGATCCATTATCCCATTTAGGATGTTATCAATAGAAAATAACAAAGGCATGAATCTTGTGCAAGAGATTTGATAGGAAAGATCAATCTAGAACACCTAGGTGCAAAATTAATATTGTGACTCGAAATGATCTGATCAAAGTTAGTTGGCGCATAAATTGCATTGCCCCATTTAATGATACATTGGCCAAAATTGGCACTTGAATATGTTAGTTTCACATCATTTATCAATTTTTAGTGTTTTTAGGCCAAATTATGTGTTTTAGGTAGAAATGGGTCAAAAACCTGGCTGGAGGTCATTAGTGGCTAGATTTAGGTGTCTACAGAATGTTGCTTCATGATACCTTATATAGAATTTCCTTTATCCCTTTGATCTCTTGGTGGATGATAGTGTTGTAGTTACTCCTTTAGATAAAAATGAGAAAGAAAATAAATGTCCTTGTAGCAATCATTAATAACTAACACAGGGTTATTTTTTTCAATGTGGCCAACTTAGCTCCTCAAGTGTTGGCAGAATATAAAAGGGAATAATTCCATAGGTAGTAAGTTGAAATGAGTAAAAATAAGAGTAATTGTGGCCAAGGTATATAATAAATCATTTTTAACTGAACGAGTAGTATGCTCGATGATACTAAAACTACAATAACCCACATGACCCAACATATGGGAGATGAAGTTATCTTCACAAACTTTTATTTTAAAGATATAATGGAGTAAGTTTAGGGAATTTGATAAGCACAGAGATTGGAAATTATAGCAAATGTATCGATGGAGGATGATAGTTTAAAGACTTAGTAAATAATGTGATTTAATTTATCCATTCTAGTATATCCTTGTTTAAGATTGTAAGGGTTTTTTTACATGTGTGATTCATTTCATTAATGAAGGGAGTCTAATCACTAAGAGGTCAGATATTATCAAATGGATTTTAAACATGTGATTTAAAAATTATAATAAAAATCCACTCACTAAAGCAAAAAATGTGACAGAAGGCATTAATTAAGGAAGGAATGGGAATGATGATGGTTCAATTAATCTAATATGGTCTCCAATATTACTTTTGTCAGTTATTCCACTATGGAATGTATTAAGATGTTATCAATAGATATTTCAAAGCATTGCTAATAATGTTTTCACCATATTTCAAAGTAGATTTAACTAAAGCATAATATCAACAAGAAATTAATAAAGTCTAATCATGAAGACACTAATAAAATAAAGAAATGAAATGATTATAAAGCAATAAATATTTCACGCATGAGGCTAATGAATACTAATGAAAATATTTTGCATTTTTTGTCAAAAAAATTGGTTTATTTTTTATTTATTAACTATGTCGAATATTTTTGATTAGTTCAATAGGAAAAAAGGGTCCTGAGCCCTATACAAAGCAACCCCCAAGGCAAAAAAACAAAAAAGCCACCCACAGGCCAAAAATAGCATAATGACGACAGTGAAACAACAAAGCCAAAATAGCTAAGAAACTGAAAGGCAACAACATTGCAAGGAACAACACACTATACAATAACAAAACCTAACCTAGTAGGTTGAACGCCCTTGACCCAAAAGTGGGTTTGAGAAATGTGCTTAGGAAGACCTCACTTCCTCATTTGGATAACAATATAATAATCATCAAAATATCCATTCGCATAAATAGGAGATAAAGAAGGTGAAAAAATCACCAAGTCCTCAGAAGCGGGTGGTGCCTTTGGAGCGAACACAACAACATCAATCATAGTAGCAAACTATGTACCTACAACAATAGTCCTTGACTTAGAAACAATAACAATCAAGATCCCTATGATAGTCCCAACAACAACAAAACTAGTAGGAGAGGTCCCTATTACAATTTTAGTAGAAGAACTAAGAAAATCTGATGGTACTACAACAATAATAGTAGGGGAGATCCCAACAATAGTCCCAACAATAACAGTAGTAGGGGAAGTCTGAACAATAATCTCAAAATTAAAAACAACAACAAAGGAGGTCCTTGTAGCAATCTTAGTAGCAGAAGATTCATGTAGTGAGGGGAAGAGAATACTTCCCATCATCCGAAGGAGGCTCAAAAGCTTTTGAGCCCAAACCATCATCATCAACATCTACTATAAGGTGTTTATGTAAAGCATCCTTCCACCAAGATGAAGACTGAGAAACCTTTAAACGGGGGCATTCAGATGCCAAATGAACCATATTAAAGCACCTTCGACAACTAAATGGGATACCTTTGTAATCCAAGGGCTGACACCCAGAGCGATCAATAACTTGTAAAACAACCTCTGTCAGAAGAGGCATAGACAAATCCAAATCCACTAAAATACAAGCATAAGTAGTGTGAGATAAGTGAGTAGTGGCATGATCCACCATAATAAAATGACCCACCGAGTTGCCAATGCCTTTATAGTAAGATTCACACCAAAAATGAAGAGGCACATTTCGAAGACGAATCCAAACTGGTAGCCTATTGAAAGATTTAGTGAGTGAATTAAAGGTAGGAACCCAAGGCTTTATCAGTAGTGCATGTTGTCCTCAGAACCAAGATCGACCATCAAAAATAATATTTTAATTAGGGAAAGAATAAAAAATAACTCCAAAGAATCCTTTAACACATGGGTAAATTTCTATTTCCCCTTTTGTAAGGGGACGCCACTACTCAAAGACCTAAGTGTGTAGATCTTGGAGCCATGGCCAAAATCTATCAAATTTGCAAATTGAACCCTTTTAATAAAAGTATTCGTCATTTTTTAGCACTTCATCCCCTAAAATCAAAATAAGAAGGGGTAGTGCTAAAAGTTTCACCTTACCCCCAATCATCGGAGAAGAATGAGCAACAATCTTCTTCTGAGGAAATGAGGCTTCAACACGAACCACATTAGCAAAAGAGACTGTAATAATAGAGGAAGAACCCAAAATAGGTGTTGTACCAGCAATAGCAACCCCAGACATTGATGTTACACTAACAATAGCCACCTTAGCAACATGCATCGTCCCTACAGTGAGAGAATCTTGCAATCCCCCAGACAGTGCCCTAACTATGTCGAATGTTATAATCATTAAATTGATATCATTTAGTCTACCAAAAATAAAATATCTATCATTCATGGTTATGGTTATGGTCGACGGTGAAAATATCTAGTTCTAACAGAATTAATTTATCCTTGTGATAAAAAAATGTTGAGCTAAAATCTTTGAAAAACCTAGTAATGATGGGAAAGCATTATAATCCCTATCAAATCATTAGTGGCCTTCAAAAGCATCACAAGCTTACAAAACCATCCATTACATGTGAAACATCAAAGGCCTAAAACACCATTACATGCCTAAAAACCATCCCAATCGTATAAAATCATCACATGCATGTAATATCATTACATGCCTTTACAATCATCTAAATAATGTACAATCATCATAAGCCCGCACAATCATTGCATGCATGTAACTTTGATGGAACATGCACTGCATACCTAAAAAAATTGAAAATACCTAAAAAAACATCATGTATATTTGAAAAAGGCATCAGTTGCTAGGAAAAGCATCATAGAATTAGGAAAAACATTATAGGTTTAGAAAAGCATCAAGATAATGGAAAAACATCGGTGCTTAGGAAACATATTTATCTAATAAAACTTCTGAAATGTATGAAATATTAAAAATGATCACAAACATGTTTTGATTGGATCAATAGATTTACTTGTAGGTTATAAATTGAAACGTTCTAAGAGTTTTGAATGGGATCACTTGATTTTGTGACTCACATTTGTAAGTACTTGATTTATTTGCATATTAAATAGCCTATTTATATGATGAAAAATAACATATAATGTTGACTATATAAATAAGTATGTTTAATACATTTGAGTTGAGTATAACTAGCAAATTTAATTAAATTTCAAATTTTCTTTTTAGAGTTTTGATGACTATGATCTAAGGGCCTTAGAATGTGTAGTGATTCCAAAAAATTTAAAATCATGGAGCATCGCTTTGTGAGTGATCCATAAAAAAATCCACTAGTAATAGAAATAAATTTTCTTTTCAAGTGGGAAACAATAATGTATGTGTTTTTTGGCAATCTGTTGTTTAAGCTAACATTTTCTAAATATTTAATGTTGATTTTGGAAGTGTGTACAGTTCTCTTAATTACAATTATTCATTGCTAAATTTTTTATAATATATAATCATAATTAATTTATAAGTAATATATATAAATTATCACAATTAATTTGTAGGTAATATGTAGATTTTATCATATCATATTTATAAATAATCATAACAATAAAATTGTAAAAATAAATTATCATAAAAAATATAATATTGGTGTATTTTACATTTAATTATAAGTAATATATATAGGTTTGCAAGTAAATAAATTGTCATTAAAAAAATTAGTGTATTTTAACATGGATTTATCTAAGATATGTATGTTAGTAAATAGATTCTCTATAAATGATTGAATTTTACCATATCATATTTATAAATAATCATAACAATAAAATTGTAAAAATAATTAATTTATAAGTTATATATAGATTTTACCACATCATATTTATAAATAATCATATCTCATATCAACTAATTATAAAAATAAATTATCATAAAAAATATTACCCCATCATAATAAATAAATAGATAATATACAAATAATCATAATTTATTTATTTATCATAAAAAAATATAACACATGATAATAAATAAATAATATATAAATAATTATAATCTATTTATTTATCATAAAAAAATATAACACATGATAATATATAAATAATCATAATTAATTTATAGTTACTATATATTTTTTTTACCACATCATATTTATAATAGATAATCATAATTAATTTATAAGTAATATCTAAATTTTACAGTAAGATAATCACAATTAATAATTAATAATATGTAGATTTTATCACATCATATTTATTTTTTATTTGCTATTTAAAAAATAGGGTTTGAAAGGTCTCGTAGCTTTGTACGAAGGAGAGAACTAAAAAAATAAAACATTAACGTTTTGATGGGACAACTTTGCCAATAGCAATCAAAGGGGCGGCAAGAAACCAAATCAACATGGACTTCCACCAAAGGGCAAACAAAAACAAAATAACTTACCAGGAAACTTTCATGAAGTTTTTGCCAAACTTAACCTGGGGATCAAACGCCTTTTTCGCTAATTTTTAGAATATTAACACAGGGTCCCCCCAAACAGAGACACATACAAGAACGTTGAGTCGTTGCTTTTTTTTTTTTAACCACGGACCATCCTTCCTTGTTCTCAGCCTAAAGGGCTAGTGAGACTTTCTCAACTCGGACGCAACGTTGGGATTTATCTTCCGCTTTTGACCTTGAATTAGTATCTTCCCTAGAAAAATCTAAATCTAGAATCTCCTCCAAGGGGGACGCTGGAATTGACACAACCTTCTTTGGAGAGATTAAATAGACCAACAATTCTTTTTCGGAGTGTGGCGAGCATTTGGGATCCTTTTTTGACGCAGAATATGCAGGGACTTCGGAAGAAGAGGTAGAATCCTCATTGTCAGTAGCCCACTCTTCATCTATAGCCAATAAAGTGAGGTTTTTGGGGATAAAATCTTTTCACTAGCGAGAATCCTTCTTTTTTCTGAGGAGACTACAATTTTTGGTCAAGTGCCCAGTGCCAAAACAACTATGGTAGGGAAACAATAAACCTTCATAGTCAATAGTTTGAGACCAAGTGTGGTCTCTAACTCGTAGGGTGGTTTTTTCTGAAAGGTTCTTGGAAGTATCAATATTCACCAAGATCCTAACAAAAGTAGTGAGAGAGAAACTATCAGTATCTGGATGCATTCTCAGAAACTCACCCAAAGATCTACCAATAGCCACCAGCGTAAAATCCATCCAATATTACAGCAGAAGATTGGGTAGATGAACCCAGATGGGTTTTACATGCAAAGGTTCAGTGAGAGGATTGAAGGCAGGGAACCATGGGTTCGTAAGCAAGGGGTGGTGATTCCAGCTTCAGGGTTGGTTCTGAATCTTTTTCTTATCTTCAATATTACAAAAAACAATAATAAAGAAGCTTTTGGCGCAAGGATATATATCAAGACTACCTGAGAGTAAAGGGTTTCCATTGCTTCCAAATCTCGCTGTTAAGATCTTGGAGCTTGGGTCAGATATCCACAAATCTGCAGATGATGCCCTTGGTAGAGAAATATTCCTCCGATTTAAAAACAAATCTGGTTTTCTCTTCGTCAAAAATCACGACTGAGTCAATAGAAGCAGGGGTGAGAGGTTTGAGATCCATTCTCGGAGCTGGCCTATGGGAGACAACGTTGATGAAAGATGTGGCTTGTGGCCAGACTTCAATCTGACCTCTGCCTCCATTGCCATGACATCCCAGCTAAGGTTTGACTCTGTTCGACTTGCCAAAGACTTCTTCCCAACAATCGAAGCAGATCCAAATTGCTCGCTGTTTGGGGTAGTTAAGAGCAGCGGCGAGTGGAGCACGATTGGAGGAATGGCCCCTTCAAGCAGATCCATCGGACGATTTAACAGATCCTTCTAAGCACTGTGTGAAATGGCACTGAATGAGACACCAAAATGGACGATTTAACAGATGGAACGAGAGCAACAATTGTATTGAAAAATAAAAAACCTGAAAACGCTCCGAAACAATTGTATTGAAAAATAAAAATATAACTCAGGAAAAAAGAAAACAGATAAACCCATTTCCAGCGACTTAAATATTTGGAGAAATAATTCGATCCAGGCAGTGTTTGTCCTGTGGATTGAGCCAATTAATTATTAGAATTATTATACGTCGATTTTTTGAACCAGCAGTGCTACTGCTGCACTTATGGAATTACTATGGCGGAGAATTTTCGTAAGTTGGATGGTTTTGAATAGTATTATTGTGACATAAATATTTTGATTTGGGTCAAATCGTGATTGTTTTCAAGTTCTGTGTTACAGTCATGTGCTCTGTTAAGATGGCGAGCAATATCATATTGTTTTCAAACCTTGGCAATATCAATTTCGAGTGGAATTATATTGTATGTCATTATTTTGCTCACTCTCCTTAATGAATTTTGTATGCATGAAATCAATTCTGAGTGGAATTATATTGTATCCCATTATTTTGCTCATTCTCCCAAAATGAATTTTGTGTGCATAATATAATGTTTTGAACTGCTTTACATTTACATAATATGATTCTTTAGGTTATTTTTAAAACATTTGAAAATGGAACACGATAATGTTACTCACTTTTTAAAAATATATTTAATATAAAAAATTATAAAAATAGATAATCAAGTTCTAAAAATATTTATGCGAGTTAAAGTTTTTATTAATATACTATACAAAAAGAAAATTTATTTTATTATTGAAATCTTTTAGTAATATTATTATTAATAATAATTCACAGAAGGTTACAAAGTAAGTAATTGGATGGTATTCATAGTTCAGAGTTTTTGACGGAGGAAAATATTAGCTTAGAACAAACTAGAACAAGCATTAACGTCGTTAAACTACAGAAAAGAGAACAACACCAAAGTAACTATAACAAGTCCATTATGAAATTAGGCACATATAATTGTACTAGAAAAAACATGTGGATGATCATCCTAAGACAGTTAATCATTTGAATATAAAGGCTCAGTCGAGGGAGGATCCAAATCCACCCATCCATCCATCCACGAGGTCTTGAAAAGCCAAAGAAACAACAATGTCCCAACCATGAAGAGGTTGCACCACACTCCCAGCTAGACCAAGACCAACTGGCTATCCGCACCTAGAAGGGGAAATCTCATGCCATAGTAGCAGACTTCATGCCTCCCATCCCCCTGAACAAACCCCTTCCTCACGCCTATCACCTCCCTGCCCACCCCTTTTCCATTGCTCCTCCCCTTAATTGAGGGGGATGGGTGGAGAATTGGCTGCAGTTGGGAGAATGACTCCTTAGGTGTTTGAACACTAAAGGTGGGCAGCCCTATGGTGGATGATTCGAGAGGACGTGAATCATGGCATAGGGAGTGCTCCCTAGTGGTCAAGCAACTAATGCAAATGCTTGAATTCCATGGAAACTTTCTCCACTTGGGCTTAAATCCGCATGCATGCTGAAGATAATACATATATCTTTTTGTTAATAGAGAAATGACAAGTTGGTTTATTATTGTTAAATAAAACAAAGTTTCTAGTTTTCCATAATTGAAATAAAATGAAAGCTCTAGATAAATTCTATATAAAAGCTATAGATGCTGGTCAATTATCAAAATCCCCAAGGAGGGCCAAACTCCATGTGAAAGATTTAGGATGGCAGCGCTGAAATAGACTATGTATCCACTGCCATGAAGACTGGGATATGCATGCCCAAAAGATGTGATTGAAGGACTCAATTTTGGAGTAGGTAGGGCACTTGGGTTGAACAATTCCAAGATGATAAAGATGTTCCCTAAGTGAATCTCCTTGATAGACAAAAAAACAAAGGAAATGAGCTATCTTGGCATTCCAAATTTGGTTAAGCCAAGAAATCCATATCTTGGGCAAGGAATTAAGGTTCGAGTGCCTATTGAGTTTACCAAGAGCTAGTGAGAAGGGGCTCATGACTTAAGAAATAAGCCCTAAGGAATAGATATTGAAGTATCACAATAACACCTTCAATATTTACACCATAAGCGTGGAGGTTGCAGACCCAGTTTGTGGAGCATGACATTTGGCATTAACTCCTAAATGCATAGAATAAATAGTAAGTCCTAATTTATTAAATTAAATTTCACCTTTAATGAGGGAAAAAGGGCCAAGTTGCAAGTAGAAACCAAATCCTTTATAGTTTGAGTTCATTTTTTGAAGAGTCTCAAAGCTTTTATACCATGAATTTTAGCCAAAATGAGGCTAGTATTGGTCATGGTATGAGACCACTAGATATTATGTTCATTGAAAGAAATATAATTATGAAATCCATCATTAACCCAATTAAAATGAGGCTTAATTGCTTCATAAGATTTCCAAATGATTTTCACCACAAATGAGCCTTCAATTTTGACATGAGCAATAGTGATCAGTAGAGTGTGGAGACTAATGTTATTCCAACTAGATTTACCTTAGGGAGAACTAGATGAAATATAGTTATGTAGGAGGTTTTTCAAGATTTATTATCTTTGATGTATTTGACAACCCACTTAACACATAGGGAAATTCTATGTTTGTATATATCATTGATCCCCATATACCTCCTTTATCATGAGGAAGATAACAAATATCTTAGGCAACTTTATGGAACCCCTGAGATTGTTTGGAATTAGACCAAATAAAATATTTGAGGATCTTAACCAGTATGTTATAAGAGGGTTTAGAGGGACCTCGCATGAGGAATAGTAAACATGAGTGGCATCTAGAATATTAGTACACATTTTAAATTTCCCTGCCAAAGACAGGGTTTTTGATGACTCAATATGCCACCTTTTTCTCTAATTTATTTATGGCATATTTCCACAACTCAGCAAGGTAACTATCAAAGGAAAATGGGATGTCAAATAACTTGAACTATTCTTGTATGTGAATCCATTTCCACTTGTAGTGGTGTAACCAATTTTACATAGGCATCATACTTTGTCTGAAGTATTGGGTTTTTCTCCACTTCCAAGTTGGAGCTAGAAGCTAGACAAAAAAACCCAATATGTTGCATAGCCTCTTTGAATGATTTTTCTTGATCTTCAAGAGTGAGTATATTATCATCATAAAAAATGGCCATTCATGAGTTGAGAGGATCTATCAAGAATAAAAATACCCCAAATGAGACCCAACTCATCTCTATATGTCAATAGATACACAAGATATTTATCAAATAAAACACATAATGTTGGAGTAAAGGGTAAATCTTGACGTATGGAGAGAAAGAGGCCAAAATTGTCAAATCTGGGGCCATTGATAGTGAGAGAGGTTGAGGCATATAAGAATAGGGTTTGGACATTTGAAATAAATAATTGGCTGAAGTTAAGATCTGGGAGCATGGCTAGAATGAAAGTCCACTCAAAATCAAGCTTGAGAAAGATGGTTTTCTAACAAGAGGATCTCGCCCATTCCATACCTTCCCACACAACTATAAGGTTTCATATTATATACCTAGTTTTAATAGATCATGTTTGCTTAGGTTTGATAATGGAGGTAAGATAAGCTGGAGGCAGTTGGAAAGAGATTTAGAAAGAATATTGTATGAAACATTAAGAAGACTAATGGGGCACCTGTTGGTGATAATTTTTGGGTCACCAACATTGATATTAATTTTATATTATCTTTATTAATGTGGGAACCCAAAGATTTATTTTGAAGAGTTTATTTCTAGACTTAGAGCAAATCAGCTCAACAAACTCCTAGGTTGCTTTATAAAATTCACAGGGTAATCCATCAATGCATGAAGCTTAGTCATTACTCATGCAATGTAAGGCATGAGATCTATCATGAAGAGACTTTGGCATATCACATGAATTTTGATCAACAAGCCTAAGTTTGTCAAAAATGACATCAATGAATTCCTGCAAAGCCCAAGCTTGCTCAATTTTTTCTTCATGGGCTTGGAAAACTACTTTATAGTGGTCCATAAAAGCAACTAATATGTTAGGGAGATTGGTGAGTCTAAACTGGGATAACTTTATGGCATTGATTTTATCTCAAGATTTTTTGGCTTTGAGATATTTGAATAATTATTTGGAAGCCATATCACCAACTTTGATCCAATGGAGGCAAGTGTGAAGTTATGTTTGTTTGGATACATGGTTGTCTACCACCTTGATTTTTTGTTTGAGAGAGGTGGTCTGGGCTTGCATTTTTAAATCAAAGGGATTTCACTCAAGGAGAGAGTAAATCCTCTTATATTCTTTGAGCATAAACCTATTAGTCTGATTTTGAATATAAGAATTTTTTTTGTCATAATGGTAGAGAAAGGTGGTGGTGTAAAAGATGACCTCATGATCCGGGCAAAAATTCATATGACAATTTGGGTGATGGGTCCACCCCAATTGATGACAAAACTTTTGGGAGCCATAAATTTTGCACCGTAGCTCCAATTGACTCACCGTTTGAACCATTGGAAAGATAATAATGAGGGGAAAGTCATGAGATGGCATGGGTATCCACTCAATGAAATTTGACCCCCTAAAACCCAACGAAAGTGTCCCAAATTTTGATTTTAATAATGCAGTCTAAAAATAGTAAGTTACTAAAAATAGTAATTCTTCAAATTCTGTATTGTTGTAAATCGTAGAAGTCAAACCAATTCATCTCCATCAAGATTGGTGACCTTCCACATCCTCCCCACACCTTCAAAACATGTATAACTAAAGATGTAACCTAAAATGAAAATTAGACATCTCTTCTCAGAGATAAACATATATTTGGGTCTGCAAATTTGATCAATAAAACATCTCTTCTTAGAGATAGCATTATTTGAATTATTTTGTTCTTGTTTCTTGAATTATCTTTCAACCAAAGCTTTTTAGTTTTGGATCAGTGGTATCAGAGCGGTTTGTTTTTAGAGTGTATGATCCCAAGAATGAGGTTAGATTATAGGAAGCTTGGGTGGAAAATCGAACCAACAAACTATCCACTTAGTCTCTCCAAACAACTTCAAATGGTGGACAACACTGAGACATCCAATCATTTTAAGGAAATGGTGAATGAATCCCTCCAAAAAATTAAGCACAGATGCTACAACAATTCGCTCAAATTCTCCAACAAATCTTGATGGGAAATTTTGGCTCCTCATCTGCAATTGCACATCCTTTTAGTGCCCCAACACCCTTCAAGGTTTAGGTGAATTTTGATATCCCTACATTTGAAGGAAAAATCAATGTTGATGTAGTAGAAATTTGTTGGATCAGTTGTCATCTTATTTTTCTATAAATAAATTCACCGATAAAGAGAAGATTACTTTTGCTCTTCTGAAAGCATCATTGCCTGTCAAAAATTGGTGGGAAGTGTACAAAAAGAGATTCAGTGCAGATGATATTGGCCTTGAGATAGAACCTACTTGGGATGATTTCATAGAAGCTATGAAGGAAGAATAATACCCCATTGGAGCATATGACGATCTATATATAGAGTGGCAACAACTTCACCAAGGTAAGAAACAATCTGTTCAAGATTACACTGATATTTTTCATTCTCTATCTGCATTATTGGGCATCCAAGAAAGTTAGAAACATAAGGTTCTCAAATATCGTGATGGACTACAATGGTACATACAGGGAGAAATGGAACTCTTCAATTTGGAAACCCTTGGTGAGGCGTACAAGTTTGCAGTGAAGATTGAGCAGAAGCATGGAAGAATGAATACAAAGAGTTAGCCTTCAAAATGGAGAAGTAACAAAGAAGGTCAAACACGAGGCCAAAATTGGAAGAAAAAAGAAGGAAAGGCTAGGAAGTGGTGTGATTATCACAAATCTGGAACTCACTCCAAAGAAGAATGTCGAGCCATCAAGTCTCTGCTTTCTGAGTCACAATCCTCAACATCTACTACTCTACCTCATACAGACCCTATAGTTGAAGAAGAGTTTATAGATGTTGAGCCTGAAGCCATTATTGCTTCATCACAGACCCATGAGGAGAGGCTTGATGACAAGGAAAGGTTGTTTCAGTCTAAGTTATGGGTGAAAGGTAAGCCTCTGCATTTCATTCTTGATAGTGGAAGTCAAAATAATTTAATCTCTGCTAATGTTGTGAAAAGCCTAAATTTGTCCATGAAGCCTCACCCAAAGCCATACAGTATTGGATGGTTGATTCCAGGGAGAAACCTCCATGTCACCCACCAATTTATTCTCTCATATGCAATAAAACCCTTCTAAGATGAGGTCTTATGTGATGTGGTCAATCTAGATGTTTATGATGTAGTCTTTGGTCAGCCATTCATGTATGATCGACATGGCATATATGAATCAAGAACTCAAAGGATTACTCTCACTCTTCAAACAAGGTGCTATAGGGTACTAGAGGTACCACCTTCTACACATGTCTCTCTGATTAGTGCCAATAAATTTATTCTCATGGTGGTCAATCCACAAGAATCCAAAAGGATTGATGGTCAGATAGAAATGGTGAACAATTGGGCCCTGCACAGTTTCATAAATCACAGTCCCTTCCAAGTCTGCATTAGGAATCAAATCAAAGTACAAATACCAAAATTGATGAAAAATATTGATGAAATGGGGACCATTTCTTCTTCAATTAGGGAGGAATGATCCGGGCAACAATTTAGATGACAATTCGGGTGATGGGTCCACCCCAATTGATGATGAAACTTTTGGGAGCCATAACTCTTGCACCGTAGCTCCAATTGACTCGCCATTTGAACCGTTGGAAAGATAATAATGAGGGGAACCTCATGAGTTTTCATGTATCTTTTCTTGATAAATTTTTACACCTTAAAACCCAATGGAAGAGTCCTAAATTTTAATTTTAATAGTGCAGTCTAAAAATAGTAAGTTACTAAAAATAGTAATTCCTGGAATTCTGTATTATTGTAAATCGTGGAAGTCGAACCAATTCATCTCCCTCAAGATTAGTGACCTTCCACATCCTCCCCACACCTTCAAAACATGCATAAATGAAGATGCAACCTGAAATTTAAATCAGAAATCTCTTCTCAGAGATAAGCATATATTTGGGTCTGCAAATTTGATCAATAAAACATCTCTTCTCAGTGATAGCATTATTTGAATTGTTTTGTTCTTGTTTCTTGAATTATCTTTCAACCAAAGCTTTTGAGTTTTGGATCACCTCAATCCACCACTCTATCTAGTTGGCAACATAAGGTGGTCAAGGTATGATATTCAAAACTTAGGAAATGAGATGGATGGCATCCTCGAGGTAGAGGAAGGAGTTGTTTAGGAGGAATTGATTGTGTAACTCTTTAAAGTGGTTATTACTCCACTCCACTCAAAAAATGATAATATTTTAGTATGAGATAACATATTCAAAGTGCACGATGACATGACATACATTGGTATTATAAAAATAAAATAAATTTTATTCTAAAAGCATATAATGGTCCAATCTCTTAAGGACCTTATCAATGTTGGTGGGGTAATTGGACCACATAAACCAAGTAGTGTAAGTTAATGTTCATCATTGGAAAATAAGGTTCACCAAATCTCACCATTATTAAAAGTAATACCATTCCTCATGTTATCATATACACCATCTCGTCGACATAGCACCAACCTTGTCCTTAGGACTCTTCAACATATTAAAATTCTTGCACACAAGACAAGTGGCAAGGGGTAGGTTGTTAGCCAAATATCATCATAAATCGGATCTATTAGGACCATCATTATAGACATAGATGTTAATAATCCCTAATTAATGTCAACTAATATCAAAGAGAGTCTAAATAGCCTTGTGTGATGGATCGACCCTCATGGAAACTATTAAGGAAGAATTTTTTATTGAAACCAATATAATGGTGTCTCTATTACCTTAAGTTATACTAAAATTAAGTTACATACCCAAAACTAAATTTAGAGTCATCCAAAACCTCAAATTTACCTTCAAATCATGATCCACAATGATCTTCTCTAAAAACCATGTAACCTATACACCTCCTTTACAAATCTCTTTGTAAGGGTAGGTGCATCATCCATCAAATTATCTGGTATGAAGTGAGCCACATTGGTTAATTTTGTCAAAAACTACCAAGATCATATCATGCTTATTCTGTGACATTGAAAATACTTAGACAAAGTCCATACTGATCACCTTCCATTTCCATTCTAGAATATCATGTGGATATAGCAATCTAGCCAAATGCACATCCTTAACTTTCACTCACTGACACTTAAGACAATGTGATACATAATCTGCTACATCTTTCTTGTTATTTTCTTGAAATATAGTGGCCTAAGCTCTACCATGAGCTTGGTTACACCTAGATGTCTTGAATAGGGGGCATCGTGTAATTCCTTAAGCACTGTGATCTACAGATTCCCTCGATCTGACACATGTATCTGTCCATTGTAATGCAAAAGACCATCACTCTCCAAACTAAATCCTTTGTACTAAGGATTCTAAGAATTTTTAGATAATTATTTTTTGACTTGATCATAAAATTCATCTCCTAGAGAGGAGTCAATCCTCTGATCTCTTAAGGTGCTCCTAATAGTAGCTATAGCTTTTATATACCTTCTGTGACTAAGGGCATTAGCTACTCTATTATCCTTGCCTTTGATGTAACTGATATCAAAATCATAGTCAAAAAAATATCAAGACACTATATTTGATGAGCATTCAAATTAGGTTGGGTGAAAATATAATTGAGTCCCAAGTTGTCCGTCTTGAGCTCAAAAGGTTTTCCCAACAAGTAATGTCGTCATACTTGCAAAGTTTGAGCAATCACTACAAGATCCAAATTTTGAGGGGCATAATTCACCTCATATGGCTTAAGATTTCATGAATCATAAGCCATTATTACTCCATATTTCATCAGGAATCCACCTAATCCATCCATTGATGCATCAATAACCACTAAAAATGACAATTGGGGTCTATAACTCTTAACACTGGTGCAGGCATAAGCCTTCTCTTCAACTCCTAGAAGCTAGTTTGTACTTCTCTAACCAAAAAAACTTGTTATTCTTCCACTTCAAGGAAGTAATTGGGTTAACTATCTTATAAAATCTTAAATGAACTTATTATAGTATCTTGCCAATCCCATGAAGATTTTAACCTCATGCACATTCTTCGGTGTTGGCCATTCCATAATGGCTCTAATATTTTTTGGATCTAAAAAAATACCATCTACAGAGATAATGTGTCCCAAATACTTCACTCTCTTTTGAAAAAATGTAAACTTAGATAACTTACCATACAACTTATGCTTCCACAACCAATTTAAAACCAATTCCAAATGCTGAAGGTGCTCTTCTTCATTCTTTGAATAGATGAGAATGTCATCAAGAAGAACTAATACAAATTGGTTAAGATAATATTTGAACATGTTGTTCATGAGATTCATAAATGTTGTTGGAGCATTAGTTAGTCCAAATGGTAATACTATAAACTCATAGTGCCTGTATTAAGTTCTGAATGTTATTTTCAAAATGTCCTCATCCTGAATCTTCAACTGATGGTATCCTTCTTGAAGATCAATATTATAAAATATTGTTGCTCTCGTATTTGATCAAAAATATCATCTATAAGAGGTAGTAGATACTTATTTTTTATGGTTGCCTTATTCAACATTCTATAATCAATGCATAGTTTAAGGTTTCCATCTTTCTTCTTGACAAAGACAACTAGTGCACCCTATGGTGACATGGTTGGCCTAATCAACCCTTTATCCAATAAATCTTGAATTTGAGCCTTCAATTCAACCAAATCTATGGTTATCATCATTTATGGTGCCTTAGACTATGATTTCAAACTAGGTATGATGTCGATAGAAAAATTGAACTCATGTCTAGGAGGTAAACCCAACAACTCTTTTGGAAACACATCATGAAAATATCTAACAAATGGGTAATCTTCGAGAGATGGTTATTTGGGTTCCTCCATTTTATTTATCTTGATGATAATGTTTGGCACCTTTTTCCCTTATCCTTCTTAAGTTACATAACTAAAATCTAACTAAGCTTCAACTCTCTCTTTTCACCTTGAATTTATCTCTGATTCTTGAAATCATCAAGAAACTCAACCTTGCTCAAGTAGAAGTCAAATTTGGCTTTATGTTTTGTCAGCCAATTGAATCCCAAGATAACATCATATGAACCTAGAGTTGTTATATACAATCTCCAACTATTGTGAATTCAGGCAACCTAATATTTGCTTTAACTAAACACCTATCTACCATGACTTTTATGTCATCCCTGTAATGTACTAACCATGTGTTTTCCATTATACTAGTTCTCTAGTAAAATTAATAAGCATCCTAGGAGATATAAAACATTCAGTGGATCTTGCATCTATCTGAATAGAAACTGGATAGTCAAATAAAGTACCTAATAGCTCAATAAATAATCCCTGATATGTGGCCTATCGATTATTGACTGCTATATGAATCCACTACTAAAAACCACCCTATTGAGGATTAAGGCCTTTGCCCTTTGACTTGTCTTATAGATAATCATGAGCATTATGATCCTCTCTAAAAATGAAACACCCTTCTAGTGGTCCTTTCTTGATATTTTGTTGGTTTCTCTTGAAACCATCCTTGGATTCATTACCCTATTTATTATTTCCTAATCCATTGTTGAACTTAATATTCTAGTTTTTAAACTGATTCCTAGAGTCTCCACTCCTCTGTTTCCAATTTTTCTTCTTGAAGGTTGACTTAGAATTTCCAAACCTCTTCTTGAATTTATCCTTGGCTTGCAAAAGAGTTTTCATCTTTTGCTTCTATTTGACCACCTTGTTGAAGACCTAGTCCATGGTGGAAGGTCTATGAACATCTACCTCTCCACTAATCTAGGTCCTCAAACCCCTGATAAAATTCCAAATTTTGAACCATTCATCTCCCTAATACTGAGGTACATACTTCAACAGTTTAATGAACTACTCTTAATACTTGTTCACTGACATATCACCTTGCTTCATATTCTAAAATTTTGTGAGATTTTGATCAAAATATAGCTATGGGAGCCATCGTGATCTAAATGAAGCCACAAATTGATCCCAAGTGGTGGTGGTAAAATTTAGATTCATTTCCAACCTTTTGTTGGCCCACCACATAGTTGCCTCGCTAACCAATTGGTATGCTTCCCAAACCACCTTGGTGACCTTAGAGTAGTTTTTAATTTTAAAATACTTCTCTATTTATATCAACCATACCTTAGCTCTATCACCCAAAATGGTTCCATCAAAATTAGGTGGGTTCACCTTCTTCATGTCTTGAGCCAACTCCATAGCAACTTTTGTTCCAGCATCCTACAGATTATCCTTCTCAACTAGATGCTCTTTAGGTTTGTATTGTTGTTCCTCTCCTTTGTGGCCATAAACCACCTACTCCAGAGTTGCTATATGATCTCTAGTCTCATTCATGATTGAGAGAAGTTGATCCATCTTTGATGATTGTTTAGCAGTAAATTAGTTAGAATCAAATGGAGGGCTGTTATCACTAGCATTCAAAGGACCCTCTGTAAGAACTCTCACTTTCACCATCCTTCTTTCTATCAATATAAGGATATGAAAATGTTAGTGGACTCATTATGTCCTAGAGTTCGAGCCATAGCTTTGATACCATATGTAACATCCCCACTAGGATCTACCTAAAAATACATAATTTTTTTCTTTAAATAACACATTTACATAAATAACTACATCTCGAGAGTCTATCAAATATTATAAAAGTATTCATGTGAAATCATGAAAGTAATTCACATTACACTACAAATTATGGATCTCTAATATCATGAGAGTATGATAACTATAATATAGAAAGTAATTATAACATTTCAATCTCAGCTGATCTAAATATACAACCACCACTATCAATGTGCATCAATATATAATTACAACTCTTCATGACAATTTTAAATAAAAATTACAAAATAACATAATATACAAATAATATACTTGGCTTCCCTAGAGCATAGTTACCAAACTTCAAGTATCTATGGTAATCTCAAGAGTCATCTCGATAAGTAGTACTATTTTGGGGAGGGAGAGCATCATCTGAGTACTTTTTCACACCAATCATAGACCAATGATCCCCTACACTAATCCCATCAGGGAATGTTTGGTTGAACAATTTTGGTCCTCTAGACCAAAATTGAGCACCCCCTCTTTTCCCTTCTTTTGCAGGGCCTATTAGCCAGTTTTTGATGAGTTCACTCCACTGTAATCTTATGGGTTTTTCTTTTTAATAGGCCTATTTCCATAAAAAAACCAAGTGTTTTGAGTCTTTTAAGTATTTAGGTTCATTTGGAACTCATTTTGATCCTAGATGTTTAACAGAGCAACCAAGTCACTTCAGAGGGCCTTTTAGCAACAGAATAGATTAGACCAAGTTCAAAGGGTAGGGGTCTTTTAAAAAATTTTGAAGGGTATGTATCCTTGTAGAAGGCACTTAGGTGCCAAACAGTACCTTTGCAATTATTTTGAAAAGTGACTTCGAGGTCGGGAAGGCCTTGCGAGAGGCAGGAAATCGATAAAATGGACCTTTATAAAAGGTTTAAGGGCCACTTTGGGCTTAAGGTGTCCTTACAAAGGGTACATGTTCAAAGAAAAAGGCCAAGGTATAAATTTTTAAAGGAGTATTTCCTTCGAAAAAGTGACAAGCCAAGAAATGGATTTCTTCGGACAAAATGTCTAAAAAAAATCCATGAAGAAACCTAAGGAATGAATTTCTTCAAACAAAATGTCTGAAGGAATTCATTCAAATGTTTTATCTAAATAAATTCACCAAGGAAATCCAAGAATAATGCTAAAGGCGTGAATTCCTTTGAACAAAATGTCTGAAGGAATCCCTTCGGACTTTTTGTTCGAAAAAAATTGACAAGATAAAAGCCTGAAGGGTAGGTGCCCTTTCGGAGGACACTTGACCATCAAAAAAGACCTTCTCATTTTTCCAAAGGGTCACTTTCTCTTTGAGAAAAGTCTGTTTGAAAAAAACTGAAGGAATTGCCAAAAAAGGATGACAGGTCCATGAATATCAATTTTAAGGTAATAAGCTAGTCGTTGATTTTCAAATATCTAGTGATGGACCTGCGAATGTCAAATTCAAGGTAGTGAAAGAACCGTTAGTTTTCAAATGGTGACAAGACCATGGATGTCAATTTTATGGTGATAAGATATCCATTGATTTTAAAATGTTTGATGATGGGCCCATGAATGTCAAATTTAAGAAGATGGGTTAGCCATCGAAGAAAGGCCAAAGAACAATTCTTTCGGATATTTTGTCTGAAATAATTCAAGAGCATGGGCCCTAAGTGTCATTAAAGGTGGGTGTCAAGGTGGCAAACATAAAGGAAGAATTCATTTGGATAAAATGTTTGAAGGAATTAAAAGGTCCAAAAGCCTGAAGGTAGACTCAACAATTGCCAAGGAAGGACCCTGAGAGGAAAAAAAGGGATAGCCCCAAGAACTTGAATTGATAGGAAAAAGACAAGAAATAGCAAGAAAAGAGGAAAGCAGAGTGGGTAATCTAGAACGTATCCATGCACATATAAGACAAACACTCAGAATGCTCTAAGTGGTGTGGCAAGTCAAGTGCATGAATGAACAAGACTACTCCAAGTGGCACATGAGGTGTTGGCAGGAGAAGTAAATGCTTGCAGATGGAATAGTATCCATAAATAACCATCAAGAGGGCTGCATGAGATTTCAAGAAGACGGCCTAATTTTCCTTGTGTTTGACATTAATGAATAGCCATTAAGGGGAGTTATGGGAGAATTCAAGGAAAAGGCATGGCCTAGAACGTGGTAAGAGATGGCCTTATTGTTCAAGGAGAAAAATCACCCATGCTTTAGCAAGAGTGTTTAATGTAGCTTGGGCAGAAAAGTCAATATCTGGGACACCTAAAACATGGCTCTTACAGGTGAATTTATGGGAAGATGACAACAAAATGGGTGATTTCCTCTTGCTAAGGTGTTTAATGCGGCATGGGACATTTGCTCTTAAAAGGGTCAAAGTGTCTTTCTCCAATTTTTATATATTGTAACCTCTCAGCTTTGTATTGGATCTCTTAGCTTTGTATGGCGAATCCCTGAATAAATTTACCTTTAATCAAAATAAGTGTTTTAACTCTATTTGAGCTTACACTTGTGCATATGCCTGTGTATTGTCTTATGTTCAGTCATTTATTTTAATGCTTTCATAGGTTGATCTTAGCATATCTAGTGTATTCTAGATCCTCTTCTACAGGTCAACAAGAAGTGCTCAGGTTGAAGTATTGGTGCAGGTGAGCAACTGTCCAACATTGTATCTCCAAGACACCTCTGATAGGTTCTTGACCCTTATACCTCCATCAAACCCCTTGTTGAAGCATTGATGCAAGTAGTTTCTTATTCAAATGAAGTGTCTGTTCACTCCTTTCAGTGTAAGTGTAGGTAAAAAACTGAGTAGACTAATCAATTTTGGTGCATCACCACCTTAGCTAGGTTCTACTTTTGTAGTATCCCTCTCTTTTCATTCCCCCCATTGTTAGCAGTAGAAATTTAGGACCTCAAGGTGCATCAAGGGGAGCTAGCCCTTAATCGAAAGATTCATTCCTCAAACCCACTACCCATAGTAAGAGGAATGTTTCCATTGTGCCACGTGGAAGAAAGGAACTAAGTTTCCTTTCAAATGGTGCAATCCATAGTGTCAACATTTTTTTGCACGCCTGATAGGACCATTTTTTTTACATCCTATGAAGTTTTAGAATTGGTGCTGGTCTTGTTACTGTAAAAGAACTATAATCTAGCATCTGGCGACTCCATTTTAAGAAACCAGTTTCTAGTTAGTGATTAGCCTGGCATCCCATGCCTAAGGTCACCACAAGATCTTCTTCTAGGGTTGTTTATTTCAAATTTGTTGAGCTACCTTTGAACTCAGCAAAAAGGCTAAGTTTTGCAATGACTCATCCTTACACAACAAACTAGTTTCCCAGACCTGCCATAAGATATACCTACACAAGAAGACCCAGGTTGAATCTTGTCATAGCCATGGCTTTGTCTTTTATGGCCTTCAATGGTTAGAGTCCTTTAAACCTTCTACAATATGACCCAATTCTAGGGACAACTCTTAAGAGTGTTCCTCCCTTTAGTGGAGAGGGACCAATCACTGTTATTGAGCATCTCAGAAACATAGCCAACCTCTACAATATCCATAATGTCACTGAAGAAAATGTAGCCATCAGGCTACTGGCCTTTCCCTTCAAGATTAAAGTTTTACATTGGTATGGGACCTTGCCTATGAATTAAGTTGGCTCATGGAATGAATTAGGCACCCTCCTGACAAATAAGTTAGGAGAGAAAAGTGACCATTTGTCTCTAGTTGATCAATTTACCACTATAAAGAGAGCTCTACATGAATTTATGTAGTATTTTAACACTACGTTCCAAAAGACTTGAGATAGAATCCCTATTCTAGCGAGGTTGACCCCAAGCTATGATTTCCTATACTACTTAAAGGTATTGAATATCGACATTGTTGTCATGATACAGTCCATGGGTGAACAAGGTTTACCCGCTACTTATGAAATAACCATAGCTACAAAAAATTATTTGGTGCATGTAGGAAAGATAGCTCCTAGACCTTATATGCCACTCTTTCTAGATTTATAGCCCTCAGTTCAGCCTACCACATCCACTTTAGCTCCTCTACCTAGTGTAGAAAGGTCGGCTACTACCCCTGCAAATGACCTCCAGGAGGTTAAGATTTTATTATAGAGTGTTACCAATGAATTAGTGGCCCTTACGAGGCAACAAGCTCAAATCTATCAGCCAAATTAAGGGTACCAAAAATTCAGGTAGACAAATAGACCTCCATTCTAGAATTATAATCAAGGGTAGGGTCAGATTATCTAGGTCAGACCTTATCAAAGTTATAATCCAAGTGCCCCTTCATCATTCAGTGCTCTTGTTCCCACTCAAAATAATTTGGTACATGAATAAGTTAATTATCCACCCCTAAGGTATGGTCAAGAACAGGTTGTTTATGCTAATGAGCTACCAAATCAATGTATGTACACACAAGGTGATCATATAGCCCAATTCCCAAGTTTTGAGGTGTCAACACAATCTGGAACAGATAGAAAACAAAATCAATCTTATTCCACTCTTATGAATCACTTAGAAAGGGAGTTCTATGTAGTCAAATATGTGGGGACCACAAATAATTAGGATGATTATATTTTAGCCAACACCAAGTCTAAGAAGAGATCTATGGAGGAAGCTCAAGCAACCACTCAAACATCTGCGGCATCTTTTTCATCATAAGTGAACCATAAATTTCCCAATTACGGACCACCAGTTGCAGCTTTAACTCGGGTTACACCTCAAGTTGCAAATGCCCCCAAGGAGGACTCAAAAGGGAGCAACCCTCCAATAAATATGGTTGACCAAATGAAGAAGCTACACATGAATATCTCATTGTGGGATTCCTTAGTAATGATAGTACAAAAGGATATACCTCAAAATGAATTACATGGGTTGAGTGAGCAAGCTGTCCCAATAAAGGCTAATAATGTGTTGATTGTGAATGGGGCTCCTCCCACTAGAGGTCAAGAAAAGAAGGATAAAAAGGGCCCCCCTTTCTACCTATCCTTTATTATTGGTGATTTATTGTTCCAAAATTGTATTATTGATAGTGGAGCAAGCAGCTCAGTAATACCCAAATGCATGACTGACAAGCTAGGACTCAAATATGAGGAAATGACCAAGGGATTTATGCAGTTGGATGGATCACTAGCCAAGACATTGGGAGTGGTAAAGGACTTGAATCTAACTCTCCATGCCTATCCAACCTTATTTTTTCCCCATGATGTGGTAGTGGCAAATGTTTCCCCTTACTTCGCCCTTTGCTTATCTAGGTATTTCATGTCCAAGATAGGTGGGTACTTAGCAGTAAATTGGTCTTACATGGTTTTTAGGATAAAATATGGAACCAAAGTGAAGATTAAATCAAATCCTATCCACAAAGATCACCTGGATCCATACTCACGCAAGGTGGCAAATGTCAGCTATTCCATCATTGATGAAGAAGAATTCTAGATAGACCAATCACCACCATCTTCCCTTGAAAGAGTTGTTGACCTACACCTAGATGAATGGGGAAATGATAATTTTGAACATGATCCTTACAAGTTCATTGAAGAGGTAGTTCTTGGAATTTATTGCATGCATGAAAAGGATACTTTCATGCCAAATTTGATGAAGGAAAACCAAGAGAGTTGTGGTTTATGGCAAATTTTCTTCAATGGATCTAGGAGCAAGTTGGGAGTTGGTGGTGGAGCAATTTTGATTTCACCTTCAAAGAAAAATTAATTTTCAACTTTTAGGTTTCAATTCTCCTGCACTTGCAATGTAGCAAAATATGAATCTTTTTTTCATGGTTTAGAGTGGGCAAGAAAAAGAGGAATCAAAGAATTATAAGTTTTTGGAGACAACGAGTTAATTATAAACCAGGTGAGAGGTCAAAACTTGACCAAGAATTCCTTGCTCAAGTATTATAAGCATAGGGTGTGGGACCTAATGGAAAGATTCTCTACTTTCAACATCATTTCCATCCCAAGAGAACAAAATAAGCATGTAGATAGATTAGCAGTAGTTGGTGCTCAGTTTGACATTCCCAATGGAATAAGTCAGGACAACAATCAACACTATTTAAAGGTAATAATAAGACCCTCCATACCTAACAATGTTACCAATTGGTAGGTGTTTGATAGTGACCAGTAGATAGCACTTTTATTATAAGAGGCTGAGTTTGCTTTTAGGAATCAATCCAAGCTGCAGCAGTAGTATGATGGCCAGATTGTTTAGGTGAAGAACAACAAACTTCCTAAGGGTTTGGTCACTCTTGAGAGCATCTTCAATGAGGATGACCAACTCAAAGATGACAAAACAAGCATCACAACCAAGAAAGAGAATTATGAAAGAGTCAAAATATTCAAGGATAGGTTGCTTGCACTTGGCAAGGTATGTACAAATGAGGAAAGACATTCTTTCATTTTATTATGCCAAGAGTTTGCCAATGTCTTTGCTTGAGAATATGGCTATTTAAAGGGGTTTAATCCAAGTTTGGCCCAACACATCATTGAGATGGAAGAAAGTATCAAACCTGTCAAGAAAAAATAGATATCAATCAACCCAAGGATTGAGCCTCTCATGAGGTTGGAACTCACCAAGCTAATTGAGTCTAAGATCATTTTTCCTATCAAATAGTTTTCTTGGTTGGCCAATTTAGTCCCTGTTAGGAAGAAGAATGGGGAGATCAGATAGTGTGTTGATTTTAGAGACTTGAATAGAGCCTCATTAAGAGATCACTATCTCCTCCCAAGTATGGAACAGATTCTCTAGCTGGTGATAGGTAGTGAATGATTCTCCCTTCTAGATGGGTATTTTGGATACAATCAAATTTTGGTGCAAGATTGCGACCAGTAAAAAACAACATTCACTACCAAGTGGGGAACTTTCACCTATAGGAAGATGCATTTAGAGCTGTTAAATGCTGGAGATACTTTCTAATGAGATATGGATATGGCCTTCTAAGGTTTGATAAATGATATAGTGCCAGTTTATCTTGATGATGTGACAGTCTTCTCCAAGGAGGTAGGACAACATCTAACACACCTGAGGTAAATATTTGAGAGGTGTAAAGAGTTTGACATCACTCTCAATCCTAAGAAATGTGTGTTTGATGTCCATGAAGGCAAACTCTTGGGTCATGTCATTTCAAAAGGAGGCTTGACCATTGATCTAGAAAGAGTGCACGCCATTTAGCATTGTCCTTGCCTAAACACAAAAAGGGTCTGCAAAGTTTTTTGGCAAAATAAACTTTATTATGAGATTCATCCCTAATTTTGTTGAACTAGTCAAGCCACTAACTTCTATGCTAAGGAAGGATGAGACGTTCACATGGATAGTAATGAGGAGAGATAGCTTCAAAGGTATCAAACAAGCTATCACCCAGGCTCCCACCCTAAGTAGTCCAGACTTCTCTAAGGACTTCAATCTCTATACCTTTGGAAATGAAGAGGTAATATTTATTATGCTCACTCAAGTAAATGGTGAAAATTTAGAATAACCTCTTGCATTTTTTAGTAAGGGCTTAGAGGGATATGAGGTTAGATACACATATGTTGAGAATCAAGCACTTGCAGTCATACGAAGCTTGAAGAAATTCAGACATATGTTGTCTAATAGCAAGATTTACATCATGGTGCCACATCTTAGTGTAAAGGACTTCTTACTGAGCCGTGACTTGAATGAAAAAAGGGCAAGGTGGATCACCAAAGTAATAGAGTATGATGTGGAGATCAAGACCACCAAACTGGTAAGGGGAAGAGTGTTATGCGGACACCTCACTACAGACCTCAAAGAACCAAAGGAAGGTGTTTTGATGCTTCATGATGAAGCTGCAGCAGAAGTACTTGTAATCATGAAGATCTGGGCATAAAACATGGTTCATTTGCTTCGAATTGGTGAGTGTCCACAAGGCCTTGATAGAACTAAGATGAGATATTTTAGGTTTCAATCTCTTCCTTATGTCTTGGTTGATGGAGTGTTATTTAGAAAGGACATTTTATGGGTACTCTTGAGATGCATTGATTTAGATCAAGTCGATAGGGTATTGTCCAAATTTCATGATGACCAGTTGGTGGTCACTTTACTCCCAAGCCCACAGTTACAAGGAATACGAGGGCTAGCAACTTTTGACCCACTTTGTTCAGAGACACTTATGCTTGGGTGAGGAGATGCTAGAAATGTGCTCTCTTTGATGGAAAATAGTGGTTGGTTGCAATGCCTCTGCAACCTATTCAAGTGGAATATCCATTCATGTAATGGGGTTTGGACTTCATATGGATGATCAACCCTCCTTCTAGTTCTAGCCAAAAGTGGGTCTTGATCGCTATAGATTATTTCATGAGATGGGTAGAAGCTATCAATTTGAAGGAAGCCAACGAGAGTGCGGTCCTAGACTTTTATAAAGGCTTGGTGATGAGATTTGGAGTCCCAACCACAATCATTTCAGAAAACACATTAGATTTTTTGGGAACCAAGATAAGTAAATGGGCATTAGAATATGACATCTATCTCAGTACTTCCTCCAACTACTACCTACAAGGGAATAGGCTAGCTGAGTCCACCAATAAGAACCTGATCAGGATCATTAAACAGATAATGCAAGAAAATCAAAGGACTTGGCATGCCAAGCTAAAGACAATCTTGTGGGCAGACATGATCACTTAAAAGAGGGTAATTGGCAATTCACCATACACACTTGTGTATGGAAGGGAAGCTAGACTTCCTATTTCACTTGAATTACCAGCCTTGGATCTTTCCCATCAATTGCAATCAGAAGAGAGTGACAGCATGGAGGTCAGATTTTATGAATTAATGGAGCTTTAAGAGGTAAGAGACCAAGCCATGGATGCCATGACTAACTGCCAGCAACAAAGAAAGAAACATTTTGACAAAAAATTCTCATCAAAGGACTTCTTAGAAGGTGACATTGTTTTGAAATGGGATGAAGACCGATCTAAACTTGGAAAGCACACAAAGTTTGATACCTTGTGGAGTGGTCCATATGTCATCACCTAATGCAAGCAACATAATGCATTCCAACTCTCTAGGTTAGATGGTGAAGAACTGCATATCCCAATCAATGGGATATATATTAAATATTGTCACTAACCTTATTTTATTATGTACATAATTTTCATATTTTTTCCTTATTTTTCCTAAGTGATTTTGTGCATGTTTGTAGTTTTTTAGCCTTGTCTGTGTTTTCTCTACCATTTGAGGTAAATATTCATTGGTTCTTAAGCTTTTCAAGGTTATTCCCAGCCTTTCAAGCTGTACCCTGACTCCATGCCTAATGGACGTTTAATCCACCAGTCTTCTCAAGCATAGCAGGCATGCTTCCCCTGTGAATCAGCAAATGTGTTGACCAATTTTAGTCCTATAGACCAAAATTGAGCACCCCTTCTTTTCTTTTCCTTTGTAAGGCATGTTAGCTAGTTTCTGATGAGTTCACTCCACTACAATCTTATGGGTTTTTCTCTATAGTAGGCTTGTTTCCATAAAAAACCAAGTGTTTTGAGTCTTGCAAGTATTTGGGTTGATTTGGAACTCATTTTAATCTTAGATGTTTAACAGAGTAACCAAGCCACTTCAGAGGGCCTTTTATTAGCAGAATAGACCAAACCAAGTTAAAGGCTAGGGGTCTTTTATGAAAGTCTGAAGGGTAGGTACCCTTGCGAAGTGCACTTAGGTGTCAAATAGTACCTTTGCAATTCTTCCAAAAAGTGACTTAGAGGCCAAGAAGCGCTTGTGGGAGGTAGGAAATTGATAAAATGGACCTTTATAAAAGCCCGAAGGGCCACTTTAGGCTCAAGGTGTCCTTGCAAAGGGTAGATGGTTGAAGCAAAATGCCAAGGCAGAAAGCCATATAGAAAGATTTCCTTCGAAAAAGTGACAAGCCAAAAAATGGATTGTTTCGAACAAAATGTTTGAAGAAAATCCATGAAGAAACCTAAGGAATGAATTTATTTAGATAAAATGTCTGAAGGAATTCCTTCGGACATTTTGTTTGAAAAAATTCACCAAGGAAATCCAAGAAGAAAACTAATGGCACGAATTCCTTCAGATAAAATGTTCGAAGGAATTCCTTCGGACTTTTTGTCTGATGAAATTCAACAAGACAAAAGCTCAAAGGGTAGGTGCCCTTTCGGAGGACACTTGACCACCAAAAAAGATCTCATTTTTCTGAAGGGTCACTTTCCCTTCAGGAAAAATTCATTTGCAAAAAGCTGAAGGAATTGCCAAAAAAGGATGACAAGCCCACGGACGTTAATTTTAAGGTAATAAGCTAGCTATTGATTTTTAAATATCTAGTGACAGGCTCGTGAACGTCAAATTCAAGGTAACAAAAAACCTGTTAGTTTTCAAATGATGACAGGGCCGTGGATGACAATTTTATGGTGATAAGATAGCCATTGATTTTTAAATATTTAATGACGAGCCCATGAACATCAAATTTAATAAGATGGATTAGCTGTCGGAGAAAGGCCAAAGAATAATTCTTTTAGATAAAATGTTCGAAAGAATTCTTTCAGACATTTTATCTGAAAGAATTCAAGAGCGTGGGCCCTAAATGTCATTAAAAGTGGGTATCAAAGCGACAAACATAAAGGAAGAATTCCTTCGGATATATATGTGTAATTATTTTAAAGAAATCATTTGGTTGGAAAATAGAGTGATACCCCAACTATTGTCACTCAACAGGGATAATATCATACTT
Source organism: Torreya grandis (assembly GCA_037957365.1). Lineage (NCBI taxonomy): Eukaryota > Viridiplantae > Streptophyta > Pinopsida > Cupressales > Taxaceae > Torreya > Torreya grandis. The sequence goes on from JARHVA010003488.1 coordinate 990,561, forward strand.
TTAAAGTTTAAATATAGGACTAATTTCACACGCTGAATATTATATTACAAATATAATAATAAAATCTTACAAAATATATATATATATATATATATATATATATATACGAGTTTCCATAGAAAATTATAATTGTATATAAGTTTCCATAATGAACGACTACGCCTAATTACCTAGCTGGCATAACAACTAAGTCGCCCTTAGCATTAACTTTCAGCTTATAATATATACATAGGTTGTATAGTATAAAACAGATATAATATTTATGATTTATTTGCTTATGGCTAAGAATTTTATTATCACCATACGACATCTTACTTTTATGCTAACTCATTGATGTAAAGTATACGTATATTTTGGAGGCTTAGTTGGTCGGTATGGTGAATGGGGTGACACCATACTAGTAGCCCATAAATTTTGTTAAGATTTAATACAAAATGGTAAGATTTCGAAACTATATTAAAAATATTTACAGCGATCTACAGTCTTCATCATGTATGCTATCGTGCAGCTCTCTTCTGGTAACAAACTATTAAAATATTACTATTCAATTTTACTGATGAGTAGGCAACTACTATGGCATGTTATCAATATGCTTAGCTGAGTATTCAGATCATAATATACATGATAGCTAACAAAATATCAGACTTATAACTCAGCTAACTCCCATATCAGACTAGCTGTAAACTACCTCTTTACCTAACGGTTTAACCTAGCACTCAATGCCTTTTAAAAGACATGTTCACTACATGTTTATAAATCTATATTGAGAATGTGTTTTGGTTTACTCAATATCTAGTTTGAATAAGTGATTGTTATAAAATTTACCCCACATACAAAGTAGAAATTAATATACACAATTTGCTAAGATCATTTCAGGAAAGTACAAATTAATATACACAATTTGGATGACTTATACGAGGACAATCTTTGATTCAGTGGTCTAAAACTTAATAGTGAAAATAATTGTTGATAAGGTCAAAATAAATAACCTTTTATGACCACTAGATTTCCCTGACTTATATCTCTATAAACTCCGTTAGCACCTTGTAAAGGTCAAACTCCACACAGACCCACTTGTTAGGGCGAGGGCAAAACTACCTATCTAGGTCAATTGTAACATCACATCCTATGAGAGAAACCATAATAACAAGTACATATAACATTAACATGGTGGGCTTGGGCGCACTTCCAGAATTTGAAATCGTTGGTTCGCAGGCAGGCAGGGCTCTTTCAGAATTGGAAATCGTTGGTCCGCATGTATGTGGGAAATTGGTAGTGGAGAATCAGGGAGGCGGTACAGACCTTGGAGGAACTACGGGAGGTGTTAATGTTGGGTCAGAATTTTTCGCCGATGTGAATAATGGAAAATCTTCAAGTAGATATGATCCTTTTTGTGGGATCCATATCTCCCAACTGGGTTCCCCTCCCGCTTTTCATGTGTTGGGGCAGGAGCTTGAAAAGGAGAAAGATAATGTTGATTTTAATAAGGAAAAATCCTTAGAAGGGCTGAAGGCAGAGTTTTCAGAACAAAGGGCGTGGTCATCTCTGTTTGGCAAGAAACCCACTGGAAAATCTATTTTCCCGCCGGTGACTGCTAAGTCTTGTTGTGATAAAGGTGAGTTTCAAGTTTTTATTCCAGATCCTTTAATAGATTTTTCTGTGACCTCCATGGATTTCACCCTAGTGGATAAATTTTTAGGAGCAAGCCCAGATCTAGAATCTCTTACAAAAATGGTTAACAGGAAATGGGTTATTCGAGGAGAGGTAGATATTGCACCAATGTTGAATGGTTTCTTCTTGTTTATTTTCAATTGTAAGGAAGACATGAATATGGTTCTTTGTGGAGGACCGTGGTCTTTTGGTAAATGTTCTCTCACTATTAAAAAATGGGAGCCTAACATGGATCTCTCAGATTTTTTTTTTAACCACTCCCATTTGGGTTAGACTTCCTGGCCTCCCTTTAGAGTTTTGGCATGAGGACAATTTTAAAGGTATTGCCAGTTCTTTTGGTGAACTTGTGGCATTGGATAATGCTACGGCTGCCAGAACCAAACTTCAAAGTGCTAGACTTTATGTTAAAGTGGCAGATCTGAATCATCTCCCAGAAAAGGTGGATCTAATATCCAAGCTTGGTAAAAAAACTCAAGAATTTTTTTTTGAAGATTTGCCCAACTCTTGCTATGCTTGTAAGAAACAGGGGCATCTGGTTAAAAATTGTCCCTCCAAAAGTAAAAATTATCCTAGTAGTGTTTCAGATGGGAAAAAGACCAAGGTCCAGCAAAAGAAAGTATGGAAACCCAAAGAAGATCATCGCCAAGAACAAAAGAATAATGAAGATTCTAAAGCTTTACATGCTGAGGCGGACAAAGAGCCTTCTTTTGAAGATCCTAAAGCTCCACAAGCTGAGGTGGATAAAGAGATTTCTTTTGAGAAAGAAGGACATGGGTTGCAATCAGATACCATAATACCTGTACAAAGAATAGATGATTTGACAGATCTATCAAAACAGATTGTTTTCTATCAAAGGATAGAAGATCGGTGGAGAGATGTTGATGACAAAATTGTGCTAGAGGAAGGTGAATTCTTCACTGAAGCTGGAAATAAATTAGAGGAGGGAGGTTTTCTTTTTTCTCAGTCCAGGGAGATCCAGGTGTTATCTCAGGTTGATAATGACTTCCCTTTGGAGGAGCTTCCTGTGAATGATAATGGAGAAAACTTAAAGCATATATTAAACCAAAGAAAAAGGGTTGAAAAAAAGACCAATACTAAGGGGGTAGAAACTAGAAGCGGCAAAAAAGATCAGCAAACTAAGGCAAAACATCTTGCTTCTACTCTGAATAAATCTGGAAAAAGAGATGAACAGCATTCTAAGGTGAAACCGGATGTTGGTTCTCCGGACAAACCTGGAAGAAGATCCACTAAGAAAACTAGAGAGCTAGAAAGTATGCAGAATATTGCTGATGGCATGTAGGCAACTATTCTGGATTTTACCCCTAAAAAATAGATATAAAATCATTACTTGGAATATTAGGGAGCTGAATATAAACTGGATATTGATGTTGTCCCTGTATAACCTGATTTTGATGCTACTATTTAGTAGGTTTCAGGAATGCTTTTCCTGGTGGTTGTTGATGCTTTATCTTTTTTTATTATGTTAAAGGGTTTTGGGGTCCCTTCAAAACCTGTTTTTACTTTAATCTAAAACATCACATCCTATGAGAGTGATGATTTCATGTATAAAATCCCAAAGGTTAACAAAATATCAGACTTATAACTCAACTAACTCCCACATGGTGATGCCAGACTAGCTGTAAACTACCTCTTTATCGAACGGTTTAACCTAGCATTCAATGCCTTTTAAAAGACATGTTCACTACATGTTTATAAATCTATATTGAGAATATGTTTTGGTTTACTCAATATCTAGTTTGAATAAATGATTGTTATAAAATTTACCCCACATACAAAGTACAAATTAATATACACAATTTGCTAAGATCATTTTTGGAAAGTACAAATTAATATACACAATTTGGATGACCTATATGAGGACAATCTTTGATTCAGTGGTCTAAAACCTAATAGTGAAAATAAGTGTTGATAATGTCAAAATAAATAACCTTTTATGACCACTAGGTTTCCCTGACTTAGATCTCTATAAACTCCGTTAGCACCTTGTAGAGGTCAAACTCCACACATACCCACTTGTTAGGGCGAGGGCAAAACTACCTATCTAGGTCAATTGTTACATCACATCCTATGAGAGTGATGATTTCATGTATAAAATCCCAAAGGTGAACTGACAGACCATGCAGCTCAACCTAGACAAGGATATAAAGGGAGACATTATCTAAAACATTAAAGTCACAGGACTAGGCAGACATATACACTAGTTGCACAAGAACCAGACATTACATGTCATAAAGATAAACTACATCTTAGAGGGCTCCTTCAAGTTAAACAAGAAAAAACCTTTGCTAAGGTTCTAGATTCTGGAGACATGGATGCCCAGCGGCTCCCAATGGTTGCAGAGCTAGTTATGTAGATAATCCTCTAAGGGGATACGACCAATAAAGTAAGTAATAACATAACAGTGTTCCTACAATTTATAACGTTATTCAATAGGTGCAATATGAATGCTTACCTCCAGAGTGGAGAGGCGCTTAAAGACTACCTTATCGTAGGCCTTCAAAACAAACTTTTGAGCTCGCTTGGGTGTCATTAGCTCCAACTCTTGTATCAAGAGATATAATAGAGTGTGGAGAAGCCATAAATAATGGGTTGACCCACCTAAAGGGCGATGTACCAAGAACAATTAATGAGTTACATCCCTCGAAAATATAGTAGGACAAGCAGTTTGGGCAAGGTAAGCAAAGGAAGCAAGTAGGAAAACACAAACCATAAAACCCTAGCAGAGCGATTCTCAAGTCTGTAATCATGTATCTCCTTTTCTTGCATTAATTTTCTATACGGATAGATTTAACTTCAAACGACAAAGACCAATGCCTTCATTTTAACTCTTATCTATTTGATCATCTTAAGAGTTTTCTTCATATCTCATAGATTCCTACGAAAAACAAATAAAATGTAAATTATTTGTGTTTGTACGATTCAATTTATGAGTCCTTCCACATACTTTCTTTAATATTCTTTTTTTAAATATAAATTATATTAATATTTGAAAAACAATGTTAAATAAATAATCATCATCAAAATGTTTGACAAATAAAATTGACTGTCAAATTTAAGCTTGATCATCCACCATTTACACGTACTTTTGTCTCATAGTAACCTAATGATGTATTAGTTTTTAAATATTTCATCATCAAAACCGCACCCAAAATTTATTCACTTTATTTTATTTTTATTTTTTAAAATTGGGTGTGTTTGTAGCTTCATAGAATGCAAGAATTAGCTCTTTTTTCCCTTGCAAGTGTTCCCTTTTTTTTTTCGAGGTATTGTTTTAGATACATATTTAGTCACTTTTTCCTTTCAAATTCTCACAATACTTTTATTTCGCTGGAAAGTAATCTGAATGCCAATTCTTTATAAGCTTTGAATTTTTGGTAGCATTCAAAGTCATTATTTTATATTTAAATTTTATTTAATTAATTATTATTTTTTAATTATTTTATTTTATTTTATTTTTGAAGTTAATTTATAAATGAAATTTTCTAATGTATATCTTTAACATAAATTTTGACTTCAAAAGTAAATTAATGTTCTTCTATAGTGTACATTGTTTGTCTTCTCCAATATAATTCTTAAAATATATCTAAGTTTAATTATTTATTATGATTTTTTTGTATTAATTTTATTATTGGAATGTTTCACATTATATTAATAAAAAAATATAATTACAAAAGGTTATAAAATAAAGTAGTCGGATAAATCACAACTCGAATTTTTTCCTAGAAGATAAATCTGGTTCCAAAACAAAAAAATTAACTATAATTTATTGCATTAATTTTTTAAGCAGATAACTTTAACTTCAAATAACAAACGTTGATGCCTTCATTTTAACTCTTATCTATTTGATCATCTTAAGAGTTTTCTTCATATCTCATGGGTTTCTACGAAAAATAGTTAAAACACAAATAGTTTGTGTTTGTGTGACTCAGTTTGTGTGTCCTTCCACATTTTTTCAACAGTTGTAATCTACATTTCTAAGTGCTTTGCTTCTACCTTAAACCTTATTCTCCATCCACCATTTATGTTTGATTGTTTTATGTTTTTTTATCATTTGATAATGGTAAATACTTTTGATTAGAGCTATGAATCAGAATAAATAGTTTTTATAAAAACTAGAGCTACTAACCAACTAGTATTACAACGAAAGGCCCACTCTCCCAAAACTCTAAGGTGAAAACACCAACCAACACTCCTGTCATAATAAAGTACAAGAGAAAATAGGAAGCCCACACCTTAACACCAAAACAAAGAAATAAAACCAACAAAGACATTTACCATAGAGGCCTAAAAAAAAATCCTTAGAAAAATAGACAACCTACAATGATGTCACAATGGACAAACTGCCAACTATCAACGAAAACACAACAAACTGACATCCATAAACATAATTGCTTAAAAAACTTTGCAAGCCAATAAAGGGCAATAAACAACCCCTAGAAGGAATAATCTGCAAGTAGGGATCATTCTTCTCTTGGAAATGAGTTCTTCCATCATCTTCTGAGTACCATCTATAATCAGTTCTTCTGCATCCATTCTCAACTTTTTTGCCTTTGATCTATGACCTCTGTGTTTAGCCGAGGCACTTATGTCAACATTTGGTTTCCATCCTTTAAAACCAAAAGGGGGAGGGATATTAAAACTAGGAGAAGTCGATTTATCCACCAAAAAACACAATCATGCATTCCATAAACGATATTTTCCAAAATAAATTTCACTAATGTGAATATGACAAAAAAAAACCTTTAAAAAAAGAACACTAAAAACAGTTATAAATGCAAAATTTATGATGTGTCAAAGCTAACGACCACTAGGTTCCCAACATTTGGGAACAATGTTGGGATCCTAACAACCTCTAAGTTCCAACCTACATTGTATTTTTGAAAATGAAGTGCATCAATTTAAATAATATGAAAAAAAAAAAAAAAAAAAAACACAAAAAACTTTATGAACATAAAAGTTATGGCTTATTGAAGCTAATGGTCCCTACATTCCCAACATTTAAGAACTATGTTTGGAGTGTAGTGGCCATTAGGTTCATACCTACATGGTAATTAAAAAAAAAGTGCATTAATGTGAAGATTATTATTAAAAAAAAAAAATGCAATTTCAAAAGAATCATTAAATTAGTTGTTTGAATGCAAGAGTTATGGCTTGTCGAAGCTGGCAGCAACTAGGTTCCCAACATTTAAGAATAATTTTGGGAGGCTATTAGGCATTAATTTTCAACCTCCATATTTTTCAAAAATAAAATAACTATGTGAATTTCATGAAAAAATATGCACTTTTAAAAAATGATCATTAAAAAACATTTTTGAATGCAAAAAGTTATGACATGTTGTAGTTAGTGACCACTAATTTCTCAACATTTGGGACCAATGTTGGGAACCTAGAAACCACTAGGTTCCAACCTATATGGTCTTGTCCAAAATAAAATTCTACCAATGATCATCCAATTTCATTGATATCCGTATTTCATTATGAGATTTTTTTTTGGTTGATAATGGAATATGATTTTATCTATTTTAGATTTATTGATGAAACCCAATTTCATTGATATTAGAATTCATGTTTGATGATATTGGAGTCCAATTCTGGTAATATTAGAATCCGATTAATTCAATATTGATATCTTTTTTTCTTGATATTGGATTTCATTTTCGTTGATATTGAAATCTAATCTCTTAAATATTAAAATCATTTTTTGTCAATATCAAAATTTATTTTCATCGATAATAGACTGATAAATTTAATTATAAAACTTTTAAAATTGTGTTGTGAATTAAAATAAGTCCAAATTTAATGAAATAATAGTTAAGAAAACACATTAAATTTATAAATAAAATATTTAAATCTTTCAAAAAAATCTAAATAAAAACAAAAATAAATTATTATAATATATTTATCATAAAAATTAACAATATAATATAAATGTTTGGAATAATTTAAAGTTTATACAAAATATGACTATAATTATATACATAATCATGAATAAGTACATATATCAAATCTCATTCCATTAATTATGATATTCTTATATTAACTTTTTTTTATTATATTAAAAAAAAAAGTATGTCTTCTCCTTTAAGATGCATAGTAAAAAGGTAACAAAGCCATTAGATACATAACATTTTTTAACAACACATCAAAAAATATATCAACAAAATTATTCATGGTAGTAGAGATCTATGGGGTTCGAACGTTTTATATAAGTTTTGGTGGGAGAAGTTATTGGATTGATGTGCTTTTTTGGCTCTACAAACCATGCCAAAAACTTCTTTAACACTTTCAATTCCCACAAATTATATAAGGCCTCAAGAATGAAGAGAATTTCGTGTGCAAAACTTGTTTGCTTGCCCATGTTTTGAAGCTTCATCCAATAATATGAATGCTTTTTTCCAAAAAAAAAAAAATCTTAATATATAGACTCATTTTTATATTGAATCCAATCATGTGAAAACATGACATTATCATTTTTTTGGTTGGATAATAAGGCCACTTCCAAATATGTTAAAGAGTAGGAGTAAAATGCCTATGAACCAATTTTTTTCCCTTGAAAAGTCAAACTTGAAATTTAACTTTCAACATGCTTCAAATGATTTTCTAACTTTAGAAAAGTTCTTCTCGATACCTTGGATAAAACCACCTTTCAACCCTAGATCTCTTGGTGGATGTTAGTGTTGTAATTACTCTTTTATAACTAAAAGATAGATAAAATAAATATCCTCACAACAATCATTAGTGATCAACATAGGCTTTTTTTTTTTTTTTTTGAAAAAAGTCCAATCAAGATTTTGCATGTTAGAGGTAGTAAGTTGAAATGAGTAAAAATCTAGAGTAATTGTGGTTAGGGAATATAAGAAATTATATTTAATTGAAATAAGAGTTTGTTTAATGATATTAAATTTTCAGTAACCAACATGACTCAATATATGGTAGACGAAGTTTTTTTCAAAAACATTTTTTTAAAGATAGAATAGAGTAAATTCAAAGGAATTTAATAAGCAAAGTGATTGGAAGTCTAGCAAAGTTACGCATGAAGGACAAGATTTTGGAAGTCTAGCAAAGTTACGCATGAAGGACAAGATTTTGGAAGTCTAACAAAGTTACGCATGAAAGACAAGATTTTAAAAATATAATAGACAATATGATTTAATTCATCCAATGTTGTATCCTTGTTTAAGCTTTTAAGGATTGTTTTACATATGTGATTTATTTCATTAATAAATAAAGAGAGTCTAATCATTGAAAGCTTATATATTAATGAAGGGAGTTTAAACATATAATTTAAAAATTATAATAAAAATTCACTTGCCAAAAGAAAATATGTGATATAAGACATTAATTAAGGAATGAATGGAAATGATGATAGTGCAATTAATCTCACATGATCACTAATATTAGTATTTTAAACTCATTTAATGTAGCATGTCTCAAGATGTTATCAATATATCTTTCGAAGCATTCATAATAATATGTTCACCATATTCAAAGTAGATATAACCAAAACATAATATCAACATGAAATTAATTAAGGAAGTCTAATCACCAAAACATTAATAAAATAAAGAAAGAAAATGATTATAAATAAATAAATATTGCACACATGAGGTTAATAAATACTAATGAAAATATTTTGTAATTTTTGGAAAAAATACTTTGGTTTTTTTGTTTTTTTTTCACTATGTCAAATGATATAATTATGCAATTGATCTATCATTTAGTCTACCAAAAATAAAATATCTCTCATTTATAGTTATGGTTATGGTTATGGTCGAGGGTGAAAATCTCTAGTTCTAACAAAAATAGTTTTCCCTTGTGATAAAAAAATGTTAAGTTACAATTTTTGAAAATCATCATGATATTGGAAAAATATCGTAATCTCTGTCAAATCATCAGTAGTCTTCAAAAGCATCGCAAGCCTACAAAATGATCTAGTTCATGTGAAACATTAGAGGCCTGAAACGTCATTGCATGCATGAAAAACCATTGCATGCTTAAAAATAATCACAATCCTACAAAGTCATCACATGCATACAACATCATTGCATGCCTTTACCATCACTGAAATAATGTATAATCATCATAAGAATGCACAATCATTGCATGCCTAAAAAAATCGTAAATCCCTGAAAAACATTGTGTCTACTTGAAAAAGGCATCATTTGCTAGGAAAAGCATCATAGAATTAGAAAAAACATTATAGGGTTAGAAAAACATAGAGATGATGGAAAAGCATCATTACTTAGGAAACATCATTATTGAATAAAACTTCATATATGTATGAAATTTTAAAAATGAACACAAACATGTTTTGAATCAGCTCAATAGATTTACTTGTAGGCTATAAATTGAAACATTCTAAGAGTTTTGAATTGGATCAATTGACTTCGTGATGCACATTTGTAAGTGCTTGATTTGTATGCATATTGAATAGCCTATTTATATGGTGGAAAATAACATTTAGCGTTGACTGTGTGTGTGTGTGTGTGTGTGTGTGTGTGTGTGTGTGTGTTTAATACATTTGGGTTGGGTATAACTAGCAAATTTAATTAAATTTAAAATTTTTTGTCTAGAGTTTCGATGACTATGATCCAAGGGCCCTTAGAATGTGTCGTGATCCCAACAAATTGTAAAATCACGAACTATCGTTTTGTCATTGATCTATTAAAAAATCCATTAAAATTAGAAATCAATTTTCTATTCAAGTTAGAAACAATAATGTATATGTGTTTTTTGGCAATCTGTTGTCTAGATCAACATTTTCTAAATAATTAGTTCACTGCAAAAAATATTCTTGCATGAAAAATTAGATGTTCTTTTAAAGCACCCTCTTTATATTTATTGTTGACTATAAATATGTTTTTTAATTCAATTAATTCTGATTTTTTTGTTTTATTAGAATAAATATAAATACATCTAATTACAATGTTTATAGATAAATGCCTTACATTTTAATGTAAAACCAATTTTTTCCTATCACATAATAACATGCTCTAATAATAATTGTGTGTGTAAATGATTTTAAGAGTATTAAATAAATTCTTTATGAGTAATTACTAGATATAATATCTAAATATTAAACTTAAATTATAACATTTGTTTATTCATAATTGATATTTTAATTAAAATTAAACATTATAAATATAAATATTAAACAATAAGAAGAAACAATCCAATTTAAAAAACTTTATAAAAATAAAATAATAATATACATAATTATATATATCAATGTCTAAATAAACTATCATACTTATTTGTCAATAATTAATATATTTTAATTCAAATAAATAAATTATAATACTTATTTAATAATTAATACATTTTAATTCGAATTAAACATTATAAACATAAATGTTCAATAATAGGAAGAGATGGTCCCAACTTAATACAATAATGGAATACATTCATATATATATCTATCTATCTCAGAGAGCCATTAATAGGTGTCTTCTGAGCTACTGTACAATTTTTATTTTTTGTTGTCCTTGGCAGGGACAAATAAATTCCAAACCCTAATTTGTTGTCATCCTTGGCAGGGACAAATGTATTTCAAACCCTAATTTGTTGCAGGTGAACTGCAGATAAATTAAAAACTTCAAAACGCTCCAAAACAATTGAATTTGGCACCCACCATGGAATAACTCAGAAAAAATAAAACAGATATCCAGGCAGTGTTTGTCCTGTGGATTGAGCCAATTAATTATTAGAATTATTATACGTCAATTATTTGAGCCAGGAATGCGACTGCTGCACTTTTGGAAGATAACAGACAATAATTTCAACACATGGCGAAGAATTTTCTGTCGGTTGGTTTGTTGATTTTCGTCTAGTTGGATGGTTTTGAATATTATCATTGTGACATAAATATTTTGATTTGGAAGGTAGGGCTCCAATTTGGTGATGCATCGATTTCTATTAAATAAGCCCAAAGAATGTTTGCATTTTTTTGCATTTGAGTTTTGTATGCATAATATAATGTCTTGAATTGCTTTACATAATATGGTTCTTCACCATTGTCAAAACATTCTGAAATAGAAATATGGTATTGTAGTTCATTTAAAAAAAATATATTTAATTTAAAAAATTATAAAAATAGATAATAAAGTTTTAAAAATATTTATGCGAGTTGATCATAACTAATATTTTTTGGTAGAAGAAAATGTGGATTCAACATAAATTATAATAAGTATTAACATCGGTAAAGAATGGAAAGTAGAGAAACATCAAAGTAATTATAACAAACACATTATAAAATTAGGCATATGTCACTTCATCAGAGGGAGGAGATGGACGATCATCTTTAGATGGTTGAGTGTTCTAAGATGAAGGCTCAGTCGAGAGAGGATCCAAAGCCACCCATCCATCCATGGAGTCTCGAGGAGCCAAAGAAACAACAATGCCCCACCCATGAAGAGGTTGCACCACACTACCAACTAAGCCCCCTGTCGCCCCATCTGCCCCACCCCGCAATTGAGGGGGAGGGGTGGAGAAGTGGTTGCAATTGGGAGAATGACTCCTTTTGTACCTAGGCACTAGAGGTGGAGAGCCCTATGGTTGATGATCTGAGAGGATGAAGCTCATGCCATAGGCCCCCATTAGTCAAGCAAATTTTGCAAATGCTTGAATTTGATGGAAATTTTCTCCACTTGGGCTCAAATCTACATGCATTGCAAAGATAATACTAATACCTTGTTTTCAATAGAGAAATGGCAAGATGGTTCCTCATTGTTAAATAAAGTAGAGTTTCTAGTTTTCCATAATTGAAATAGAATGACAACTATGTATAAATTCCATAGAAAATCTATAGATGTTGGTCAATTATCAGAATCTCCAAGGAGGACCAAACTCCAATGAAAGATTCAAGATGGTAGGGCTCAAATTGACTGTTTATTCACTGCCAAGTAGATTGGGATTCAGGGAATGCCCAAAATATGTGCTTAAAGGACTCAAGTTTAGAACAAGCAGGGCACTTGGGTTAGGCATTTCCAAGGTGAGAAAGATAACCTCAAATTGAATTGCCTTGATAGACAAGAAAATAAAGGAAATGAGCTAGCTTGGCATTCTAAATTCAGTTAAGCTAGGAAAGCCATGTCCTAGGGGAGGAAATAAGGTTTGATTGTGTTGATGTGGGTTTTATGCACACTAGAGAATATTATGAGTTAGCCTTTAGCATTTTAAGATCAATGAAAGAAGATTCATTCCAAGGTACGAGTTGTAGGGTATTAGGTTTTGTAAACAATGTAGTGGTGGAATAGCGGTGAATGAAGTAGTTGTTTACCTCAAATGGTTCAGGTATGACATGAGTCTACACCTACTTGAGATGGGTGGATGGGTTAATCTAACCTAAAGTGGCCAGGACCAAAAGAAAACCAAAAAGGTAGAAGGATAGACAAGAAAAGAAGATTTGTGAATCAAAGTCCAATGAAAACACATCAAAATTGAATCTTGGACTAGGGGTTGGATAAGTAGTTGTTTTAAGGTCTTTTAGAACTTAAAAGAATGCAAATCCTATGTTGCTAAAAGGTTGAGTACACTAAATTAGGGTAGAAATATGTAATAAATATAATCACTGATTTGTTACAAAATTGATTAAATTTGACTTTTCTAAAAATAGTAATAAATAATGTAAATGAGAATTTAGCTAAAAAATGACTGAGATGAATGATCTAGAGGCTAAAAATTGAGGTAGAGGCTGGTTTGAGTGTCAAAAATAGGATCAAAACCTCTTTAAAATAGTAGTACCCTAATTGGACAATAGCACCATGTGGTACTAGTGTCACTATTTTGGTGGTAGTATCCTCTATGTACAATTGTTTCGAGTTTCTGGGTGCCCCTATGTTTGGGTATGTCAAATCTATTTATTGGGCCCCTTTTTGAGAAAGCTTGATCTCGTACCAGTTAATACCAACCCTAGAGTGTGGAGAACCATGGAGGAAGTGAAGGACCCCTTTTGCATACCTTGGCACTGACTAGATCAACTCCCAGAGTCCCTGTGCCTATTGGCCAACAGTTGTAGATCATTGTAATTCTCAAGGCATACCTACCTAGTCATACACATGATGGTTTGATGTTCGAGGAGTAGGGAGATATAAGTAGTGGAGTAGGTAGGTGTATAGCCTTGGTCGATAGCCTGACACCTGGCACACACCCTGGTTATCCTATATGGTATAATGGAGCTGACAAGCTCTCACCTACCCATCTTTCAATATGCACTTATCCAATCACCAAGAAGAGTGGCCAGTGCCTATATAAAGAAGGTGACCTCCAAGAGCAAAGGGAGACTATTTTTGCAATGAATCTCTGGTAAATTTGGGAGCAATAGAAGGATTCAGCCTTGAATGCAAAATAGTGGATGTAAGCCATGCTAATCTGTGAGCCTCTGCCATTAATAAAATTAGTATTGATCAATGAAGGTTGCTACTAGTGATTGTAATATAAACAAGATATTAATGGATGAATATAGATTGTTAATGCTATATATTATTATGTTGTAGATTGGTTGAGTTGTGAAGCTCCCTCCCCCTGAAGAATGTTGATGAACTAGGACTCCACCCTGGTAGTAAGTGGCACCTTCACACCACTTATCCCTCTTACCAACCACAAAGGGCCCTCGTGCTAGACCCAGTGCTGATGGACCTATCTCTTTGAGCCTCTGCACTAGAGACCCCGTGAATCCATTGAACCACTAGACCGCCCTCGGCTACACCATGATGCAACTAGCCCAACACAAACTTGGTCACTTCATTGTCACACTTCAGGTGAGCATATAAGGTTCATGCCTTATTTGAAATTGATTCCAGTGTGGGAGTATGTTTAAATGTTATGTGTCAGGCCTTGATCCCCTTGCACCTAACTCCTTTAACCCTAGAAATTATAGATAACTAAAGTTGCGTGCATGACTGAGCACCGTGCCTACTTAAATGACACTTAAATACAACATTTTTCTTCCATGCACGAGTTCTAAAACTTTATATATGACCTATTTTGACTGATTTTATGAGTAAACCCTAATCCTCCATATTGATAAAACATCTAGTTGATACAAGAAGTAAAGTGTGTTTGTTAGTGGGGTAGCCTAGACATCCTTAACACCCCACTGTGATAAGAGTTGTTACATACCAATACTCTGAAGAGGGATCAAGCCCAATGTAGTTCTATCCACCTAAGTGCTAGTGCAAGTGTAAGTGAAACTAGTATGATGATTGACTTAAGTGCTTTGAATGTTCTTAAGACTATAAATGTGCTTTAAATGTGCTTGTGTGGGTGTTAAAAGAGGTATAGGCTGACCCTAGATAGTCTAAGATTTGAAAAGATATCCATTTGTGAAAAAAAGGAGGGAAAGTATAATAACGTCAAATTTTGGACACTAATGCCATGTGGTGCTACTATCCCTATTAATGGGCTAGTGTCTAGGTGGTAGAATATGAGGCATGAAGGGCCAAGATGTAAGAATGAGGGTTTGAGACTACTTTAGGGATGTTTAGGGATATATATAGCCAATAAGAAGGTTGAATTAATGTGAAAATAGGCCCTAAGATAGGTTTAGGGATAAACTAAGGATAGGTAATCTCAAGTAGCACTCTTAGATGTCATTTTTAGGTGATTACATTTGCCACCCCTCACCCCACACTTGAATTTTATTATAGAAATCCAACAAAGCAAAATGACTGCCTAGATAAAATAAAAAGAAGCATACATGGACTTACCTAAGAGGTGAAGCCTATGAATCTATATTTGAGTATGTGAAGCATGCTCCATTATGTGTCCTACAAGTGAAACGTGCATAGATTAGTCCTTACTTAAGAGACATCAAAAGTAAAGATAAAACTAACTAAAGAAGTAAAACTAAGTAAAGAGATAAAACTCAATAAAGAGAGAGGAAATGAATGAATAAAATTCACTAGGTAAACAAACCAATACGTAAACTTGGTGACAACCTATGTGTGCAAATGTATATAGTGATCAATCACTAAATAACTTAGATGAAGATAATGGTTTATTCAATCCTCATGTATGGGTGGATTAAGAACTCAATTTAGGTTTGACTCCATCATGCCAACCCATGTTTGGTGGATCATGACATGTGAATAACTTGGATTGGACTAATGGTGTGTCCAACCCTCTCATATAGGTGGCTCAAGAACTCAAGTAAACTATGATTCCATCATTCCCTACCCATGTATAGTCGATGCATCTGAAACTAAAAATGTGTGATGTAAATGAAAATGTCTAACTAGAGATATCTAACTGGAGATGTCAATTTTGTGGCCACTCAAGTATATTAGGAAGCTTTGGGCCATTCAAGAATGCATATGGAGTAAGGCATGAAAATAATGTGTAACCTAGAACATGGTGTATGATGTATACAACATAGAAAGTGGCATGTATTTTTTCATTCCATATGATCAACCAGTGTGTAAGTGAGCATACAAAAACATTATGTAGCACATATTACCCTAAATATGATATTTGAGCATATGGATTTTGGAATGAGTTGTATTAATCTGTATCTAAGTATCTAAACAAAAAATGGGAATGGTCATGCCATGCATGATGCCCCCAATTTGAGAAAACTAATTTGAATATGAGTTATAATTAACAAAACTAGTAAATGTATAATTGAACTTGTGCAAACCTAGACTATACCTATTGAACATTTTTGGCCAATCTAGATTTTTTTAAAACTGAGGCTACTAGGTAGTACTGACATATCTTGGATAGTAACACCATATGGCACTAGCATCCAAATTTGGGTGATAATGTCCAACTATTTGATTTCTATGTAACTATAACTAATCTGTGTGTCACTATTTGCCATTGTGTTTACCTAAGTCTAATTTTTGTAATCTAAGCCTATGTGTTAAAAATTATATTGTGAGTGCATTTTGATACCCTGATTTTTATGACAAACTCTTATGAATGCTCCCTCTTTTGAGGGGAGTATAATCATACTTCCCATGACCCTACTCCTCCCTATGACTATTCATGTGCAGACTATCGACCTTGGTTATTTGGCTTGAAGATATTCACCACTCGCTTGGACCTTTCCTACATCATATTATCATGCCCTACACATCCTCAATCCATCTCAGTCCTTTTGCATGCTAGATAGGGTCTCTAAGCACCCCTAAGACACTTTTAGAGGATTTTTGACCACCCTAGGTGGCCTTCAGGCCTAGGCCATGGCTTAGGGATGAAAGATACGTCCTAGGCCACATGTTTCCTTCATAAAGTTGTGGCTTAGGTAGAACATGTTAAAAAGTGCCCTGTTTGGGCCCAAATGATTAGAAATAACTAGTTTTTGGCTTGTTGGTGGATTAAGGTTGAGATATATGCCTTTTCCTCATTCATTTGAGCCCTTTTCTTGATTTATATCCTACATTATTACTCTTATATTCTCACTTGATCATCACACTCAAAGTTTGGCTACCTCCTTGAATCTCTCTTGGTTCTGGCTTAGCATAATAGCTTTCATTGTGATAGGGGATGCCCTTATATTCTATAGGTATACTTGGTGACTCACATTGCTCTCTATAGTGTTCATAAATATTGTGGGCTGCTCATTTATCTTTCAAGAGTCTATTGCACCTGTCTCTTGTGCTCCTTACATTGGCTCTTCCATAGATTGCCAACTTCTCCTTCACCTCTTCTATAACTTCTAGCTCTTGGTCTGGACTCAACTCACACACAACCTGATCCTCTTCCTATCTTGCCTCCTAGCTTGGATAATCGGTTGGTAGAAAGTTTGCACATCTCTCTTGAGTTTTATATGAGGGCACTTTGCTTTGCAACATGAAATAATTGTTTATTTTCAATAGTATACATGTTAGGGTTTGATTTGTTTTAAGTGATTTAGCTTGTTTAGAGTATTGCTGAAAATAGTTTCTAAAGTTTCTTGCATTTGTATGTGGTTAATAATTCTTTAATTTATTGAAATATTTACTATTACATGTCATTCCCTCTTTGGAAATGTTTCTCATTGCATAATATAATTCTACATGCTCAAAACAAGCTATACAAGTTGCATAAACAATCTCTCTCTCTTGCTAAACTAGAAAATTGCATTGTTAGAAAACAAGAGTGTTGAAATTAAAATATAGCTCAAACTTAGATAAGGCATACTCATGAACCCTTTATTGAAAAAATCTTTATTGATTAAAATGTCTTTCATTTGGCCTAAAAGTGCCTTTTATTCTAAGTTTACATATCATTTGTTAGCTCTCCTTACTTAGCATTGTTGTTTCTGTAATTTTTATGAAATCATTTATCTAGTCTTAGCTACTTGATTTATTATTATTAGATCCATTAGATATACCTACATCCTTTGTGCCCTAACCTAGTTTACAAGTATATCTATAGTTTGGTGCAAGACTAAAAACTAGATAGCCACTATAGATCTCCTATAGCCCATAAAAGCCTTGAGCCTTCTAGCCTCTTAGTGGTTTGTTTAAGTACCCTATGTATTTCCTTGCCAAACACTAGTGGTTCTATTCATATTCTTATAGCTACATTTTGGCATACTTGGTGGGACCTCACATACAGTCTCATGCTAGTTCTATCCTATTTAGAGCTATCTTAGCCAACTCCCCTCTATTAACTATTAGGTTTTGCTTTCAGTTATGTTTTGGATCTCACCTTGGTTGTTTTCTCCTAATTTGGTTATGTGTCATTCTCCCTATTGGTTCTCCATCATTTTTCCTTTTCTATTGTCTTTCATGTTGATATTGCTTTATTTCATCCATGACTAGTCTCCCACCCTTAGGATGCCAATCCCATTGGATTTAGGGTCTCATCCCTGAACTCACTCATGAGCAAGCTGTGGCTATAATAGAACATCATAAACACCATGGGATCCAGGAGGTTCCCTTGACCCAACATGGTGATCTACACCCCCTTACATTCCAAAGGGAATAATATTGGTAGGATTATAACCAATGAACTCAATCTCTTTTTCACCAGTCTGATCTTCATTCATCTAAGGATATTTCTTCTCAACCCCATGTCACATCTCATTTACCTGCTCGAGGTGATGAGGATTCCCTTGCACAACTGAGACCTAATGAGCTAAATGTGATCATTGATGATTATTGTAGATGAATTCAAGGGAATGAGTTACATCCTTCTCCCACTAGGATTTTATGATGTGCTTCCTTTGGAGATAGAGCTCACACCCATTTAGATTCAAGTCCCTTGACCAATTCTCACATGAGTCCCCTACCTCTTTATTGATAAGAGACTCTACAATAAGAATGCCCTCATATCCTTATTATGAGTCATAGGTATTCCAACTCAGTAAGGTATCTTCAGTATGAGGAGTCCTCCTTCCCTTTTAGTCCTTCCTTTAGAATTTTATATGAACATGTTGATTTTGATTGCCCCTTAAAGACTAGAGATCCATGGGATGCCTATTATGAGCATCAATGCCCTCAAGTTAACCCTCGTTTGATGGCACATGAGCAACATCAAGGAGACTTAGGTTATCATGACCATTTCCATGAGTATGCCACATCATCCCATCATCCACATGGGGAGTGTTATCTATCCCATGGTCATTCCCTACCTCATGGTAAAGATGATTTGTAGCCTGAGTGTCCCCATATCAGGTGCCACCTTGGCATCTTCCTCTATGCTATCATGGTTATGATGATGTATATGGGTATAGGTAGCATCATTACCATCACAATACTCCTCTTAGAGATCATTTTCAACCTACTATCAATCGTGCCTATGAGGATCTCTGTTAGAATATTCTATCCCCTTAGGTGCACGTTATTCTCCTTCCTACCCCTATCTCTAAACTGCCTAAGTTCAATGGGACTCAGGACTCCTATCCTATGTAGCATAGTATGGAATTAATGATGGTGTGTATGGATTGAGAATAGGATGAAGGTATTATGTTGAATCTCTTCACTCATTCTCTATGAGATAAAGCTCTTGTTCAGTTTCATAATCTGCCTCTAGATTCTCTCTATAGTTTTTAGCTCCTTTTGGATGATTTCATCCATTAATTTGATATCTCTAGGCCTTTCAACCTTGGCATCAAATCACTCACCTTGATGACGTAGGCCAAGGATGAGTCAAACATTGATTTTATGCATAGGTGGCATTTAACCATCTATACATGTAGAACAAGGTTCTCAAATGAACAACTTTATGATATGTTCACATGAGCATTGAGGCAGGAGGTTCACCTTGAGGTCCTCAAGTGTGAGCTCACCTCATATGATGAAGCTATTAATGAGTGTCTAAATATTGAAGCATTTGAGGTGCATGTGGGCATGTGGCTTATGCCAACCTAAAAGTCATCTTCTTCATACAACCATAACCACAATGTGATTGATGATGGTGTTACTGATTTTCCTCCCAAGAAAAAAGATAAGAATGATAGCCACAAG
The DNA here is from genome assembly GCA_037957365.1 of Torreya grandis. Lineage (NCBI taxonomy): Eukaryota > Viridiplantae > Streptophyta > Pinopsida > Cupressales > Taxaceae > Torreya > Torreya grandis. Next base: position 1,010,648 of record JARHVA010003488.1, read on the forward strand.
GTGAATGCTTTGAGAAAGAAGCCAATTGAAAATAAGGCTTCTAAATCAAGCACAACATAATAATAGATGATGTTTCTTTATGACCTTTCTAGGTTTTGTAATTAACATCTAATGAAGGGGCACAATGATGTCAATTGTGTCATCCAAAAGTATGGTATGCAAGCCTTGCCTCCATCTCATAGTTCTCTTGCAGAAACTAACCATAAGTTGAATGTGTTCAAGGAGCCTCTACCAGACCACGATAAGGAGAAGAAGAAGAAAAAGAAGAAATCAAAGGCTAAAGCCTCTCATTCTCCTTATTTCTCTTTCACCTCTTTTGAATCCTCTTCTTAAGCTAACCTGAGAGGGAAAACCAAACACAAAAGTAGTAAGGTCATTGTTGTTATTGACATAGCCTATACTAGGTATGAGTTCTTTGTCAACACATGCTTAGGTCAGGTCATTAACCCTGTTGGAGAGACTAGTAGTGATGGGCCTCCTATCCAGCCCATGGGGATAGGGAATCCCAAATTTAGATTTGAATTTTTGTTTAACATCCCTCCCCAAGCTAGAAAATGTCCTTATTCCATCATAGAGGATTTGCAAGGCCTCTCAACTAGGATCTCCATTTTGGACCTTCTTCACCTTTTCTCTAAGAAAAGGGGCCTCATTTTTTATGAGATTGGTCTCTCTCATGAGGGTATATTATGGGATAATGTTGAAGTTTTAATCAACTCTGATGCGTCTTGTTGTTTCCAAAATATGTCACTTGTTTTTGGGACAACATGTCAACTATTTTGGTCTTGCAAGCCAAAATTCTCTCTTCCCTTCTCAAAAACTGTTTTGAGCATCCAATTCTTCAATTATTCAAGAATTTTCAGTCAAGTGACTCACAGGTTCAATGGGTTCAACAACTTCAACAGGTGAGCTCTCACAAAGGAACAAGTTCTAAACACTTAGGCAATTTCAAGGTTGGTTCAACGTCGAGGTTCAACCAAAAGTTTCATTGGTAGGCTTCAAACAAATGGATGGAATCATTAAACCATTGAACCATTGACCCCTACCTCCAAAGGTTCAAAGGTTCAACTGGTTCAAAGGTTTAATGACATCGGCAAACTTAAAGAGTTAAGCGCTTCGGCAAGTTGAAAGTTCAACCGCTTCAGAAAGTTCAACATCTTCGAAGAACTTAACGAAAAGAAGACTTCAAAGAATAAAGATTGAACCATTGAACCTTGAACCAAAATGGTTCAAAGTTCAAAGGTTCAACAAGTTCAACAGAAAAGAAAAGGATCTAGAAAATTTGAAGGACCAAAGGATTTTGAGAAAGAGAATGAACCATTGAACTTTGAAACAAAATGGTTCAAAGTTCAAAGGTTTAAGGAATTTCAAAGGTTTAAGGAAGCTTGGAGTGAAGGAAGGAAGCGGAAGATTCTAGAGACAAGTTCAAAGAGATGGTTCAACTAAAGAGCAAAGGAAGCAATTGAACCATGGAAGCAGTTGAATCAAAGAAGTGATTGAACCAAGGAGTTGATAGGACCACCCAAATCGTTGAACCATTAAACCAATGAACTCTCAAGGTTCAAAGGTTCAAGGTTCAATGTGGTTCAAGTGACCAGCAACCAGTGACGTCCTTGTGGACGTCAAATTCAAGGTAATGGAATGCCCATTTATTTTCAAATATGGCATGGAACCTAAAAACAAACTCGTGACTAGCTGAAGAGATAGCCCAAGAGCTCAGAGCACGAGGAAGAGATAAAATGTGTTAAGAGAAGAGGTAACAAGAGGGAAAGACCAAAAATATCTACACATGAGTTATTTCTAGTTGGTGAAATAGTTCACCAAGTGGACATTAGAGAGCGTGAAAAAATCAAGGACGTGGCCTATTTTTCTCCATCGAGTAAAGGCGAAGTGGATAGATGCACAAATATCAGTAAGAGGACCAGGTGACCCATACTTTGGAGGATACATTTGAGATGAATTGACACACCATAGTTAAGGCCAATACCCTATTCCAACATGGCCCCTTGACAGAACTAAAAATGCATTCAAGGCATTGAATGCAGCATGGGCCATTCCATGAAACAAAGCGCCAAGTTTTTCTTGGCTGTTATATATTGTAATTTATTATTTTATGCAAAATATCTCTCTATTATAGAAGCAAAACTCTGCCCAAATTGAAAGGCATTTTCTTGAGACTTTAAGCTTAGATTGTTAATCATATTTCGTTATTTGAATGAGAAAGCAAGTGACCTTTTAGACTTTGTGTTGGAATAGCTTGTGTTGTTGAGGAAATTGTTCTTATGTCTATTTCTTGAATGCATTCTTGTCCGTTTAATTAAATGAGTAGAACTAGTGGAAGTAAGCAAGAAGGTGTCCTGAAGCCAACTGTGGAGAGACTTTGTGTTGCCACAATTGTCTTTTGTGTGTGTGTGTTTTTAGTTTGTTTATGTGTAAAGGATCTTGGGACAAATTTGTGCCCCCATTGTCCTTTGTGTTTCACTCTTTGACAGTTGAGGTGGAGACTTTGTGCTACACCTCATTTTGCTGGTTATTGTGCCCTATTACATTTACTTATCACTACTAGAAAAAAATCCTGTTGTCTGTTGTAGACCACTTTTGAAAGAAGAGAAGTGCTTTCAGTGTTTTCACCAAAATTCTCCTATGTCTGAGAACATCATCTCTGAAAAAAGAGAGATAGATGGTGTTATCCTACCTTGAGTATTATTTTTAGCTTATATATATAGTATATAGCACCTCATATTTATAGGGAACCTCCCCTTGATGAGAGGAGAGATTTGTCCCCTTTTGATGTGGTTGACTTGCACATTTGGTTGATAACTCTCTCTATGTTGTGGTTGAAACAACCTATTTTGCCTATCAACTAGTTGGTGACAAAATATTCACCAAACAGTTTTTAGCAACTCCGCTGGGGACGTTTTGTGCAGTTTGAAGCCTCAACCTTCAAATTGAAGCAGTCCCTATCCTTATCCATTTCAATTTTTCACTCTAGCGGATCCAAGGTATACATGAAGCCAAAGATCTAAAGGTATTGTTGACCATGTATTTGAGTTGGTATAGCAAAGTGATTTTGACCTATGTCCTTCCCCATCTCACCTTCAGTGAACCAAGAGTTTTCCTCCTATAAAAGTCAGGTCTCCATTACCAGGCAAAGCATCTATTTCTGATGTTATCAGAGCTATGTCAATACATACCCCTCAGACATTTGTTTTCCCTCCCTTCAGTAGTCAAATCATGGTAGTTCAAGGTCCCTGGGGTAACTCTTTTGGCCCACTCAATTTAACTCCACCTCTACATGAGCTACCACACAATTCAAGGAAAAATTTCCCCAAATTATTTGTTGATGGGAGAGTTGATCCTGATGAACATATTATAGCCTTCAGCATAGCCTGTGGTGTGACAGGAATGGATTATGAGGACATATCAATTAGGCTATTTGTGGAGAAATTACAAGGTGCTACTGTAGACTGGTTCTACCATCTTTAGGCTCAATCAGTAACTAACTGGAACACTCTCAAAGCTAAATTTGAAGCTAGGTTCAAGCTTGTAGAAGATGCGCATGCCCTGCTGGCTCAGCTCACACAAATGAAGAAAGAGCCTCATGAACCTATGAGTGACTTCATAGATAAGTTTGACAAGCTAAGGAACAGGATTCCCACCATTACTCAGCCAATAACTGAGAATCTAAAATGCATCTTCATAACTCTCAGCTTCTTGAAGCAAGTTTCTTGTTAAGACGTGCTTGCCACATAGACCTTTTTGCAGCTCAAGATTTGGCCATTAAGGTCGAAGATGATCTTATCTTGGCAGGAAAGATAAGAAGAGATCCTAACAGAGACAAATCTTCTTCATCTTCTAAATATTCATCTACAGGCACCACTAATCCAATGGTACAAAAGCTGGAAAATGAGTTGCTAGCTCTTAAAAAGCAAATGACACAAGGAATGTCTGCTCCTTCATACCGAGATATACCAAGGAAGACATTCCCCAATCAGTCATACCAAGGCAATACTGATCGAAATCAAGGGCAACCAAATCGTCTTCCTCCCCCACAAGGGAAGCTGGCCATTGAAGCACCTCCAACCAATTCAACAATTTGATATCTTGAAACATAATCTAATTTCTCCTTCCACCCTGAGTTGAACCCAAAAGATGACGCTAATCTCTTCACAGAGGGAGAAGAAGAATTAGCTGGTGACTCCAACATTGGTTTCCTAAACTACCAGGATGAACCTAGAAGTAAAGGTGAAGCATTTGATGGATCATACACTATATTCACCTAATCCCAAAACCAGTCAGCCCAGAAAGTTGATAAGAAAAAAATAGAGGAGCGATCTCAACCAGCAGTTTCAATTGCTAAGCGGGGAACCACTCTGCCTTTTTAATCAAAGGACCCGGTGATTGCTAAAAAAGTAAGTACCTCAAGTACGCCTTCACCTTCAACTTTAATTTTGCAGATCAGTACCCTTTTCTAAAAACTAAAAGGATGAACGACCTTCCCTTGTTCCTAATTCATTTTAGACATTTGATATAATCGACCATGTCAAGAAAACCAAAATTCAAATGTCTAAATTTGAATTCCTGTAATCCAACCCTGAGCAGTTGAATAAGTTGGTTCAGTTTGTAAAAAATAAAATCATCCCTATAGGACCAACTATTCCAAAGGTGACTCCCACATCCACCTGGAATAACCTTGTCATTACTCCCCCTACTACTCTCGAGAAGATAGAACCATTTTATGTCTCCTCATTGATAAATGGACACTAGTTGAACAATTGTATCATAGACTCAATTGCGTCTGACAATGTCATCCCTGCCAAAGTGGCAGAATCTCTTAGACTCATGCTGACCAAGACCTTTGGGAGATGCTTCTCCATGGAGAACAAATAAGTGCCACTGCTAGGACAAATTAAGGATGCCCAATTTGCATTTGCGACATTCTTAGATAAGATAATTAAGATGACAGTCTTGGTGGCTGACGTCCCAGCCTCATACGACATCCTTCTTAGGCAATTTTTTTGTAAAGATGTTGGTGGTAAATTAAGCATGGACCTATCTAAGGTGAGGATCCCTATCAAAGGTATCATGTAGAGGCTACTCTCTAAAAATGAGGCAAAATATGTTGTCACTCAAACATCAGCACTTGAAGCTCAAATTCTATTTGAGTCTTCAGGCGTGGATAATTACTTCCTGACTACAGAGGATGTTCTTGTCCTAGTTGATGACGCTTTTGAAAATGACAATCTAAAAATTGTTTCAAATGGAATAGCAGAAGGATTTGTAGAATGCATTACAAGTGCAAAAGAATCCTCCCCTCCAATTAAAAGAAAATTTGAGGAAAGCACAGTCCATGATGATGTATGGATTCTCAAATTTGATGGCAACTATTATTTTATCAACTCGAGAGCTAGGATTGTGTTGATATCTCCTCAAGGAGATATTTTCCCCCATTCTTATAAATTGTAGTTCAGCAAGACCAACAATACTACTAAATATGAATCACTGCTACTTGGATTAAAGGCCACTCAAGATAGGGGCATCAAACTCCTTCATGCCAAAGAAGATGCTGAGCTGGTGGTTTGATAGGTCAGGAACCTATACCAAACCAAAAGTGAGAGATTGCGCAATTACCACAATCTAGTTTGAGATCAAATTGAAAGCTTTGATGCTTTCAGTATCTCTACAGTACCTAGAGAATTTAATGACTGAGCTGATGCATTAGCTATTTATACAACTCTTTTGGTTCCTCACCTAGATTTTAAGGGAGATAGGTACACTATCAAATTGGTCTTTTGACCAAGTGTGCCTGACAATGCCAATCATTGACAAGTGTTCAATGGTGACAAACAAATCATCACCTTTCTAGAATAAAAAGACAACTTTGAATAGCGTCACTTTGAAGGCAATGAGCCTCATAAACTTGAATCAGCCCCTAAAACAAGTTCAGACACAGGTGAAGAATTCTTAGAGCTAAAAGGGAATAAAATTCCTAAAGGATTGGTTTCCCTTGAGAAACTATTTGACAAGCATGATAGGTTCATCAAATAGCAACAAATGAATTCAAGCTCCTCCCAGGAGTTTGATCAGATAAATTTAGGTACCAAGGAAAATCCCAAGATGGTGAACATTAGGAAGTGCTACACTCCTGAGGAGAAGCTCAAATTTACTGCCCTACTTTGCCATTACATAGATGTTCTAGCATACTCCTATGATGATCTAAAGTCACTCAGACCTGAAGAAATTCACCATAAAATTCCTCTCAAGAGTGATTCGATGCCTTTCAAGCAGAAATTTTGGCTCTATAATCCAAAGATATCAGGTACTATTCTATCTAAAATATAGAAATACTGAATGCTAGGATAATTTTTCCAATCCATCATTCCACATGGATTGCAAACATAGTTCTTGTGAGAAAAGAGAATGGAAAAATTTGCCTCTGTGGATTTTAGGAACTTGAATCAATCCTCCTTAAAGGATAGTTACCCTCTACCCATCATAGATCAAGTCCTTCAGACAGTGACTGGTTCAAAGATGTTATCAATGCTAAACAGTTTCTCAAGGTACAATCAAGTGGAAGTCAGGGAAGTAGACCAACATAAGATAGCCTTCACCACGCCTTGGGGCACCTTTGCGTATCAAAGAATGCCATTTGGCCCGATAAACACTGTTGCCATGTTTTAGAGAGAAATGGACCTTGATTTCAAAGATGAAATAGGTAAGTTCATTATGGTGTACCTTGATGATTTAATAGTCTTTTCCAAGCATCGTCATGATCATGTGCCCCATTTGCAACAAGTGTTGGAACGATGTCGCTAGAATGTCATTTCTCTAAATCTAAAGAAGTCTAATTTTTGGGTAACAAAAGGGAAACTTCTTAGACACATTATATCTTGATAAGGCATAAAGATTAACTCAGAAATAGTCAAATCCATCCAGGAGCTTACTCTACCCACATGTAAGACTACAGTTCACTCTTTCTTCAGAAAGGTGAATTTTTTACGAACGTTCATTCCTGAGTTCACTGAGAAGACTCACCACATTATGAACATGATGAAGGGAAATGCCACTTTTAGCTAGACTAAAGAAGGAAAATTGGCATTTTGAGACATCAAGACAGCTATCACCAATGCCCCAATTCTGGTTTGTCCAGATTATACCAAAGATTTCATAATGTATAGTTATGCTTTCGAGCACACACTTTCAGCAATTCCAGTTCAATAGAACAAAGAAGGTGTGGAATCTCCCATATTATTCATGAGATTTCCTCTCAAAGCTCATGAGCTAAAGTATTCCAACATGGAGAAGCATGCTTATGTAGTGGTAAAGGCAGTAAAGCACTTCCATTTTTACATCCTAAACTCACACACTGTTGTCATGGTTCCTGATACAACAGTCAAGTCCATATTAACTCAGTAGGAGTTTGGAACAAAAAGGGACAATTGGATTGCTAAAATATAGGATTTTGATCTAGTTATCAAACCAACAAAGCTTGTACATGGAAGGGGCCTCTACCGATTGATTGCTAATAACATACCAGGAAAAATAGGGCATGAAGGAATAGACGTTGAAGACCCACCAATAGTCCTCTTTGTCACCACTATGAATGAGTGGTATTCAAATATTACTCCTTTCCTTACCTATGGTGAGTGTCTTGCTCACCTATCTCATAAAAAAAAGAGGACTGTTAAGTTAAAAGTAGCCAATTTTGTCTTATGGGACAATGGTTTGTATAAGATGAACCTCGATGGGGTGTTCCTTCGCTGCGTGGATAAAGAGCAGAAAAACCAACTTTTAGAGTCCTTCCATAATCTAGATTGTGGAGGACATTTTTCTACACCTATGACTGCCCATAATATTCTGTGAGCCAGGTATTACTGGCCTACTCTATTTCAAGATGCATATAAATGGGTATGAAGATGTGAACTGTGCCAACAGTTTCTTGGAAGACCCAAGTTAGTTGCTTTGCTTCTTAAGCCAATGGTAATAGAAGAGCCATTTTAGTAATGGGGAATTGATTTCATTGGTTTTGTAAACCCATCTTAAAGTGCTGGATATGATTATGTCCTCAAAACCATAGATTACTTCACCAAATGGGTGGAAGCTATTCCAGCCAAGCATGCTACTTCAGAAGTAGTATGCAATTTCCTCAAAGAAAACATCATTTCTAGGTTTGGGGTCCCAACCAAGACTGTGACAGAAAATGCAGCCTATTTCTCTTCCCATGAGATTACTCAGTTCTATTTTTATTATGGGATTACCCTCTCCCACTCCTCTGATTATTTTCCACAAGGGAATGGCCAAGCAGAATTGAGAAACAAGAACTTGGTGACCATCATCACGAAGCTGGTGGATGACAAAAAATAAACATGGCATAAAGCATTGGTTGATGCTTTGTGGGCAAACAAAATTACACCCAAGAGGGTGATAGGTATGTCACCATTCCATCTTTTTTATGGTCTCAATGCAGAGATACCAATCACCCTGGAATTGCCAGCACTAAAATTGGCAAAAGCAGTCAAAGATCAGACATATGAAAGCTCCATTGACAAAAGGATCATGTGCTTAACTGAGGTGGATGAGCAAAAAAATATGGTGGTAGACTAAATTTTTGTGCATCAAATTTTGGTGAAGAAGCTCTTCGACTAGAAAGTAAAAACCCATGATTTCTAGATTGGAGACCAAGTCTTGTTATGGGACAAGAGAAGAGAACCAAAGGGAATGCATGGAAAATTCGATTCCCTATGGAGAGGCCCATTTTCTATTCATCATCTCAATGGTGAAAATAGTTTCTTTTTGAAGTATCAAGACAACATGCCATTTTCATTGCCTCATAGTGGGCAACATCTGAATCACTTCAATTCTTGAAGTATCAAAGAAGTCTGGTTGTAAATTTGTATAGTCTTTGGTTCTGTTTTGTGTTGTTCATTTTTATTTCTTTTTTGGAGCATTTCTTTTTGGGTAGCATGAATCCATAGCCCAATGGCATACTTAAGGCACTAGAGATTCTAGATTTTACTCCCTTCGATTGTTTTTACAATCGATGGAAGTTCCCCAACTGGAGCTAGCTGTTGTTCCCAAAATCCATCACTTATTTTTGGGACATGTCAAATATTTTGGTCCTACAGGCCAAAATTATCTATTCCCTTTTCAAAAAAATGTTTTGAGCATCCAATTATTTAATTATTCAAGCATTTTTAGTCAAGGGACTTGCATGTTCAACAGGTTCAACAACTTCAATAGGTGAGCTCTCACAAAGGAACAAGTTCTAAACACTTAGGCAATTTCAAAGTTGGTTCAACATCAAGGTTCAACCAAAAGGTCCATCGTTAGGCTTCAAACAAATGGAATGAACCATTAAACCATTGAACCATTGAACCCCACCTCTAAAGGTTCAAAGGTTCAATGGGTTCAAAGGTTCAACAACATCGACAGACTTAAAGAGTTAAGCACTTCGGCAAGTTCAAAGTTCAACCACTTCAAAAAGTTCAACAACTTTGAAGGACTTAACAAAAATAATAATTCGAAGAAGAAAGATTAAACCATTGAACCTTGAACCAAAATGGTTCATAGTTCAAAGGTTCAATGAGTTCAACAGAAAAGAAAAGGATCTAGAAACTTTGAAGGACCAAAGGATTCTGAGAAAGAGAATGAACCGTTGAACTTTGAACCAAAATGGTTCAAAGTTCAAAGGTTCAAGGAATTTCAAAGGTTCAAGGAAGCTTCGAGCAAAGGAAGGAAGCGAAAGATTCTAGAGACAAGTTCGAAGAGATGGGTCAACCAAAGAGCAAAGGAAGTGATTGAACCAAAGAAGTGGTTGAACCAAAAAAGTGATTGAACTAAGGAGCTGATAGGACCACCTGAACCGTTGAACCATTGAACCAATGAACTCTCAAGGTTCAAAGGTTCAAGGTTCAATGTGGTTCAAGTGACCAACAATGAGTGACGTCCGTGTGGATGTCAAATTCAAGGTAATGAAATGCCTGTTTATTTTCAAATATGGCACAAAACTTGAAAACAAACTCAGCGACTCGCTGAAGAGATAGCCTAAGAGCTCATATCATGAGGAAGAGATAAAATGCATTAAGAGAAGAGGTAATAAGAGGGAAAGAGCAAAAATATCTACATAGGAGTTATTTCTAGTTGGTGAAATAGTCCACCAGGTGGACATCAAAGAGTGCAAACAAATCAAGGATGTGACCTATTTTTCTCCATCAAGTAAAGGCAAAGTGGATAGCTACACAAATATCGGGAAGAGGACCAGGCGGCCTGTAATTTAGAGAATACATCTAAGATGAATTGGCATGCCATAGTTAAGGCTGATGCCTTGTTCTAGCATGGCCCATTGATAGAACTGAAAATACATTCAAGGCATTGAATGCAGCAAGGGCCATTCCATGAAACAAAGTGCCAAGTCTTTCTTGGCTGCTATATATTGTAATTTCTTATTTTATGCAAAAGAGATCTCTCTATTATAGAAGCAAACCTCTTCCCAAATTGAAAGGAATTTTCCTGAGACTTTGAGCTCAGATTGTTAATCATATTTCGTTATTTGAATGAGAAAGCAAGTGACCTTTCAGACTTTGTGTTGGAATAGCTTATGTTGTTGAGGAAATTGTTCTTATGTCTATTTTTTGAATGCATTCTTGTCCATTTAATTAAATAAGTAGAACTAGTGGAATTAATCAGGAAGGTGTCCTGAATCCAACTATGGAGAGACTTTGTGTTGCCATAATTGTCTTTTATGTGTGTGTTTTCAAGTTGTTTCTATGTAAAGGATCTTGAGATGACTTTGTGCCCCCATTGTCCTTCGTGTTTCACTCTTTGGTAGTTTAGGTGGAGACTTTGTGCTACACCTCATTTTACTATTTATTGCACCCTATTACATTTACTTATCACTAATAGAAAGAATTCCTATTGTTTGCTGCAAACCACTTCTAAAAGAAGAGAAGTGTTTTCAGTGTTTTCACCAAAATTCTCCTATGTATGTGAATATCATCTCTGAAAAAAGAGAGATGTATGGTGTTATCCTACCTTGATTTTTATTTTCAACTTATATATATATAGTATATAACACCTCATATTTATAAGGAACCTCCCCTTGATGAGAGGAGAGATTTTTCCCCTTTTGATGTGGTCGACCTACACATTTGGCCGATAAATCTTCCTATGCTATGGTTGAAACAACCTATTTTGCCTATCAGTTAGCTAGTGACAAAATATTACCCAACATGTCTGAACACCCTCATCCTCCTATCTTATCTTTCAACCCCACCTCTTTGCCAGATGCTTTGGTTCTTACAAAGAGGGCTCAATTCCCTCTCTATGTTGATACCTTCATTAATGAGTATCATGTTAAGAGATGCATCATTGATGAATGAGCTATGTTGAATATCAAGCCCCTACATGTATTCAATGATCTTAGGATTAGTTAGAAGAATCTCTATGATTCTCACCACAACTATGGTGGTTTCAATAATGACACAGTTGCATCGATGGAGAACATGAAGCTCCAAGTCAAGTTTGCCCCCAAGATAGTCAGGATTGATTTTTGTGTGTTAGACTTGGATTGAAGGAAATCATATTAGCCATGTTTCACATGGTTTAGTTCATCCATGAAGGTGAGGTTCATACCATGGAGGCTGACCTAGATCCCTTGGCATTATTCTATGCAAAGACAAAACCTTTAGGTGAGGTTTTGGCTATCTCCTCATGGGGATCTATGGATTCCCACACACCCCCTACTTTTGAGTCTCATTTTTTAAAGGATGAACATTGTGATCTAGCTGAGTATCAAGCAACATTCACTCCTTCAAAGGTTAACATGTGTGAGATAACTCCCTCTCCTAACTTGCATCTCTAGAGTGGCTCTTCCCTTGTTAAAGACCTCTTTTGAGATGTCTCTTTAAATGTTGAGCTTCCCCTCTCATCATTCTTCTCCCATTAGATTATCAACTCTCTCAATATATCTCCCATGAAGATGGCTAGAGTCACTGAGTTTGATCTTCAGTGCTAAGCCATCCATGGTATAACACGTAACCTGGTTGATGAGAGGAAAGCTTATAAGAAGCTCATGCCTGCACATCTTATGCGATGCCATCCTCTTACTTATTTGGGTTTAGAGGTCTTATTCACCAATAAATACCCTACCTTTGAAACTCTTATATTTTAGGTCATGACTGGTGAACCTAGGGATATGGATGCTTCATATCCTTCTTCTTACCTTTTCCCTATTATTTGGCCTTCTTGTAGAGTAAATAGTGGCCTACCTTGAGGGTAGGACTCTGGTTAGGGTGAAGTTGTGGCCTACCCTTAGGGATAGGCCTGGGCCTATGGTGCTTTGATAAGCCTCAAATCTTATCAAAACACCCTCCCTAAGCACTTATTTGATGGATTTCCCTTTGCATGACATCCATCATCAAACCCTTTCAGGTCTCTTTAGTCATTTAGATTATGCGCTCCTCCTTGGATGCATCCCAAGATAGAATCAGAGTCTTTTACTTCTTTTAGTTGGTTAGGATACTTCTTGTTAGTAGATATCCCTCTACTGACTCCCTCTCTCCTTTTTTGTAGTGCATTTAGGTGGTGTGGGTTAGTGGTTGTGGTTACTTATGAATTACTTCAACCTTCCCTGGTTGGTATTCATCTATCATGGGCCTCCTACCGCCCCTCATTGCCTTTCATTATGGTTGGTATTGAGGCACTCTCTCATAGTTAACCACCACACAACAGTGGTATATATATCAGCTAAAATGCCTTTCTTGCCTCTAACACCTTGACTCCCCCTCACATCTATACAGTAGAGCAACATGACATGGGATTAGTTGTATAAGTAGTGAAATAAAAAAATACATGTTTTGACAAGATCAATAACTATTTTCTTGTCTCCCTTCCTTCCCAGCCTTTCTGGGCAAGTTTTGGTCCTTATCGGGCTCCTTGGGCCTATTTTTAGCCCTTTCTGGCTTAAGCCATAGGTTTCTATGCTAAGCCATGGCCTAGTAGTGAGAGATATCATGATCTTCATGGCTTGGTAGTGGTCTAGGCTATGGTTTTTACTAGATAGGTCATGGCATGGGCCTAAGGCCTTCTTTTGGCCCTCTTCTAGCCTCCATTTCATCATGTTATTGCTCTTGGACCTGCCAAACCTTCATCTTAGGGGTTTTGGCCCATTCTAGATGCAATGGCTGGTCCATTTCTCTCTTTTTATGTGTTTTGGGAATATTTCAATCTATTAAACCCTTAGGTATTTTGACCTATTAGGCTTATGTACTCCTTACTAGAGTACACTTTGGGATAGAAGTTGATCTCTCTTCTTCTTTTAGTTAATATTTTCTCAGCTCATCTGTAGCTGATACCTACTGACTCCCTCTCCCTCTTTCAATGTGGTTATTTTAGGTGTGGGTTCATGGTTGTGGTTTCTTGAGCACTTACTCTATTATTTACCATCTCATCTTCATCCCTTCATGGACATCCTACCACCCTTTATCACCTCATCCCATAGTTAGTGTTGGTATTTGCCCCTTGATTACAACTTGATTATGTTCTTTGTCTCCCTTTTGAAACTCATTTATCCTACTCTATATCAAGATAATCCTTCCACAACATTTTATTTCATACCTAACCCTAATCATGGTACACCTCTTAGTAGTGATTCACATGGATGATAATAGTCAAGGAAACCTAGGACCCGCTGCTGCTAATTCGATTATCGATGGCCCAATAGATAATGAGCTTGTTACATCTGGTTACCTCCTTAATAGTGAGATGAAAAATATAACCAAGTATCACATAATCATTAGTGCTTTGGATGATGCTCATTTTACAGGCATGTGTTATTTGTAGCTGTTATCCAACTCACTCTTAGATGTGTCTTAGCTCACTAGTGCCTGGGCCATCTTTAGCTTTGAGTTGTTCCCCCTCTTCAAGGTGATGTGAAATTTGTTCTCTTTCTTTAAGGATGCCCAATTCACCCATATACCTCATAGGGAGAAAACTATGGTGAAGGAGAGTTATCAATGATGTCATGGAAGTGTCCAAGTGAGTGGACAAAGTGCCTTGATAGTCTAAGTGACAATGACAATGTGTGTAATGTGCTAGTCCTAGTGTGCTTGAAGGAGGCTTGGTTGATATTCAATTTTGTCATGGTTTAAGATGATTAGGGATGATTCTAAAGTATTAATCATGTGAAAGAGGTCCCATAAGAATTTTTATATGCTTTGAGTGCTTGTGTGCATGAGCAGATTTCATTTGGTTGTTCATAGCTTTCATCTAGACATTTTGGGTCTAATGGAAAAGAATCTGAGTAAGTAGTTTGATGACATCATAATGTTCACATGTGGATGATTCAATGGGAGTTAGTCATATGTTTATGATCACATTAGTCCTTAGTTTATATGTGTAAAGTCTCAAGTCTAGTGATGAATGTGATAAAAGATATGCAAGTACAAAGTTGGGCTCTCAAGTATTTTGATAGTGTTTTCCCATACTTAGCCAAATTTGCAATGTGGCAAGAAAAGCTGAGTAGGCATTTTGATGGTGGCATATCTTGCATGTGTGGATGTTTCAAGATAAGGTGATCATATAATTTTGTTCAATTTTATGCCTAGTTGATTTATGCTAACTTTTAGGTCAAGTGTTGAAGTGCAATAAAATCTATGCATGTGAAAAGTTGGTCTTTCCAAATAGTTCTGGACATAGTTGGCTCTATGAATAAATAAATTTGAGGAGGAATTTTAATATGATTATATCTCATATGTTTGAGGGTTTTAGGACCATATTGTTATATGGTTGGATTCTCCTATGTGAGGAGAACATATGGTCCAAATTTGAGAACATGTGAGTGAGCGAGGCAAAAGTAATGAATGTGCAAAGTTGGCCTTCTAAGCATATTTCAATGGCCCCATACTTAGTCTATTTTGCATGAAGATAAATGTCTAGACCAAATGAAGATATAATGGCTCATGAATGATTATATGATGAATATCTATAGTATGCAAGTGGATTAAAAGTAGTCAAAGTGATAGTCATTTAACAATGTTAAGGTAAAGCTTCATACAAAAAGATCAATGGTACATGATTGATCTAAAGTAACAAGGACACGAGATGATAGCAGAGTTCTAAGGTTTAACTATGACTATCAGCATTTGAATATTTGAATTTTGTAAAGGGAAAACTAGTGTTCTATATTTTGTCCATAACTTTTGATCCAGGATGATTTTTCTCATGGAGTTAAAATCAAAGTGGTAGAGGAATCTAAGGTGCACCTAAAAATATAGATTTGAATATTTGAAAGTGTGTATAGTCAAAAATATTTAGGTTCAAATTTGACTATATGTTTGTGTATGTTCTGCAAGTAACCTGAGAAGGATATTCAAGCTTGTTTTGATGTTGTTTTGATATCTCTTGATGAATTCGATATTAGGGAGTGTTGTAGAGTCCATGAGGACCATATATGTGAATTATGAAGGATTGACCAATAATATCTAGTTTGAACAAAGGTTTAGAAACTGATTGTGTGTTCACTCATAATGACTATGTGTATAGAGAAGTGTTTGATCTAATTGATGGTTAGTAGAAGGGTGTTAAGATGGATGTTAGAACTTAAAGGAGACCTATAAATCATGTGGCATGGGTCCATGTGTTGGAAAGTGTTCCTATGTTTTTTGTTATCTTGGATAAGTGTCAAAGAAGTAATTGGGTCATCATATGACCTAATAGGTGACTTAGGCCTATTTGAAAGTGTGTTGTGCTTAAGTGTGACCCATGTAGATGCCTTAAGAGTGAAGTCATGTGATGTGGACACTAAAGAAGATTGTGGACTTGATAATTCATGAATTCTCTATATATAATGAAACCAAATATGATGGTTTCTAAACTCGTGAGAGATTTGCAAGAGGAGTGTGCATGTGATAATTATGGAGTGAAGGAAGGGTAGAGTGCCCAATAGATGATTTAATGAGTAGAGAAGATTGAGGATTGAGTGTATGACCTAAAAGTCATGTTTTTGATGTTAGTATAGTGATCTTGTATATTGAAGATGAGTGAAGAGGTCTAGGGTGATCCAAAAGGTGGCTTTGGATGCATTGACTGTGTAGAGTTGAATAGATCTATTATAATTTGTATCTCCATTAGATTAGTATTCAATCAATGCTAAAGAGATTTTGTCTTCAAAGGTATTGTTGTGGCAGCTCAACATCTAGGGGGTTGCATCCTCATTGCAAGGTGAAAGTTGTGAATCATCTAGTTATCGTTATAACTCAGCTAGTCAGGTGTTATAACACCTTATGGGATTGTAGTCTCACTAAAAAAGGGATGGTAGTTCCTTGATCAGTTGCATCTGGTCTAAATTAATTCTTGTTATTATAATACAATAGTCCAATTGTAGGTTCTAGTGGGTTTTCTCCCCCAAGAGGGTTTCCCACATATGTTATTTGTTATGTGCTTGATTTTGCATTATCTCTCTTGCTCATTTTTATGAATGTTGTGTATGCTTCATGAATGATTATGGTAATTTATTAAGAACTTGAAAGGATTGAAATTAAAATTGGATTTTCTAGGCTCAGTAATTCACCCCCCTTCTCAGTGATTGTACCTATAACAATTGGTATTAAATTAGGTCCTTTGGTAAAATCTTAATATCTTGAAGGTGAGCTAAGGTACAATATGGGTAGTCATCAAGGAGGATTATATAATAAGAAAGAATCAATGTTTAATGGATCCAATTATGATTTTTGGTGTTCAAGGATGAGGACTTACATTATGTCTTTAGGGTTTGGTATAATGCAATCTGTTTTGGATGGTTATGTTGCTCCTACTACTCCTCCATCTAGTGTTGCAAATAAGAAGTTGTTTAAGAATAATTTTAAGTAAATGAATGCTATCATGTGTGGTCTTTTAGAGACTAAATATACCAAGGTAATTCATTACAAATATGCTAAAGAGATAGGGGAAAAATTGAAGACTATTTATGAAGGAGACTCAAAAGTTAAGTTAGCAAAGTTATAGACTCATCGAAGATAATTTGAAAGTATTAAGATGAATGAAGAAGATTCTGTGGCATCTTTTATATAGAGAGTTGATGATATTTTGAACATCATCATAGGTCTTGGAGATAACCTTGAAGAAGCTACTATAGTTCAAAAGTTATTAAAGTCTCTCTCTCTAGAATTTGATCCTAAAGTATCTGTTGTAGAAGAAAGTCATGATCTTACTCAGTTGAAGTTGGATGAATTGTATGGAATCCTTACTACCTATGAGATGAGGAAGAATGATGATATACCACCGAACAAAGAACTATCATTCAAGATAGTGATGATCCTAAGAATAAGTTCTAAGGTAATAAACCCAAGGAGGATGACATTTCTGATATTGATGAGGATGAATGTATTACTTTGTTTACAAGGAAATTGAAAATAGGTTCTGGCAAGTATAAGGGTAAAATACCCTTCAAATGCCTCAATTATGGAGAGAAAGAACATTTTTATAGAAAGAGCCCTCATAAGCATGATGATGAAGAGCATGATGAATACCAAGATGAAGATAAAAAGACATATAGGTCTGATAAGAGGAAAAAAGGATTCATAAGGTTTGACAACAAGTACTTCAAGAACAAGAAGGGTATCTACATAAATAAAGACTACATCTCATCAAATGAGAGTGAAGATAATGAATCAGAGTATGATCATGAAGATGATGGTCCCATTGAAGATGAGTCCTTGTTCATGGTCGAGGAAAGAAGTTGCTCACATCAAAAGGAGTCTAATTGGATTGATTCAGATGATGATGATGAAGATGAGGTGGACTATGAGAAAACATTGAGAAATGCTCTTGAAGAACTGAAGATTGAGCAGAATATTAACAAGAAGATGAAGTCTCAAATCAAGGACTATGAGGAGAAATTTAGTGTGCATGAAGCAAAAATGAATGAAGACCAAGGAGCATGAAGATATGGTCAAGCATCTTAGTTGTCAATTGGAAATCTTATCTATAATCCTGAAAGCCAAAGAAGATGAATGTTCAAGGTATTTAATTGAAAAAGAGTCATTAAAATCTAAGTTAGAGAAGACATCTACCTAGGTAAAGTCCTTTGTGAGATTTGAAAAGAGCTCAAGTGATCTAGACAATATTTTGAGTGATCAAAAGCATGCTAGTGATAGAACTGGTCTTGGATATGAAGAAGAACAAAATAATGTAACTCAAGACAAGATGAAGACTAATGTGAATAAAGACAATAATACTTTAAAGATAAATCATCAGACAAGGATTGATGGTGCTGAAAGAATGAACACAAATTAGATTAGACAACCAAATGCCATGAGGTATTCAAGTTTCAATGGTTACTATTTTGCATGTAATCAGTTTGGTCATAGAGCTAGGGAATGTAAGAGACCTATTAGAAATGAGTTTGCTTGTAATTATGATGGGGGTCATCAATCAAAAGATGTGAATAGAGTTAAGTGCTTCAATTTTATTATTAAGGGACACTTTTCAAACCATTGCACACATAAGGTTAGACAAGGTGAGTCAGACAAGGTGAGTCTTATTGAAAAAGAGGAGGTTGTTTCATTTTTCATGACATAGGACACATTTTAAGTTTATGTCCAAACAAGGTAAGTCAAATGTGTTTCCATCAAGGAGTATGGTTTGCTAAAACTTTGAACAGAGAGGTCACATTTCTAGATTCTAAAAGCAAAGGTCTACAAGTTAGAATAGGTTTAATGAGGCTCCTAGAGTGAAATAAAAAAAGAAATTTAACTTATGGAATCCAAAGGTGGTAATTATGAGTCATTATGAGACTACAGGTCTAAGCAATCTATTTGCTATGGTGGAAAATACTTCAAAATTTGAAGAGTGCCAAGGGATCTCATTGTTTACTCATGTTGTGAGTAAAGAGACCAAGATCAAAGAGAAGACAAAGGTACTAGTTGAGGCTAGTTCAAAGATGTGTATGGATCCAAGTGAACATCTTATTGTTGCTGAGCAAGTTTCATGTAAACAACATCAATTATCAGTATCTAGTGATGAGGTTCCAATCTACATGGTAGATTCTACATATGAAAAGGTATGTCATGAATCTATGTTGTTCCATGTATTATCAATCCAATTATAGAAGAGGAGAGTGATATAGAAAAGGAATAAGTTGTCATAGTTTAGAATAAGAAGAAGTACAAGAGAAAGAAGTCTTATAGCTATAAGAGGATTCTAGTGGTTACTGAGGAGATGTGGGCCACTCTTGGCTTCACTTTGTTCTAGAGCATTGTGGTGTAGATGATATATCTATCTATGCTTCTTAAGAGACTCTTTTTAGTGGAGAAACATTCTTTTCTATGGTGTTTTTTAGAAGGTCCTAGAAGGCTAGAGATGAGGGTTCTCAGTTGAAGCAGGTATGTCCAGGTGGAAGATTTGTTGTGGTGATGTCATGATGTTAATAGCTATATATAGTCAGTCTACAAGTTTAGATTAAATGTTTCCAGGTGTCAAAATGAGTTTGATGCAATGTCAAGAAGATTTTTATGATTAGAAAGTTCTATACACTTCTTTATGTTGTGTTCCAGGTGATTTCAATATTTGAAGATCTTTTGTGTGCAATAGGATATTTTTTGTTTACTCTCGGGTTACCTAGTTGTTGCTTAACGACAAGTAGGACTAAAAATGGGTTATAGAAATTCAATGTTCCCAAAATTTTGGAAGCTCAAATTTTGGTCAAAAAGTGTGTAATGGTTGTCTCTAGGTATACAAGAAGTTTTAGAGGTGAACAATGAGCAAAATGAGATTTGTTGAATCTATTTGTTTTAACATTTTAGGGTTTTAGGCTATGATGGAAAAGTGATGTTCCTTATAAGTGTTGACCAATTTTGCCCACAGGCAAAATTTTGGTCACCTTCTTCACCTGTTGTTCAAATGCCAATCATTTTCGAGTTCAAAGAGTTCATTCCATGCCCTGGTTCAATGGTTCCAACACCCTTGGTTCAAAAGGTTCACCGCTTGGTTCAAGCACCTCAGTTCATATGCGTTGAACTTTCATACTATTGAACCGTTGAACCAATTTTTTGGTTCAACGAGCTGGGTTCAACGTACTTAGTTCAACGGGTTCGGTTCATGGAGGTTCAACGTCCTTAGTTCATTGGCGCACACAGCTTAACAAAAAGGCTCAGATTTTAATAAAGGAAAGGATCCAAGTGCAGCTCAAATCAATGGTTTAACGCATTACTAAGCAAAGGGCTGGGTCACTTATGACACAAAAGCAAAGGGGGCATGGCTTAAACATTCAAAGCCCATGCAAAAACATAAAACAAAAAGTCCGCGGGGAAATTGTCCGTGAGCCAAAGCCCGTGGGAGCCCGAACAAAAAATTCATGGAGACATTGAAAGCTGGAGAGCAGTCCATGAAAATCGTCAGTAGTCAAACAACCAACTGGACCTGACTAGCAGGCCACATAGAAGTTTAAGAAGAGAAGCCAGCAGGCCTGATGATGTCCTATGTGGACGTCAAGTTTACAAAAAGGAGATAGCCGTTTATTTTTAAAAAGGCAAAGAAAGTGCTAGCCAAGAAGGAGCTCAAAACACAACGACTTGCCAGTATGTTTGCCCAAGGGGGCCGATGAGATAGAATTAAGACAAAATTGACAAAGTGACATGCAAGGAATGAGTAAGCAGTCAATCCAAGTGGCAAGAAGTGGCACCAATTTGAGAAGTGACTTTAGTAGGTGAAATAGTTCCTTCGAATTGATCATGAGAAGATGCAATAGCTAAGTAATGTAACTGGTTTCTTCATTTTACATTTAATGGGTGGACAAACTGCGTTTTGACATTAAAAATGTGGACTTCGAGCAGACAAAACGAACAGCTCATTAATATTTTGAGCGACTTGTTCTTTTCATGAAGGGACACGTATGCCACTTGTAAAAGAGGGAGCACCAAATGGGCCTTCTTGCTTCTCATATATATTCATAACTTGGTCATTTTGTAATCATCTTTTCACGGTTTTAGCCAGGCACAACCCTGCTAAAATTTCTGCCTAAATCAAATAAAATGCAGTTTTTACCTCCTTTTGGATAGATGTTTCAGAGTATGCCTTGAATGTTAGTCTGTGTCCAGTCATTGTTTCTTGATGCTCTCACAGGTTTAAAACCAACACACTTGTCATCTACAAGGTGCCATTTTTGTAGCTGAAAGGAGAAGAGTTGACATTAGAGAAGACCAAAACAGAAAGAGTTCCTTACAGTGTGCATTTCACAACACCTCAATGATTTTTTGTCTCTTGTGTTTTCATGAAAGCCTCCCTGCCGGTATTTTACAGCCTGCTCTTTTCTGCCAAGTGTGTAGAGTATGTATGTATTTATCTGATTCTAAGAGTGGATGTGTGAAGGTCGACCTTGTTTTTTGGTGCATCACCTCTTTAGAGTAGGCTTGTTTTTCCTGCATTCTCTCTCTCTCTTTTCATCCCCCCTTTTTATATATATATATATATGTGTTTTACTCTTATTAGAAACAACACGATGCATCAAAGGGAGCTAGCCCTTATCTAGATACTCTATCCTCCAGCTTCATCAGTCCCACAGGCAAGAGGAGAGTTTACATGTTGCGAGGAGAAGGCAGGAGCTAGGCCTCCTTGCCCCAGGTGCAATCTCCAGCGTCAACAGTTTTGGCACGCCCAGTGGGACCCAAGTTTTCAACGAAGTAAAGTTTTAGGATTGATGTTGGTCTTGTTATGGTAAATTGATTTTCTTCAGCATCTGGCGACTCCGAGTTATATCCGTTGGTTAAGCAGCCTGGTACCATCAGGAAGCACATTTTCTGGTATGTGTAAATTCCATCATTTTAAGCTATGAACTCTATTTTTTTTAGCCAGCATGGCTATGATCCTTACCAGCCTTATGGTGATCCTTATCATGCCCAATATGGCCAGTCTCAACCCTGCTACGAGCTATATCACCCTTGTGCTCAGTCTTCTCAGTATGTCACTTCTCCCACTCAACCCAATCTTTTTGCCAATCAACCAGTTTCTACCTTCAAGTGAGCACTGTTGGGATACAACAAATATGTAATTGATCTTAACACCAAAAAGGGGTACGGCCAAGATATTCCTGATCATATCGTCCATCAAGTGAGGAATGCACTGGATCAGGTTAAGAAAGAATGGGCTCCTATTGAAAGAGCAAATTGGCACAGGCTTTCAAATGAGATGCTAGATGTGAGCGGTTTAATTGCATCTGTGGAGGAGAAGCTGAGTGTGCATGAGAGGTAGCCTTACCAAGTCTATCAACCTACATACTCATTGCCCAAAGCATCATATCAATCATATACATCCCCTGCTCTTGAGCCAAGTCGAGCCTGTCAAAGTCTGTTCTCCAATCATGTTGAGGAGAGGTCCAAAACAACAAACCTTGTGTTTAAGGCTAATCTTGATAGACAGATCAAATTGGAAAATCTTTAGATGCAGTAGTCCATCTTGGCAGTGAGGGAAGTGGAATTTAAATCTTCATTGCCCTCTCACATTATGGCTCCATCACCCCCAAAGGAGATGCCCAGTCTGAGTTTCTTGAGTTGGAATCAACTGATTAAGTCACGGAACAGCAAGGGGGCGAAAGACATTGTCCAAGACTGTGAGGTACAAGATGAGGTTAGTCCTTTTCAAGTTCCCCCCACCCTTCCTCAAGAAGCTCCTTGCATTTCACAGCAATTTTCATGCACTCCCCATCTCTATGGTGTTTCCCATGAGCTCCAAGAAGTACAAGGTGAGGATTATCTGGCTAAGCAGGTTGAGGAATTGGAGGCTAAGATGAGACTGTTGAGAGAAAGAATGGTGGAGCTTTCAGACCCTGTAGAGGAGCCTGTCTTGAGGGAAGCAAGTGAAGAGGAGTATGCTCAGTTCATGACTGATCAGGGAGACTCCATGAGTGCAGATGAGGAGGAGATCACCTTAGGTGACATGGAGGAGCATGGGAAATCTCTTGTTCATATTTTAAATGATTCATTTGAAGCCATTGAGGTAGGCTGCACTGTTCTTCAAGGAGGCTATGAGCTGGATAAGAATGAAGAAGGTAGCATTGGGTTTCAAACAAGCATGCAAGGAGGTGGTAGTTCTTTAGATTTATCCCTTCAAGAGGTTGGTGAATCTGAGGACACTTTCTCCAAAATCATCAAGAAGGATGGTCGTACAGTGGAACCCGAGCATGAGGCAAAGGAGAACGAGCCATTCAATGATGCATATCAGGAGGCTTCTGGTGATGAGCTTGCAGTAATTGACTTCTTGATGGGATGCACCAATGTGAAGGATCAACATCCAAAAGGCCTCTAGGAACAAGAGGAGTACATATATATCGGAGGCATGTTTGAATATCCACTCGGTTTCTAGCCAACTCAGGTGACAGGCAGGAAGAACAAGTCGCCATTTCTCTTTTCCATTTAGCTACTTGCCTGGCACCATAAGTCTTCTTACCAGGAAGGGGACTTAAGAAGTTTTCCATTTGATCCAGGAGGGAATTAAGCATTCCTAGTTAGTTGTATATAATAGTTTGCTTTTAGTTATTTTTCTTGTTTCCCCTAAGTGCAGTTGCACAGGTAGTGTTTTAGCCTTGTGTTTCCCTTCACTTGGGGGTAAAAGCTTCATGTTTGATTCTCGAATCTTTCGGGCTGTTGATAATTCTTTCATTGCTACACCTGACTCCATGCCCAATGGATTTTAAGGCAACTGGATTCTAATCATAGTAGGCATGCTTCCCCTGTGAGTCACCAATTTGTTGACCAATTTTGCCCACAGGCAAAATTTTGATCACCTTCTTCACCTGTTGTTCAAATGCCAGTCATTTTTGAGTTCAACAAGTTCAAAGAGTTCATTCCATGCCCTAGTTCAATGGTTCCAACACCCTTGGTTGAAAAGGTTCACCGCTCGGTTCGAACACCTCAGTTCATATGTGTTAAACTTTTGTACCGTTGAACTGTTAAACCAATTTTTTGGTTCAACGGGCTGGGTTCAACGTACTTAGTTCAATGGGTTCAGTTCATGGAGGTTCAACATTCTTAGTTCATTGGCACACACGACATAACACAAAGGCTTGGCTTTTAATAAAGGAAAGGATCCAAGCGCAGCTCAAATCAATGGCTTAACGCATTACTAAGCAAAGGGCCGGGTTGCTTATGACACAAAAGCAAAGGGAGCAAGCACGGCTTAAACATTCAAAGCCCATGCAAAAACATAAAACAAAAAGTATGCAGGGAAATTGTCTGTGAGCCAAAGCCCGCAGGAGCCCGAACAAAATGTCCATAGAGACATTGAAAGCTAGAGAGCAGTCCATGCAAACCGTCAGTAGTCAAACAACCAACTGGACCCGACTAGCAGGCCGCATAGAAGTTTAGGAAGAGAAGCCAATAGGCTCGATGACGTCCTACATGGACGTCAAGTTTACAAAAAGGAGATAGCCATTTATTTTTAAAAAGGCAAAGAAAGTGCTAGCTAAGAAGGAGCTCAAAATGCAGTGACCCGCCAGTATTTTCTCCCAATGGGGCCGATGAGACAGAATTAAGACAAAATTGACAAAGTGACACGCAAAGAATGAGTAAGTAGTTAGTCCAAGTGGCACCAATTTGAGAAGTGACTCCAGTAGGTGAAATAGTTCCTTTGAATTGATCATGAGAAGATGCAATAGCTAAGTAATGTAATCGGTTTCTTCATTTTACATTTAATGGGTGGATAAACCGTGTTTCGACATTAAAAATGTGGACTTCAAGCAGATAAAACGAACAACTCATTAATATTTTGAGCAACTTGTTCTTTTCATGAAGGGACACGTATGCCACTTGTAAAAGAAGGAGCGCCAAATGGGCCTCCTTGCTTCTCATATATATTCATAACTTGGTCATTTTGTAATCATCTTTTCATGGTTTTAGCCAGGTGCAGCCCTACTAAAATTTCTACCTGAATCAAATAAAATGTAGTTTTTACTTCCATTTGGATAGATGTTTCAGAGTATACCTTGAATGTTTGTCTGTGTCCAGTCATTGTTTCTTGATGCTCTCACAGGTTCAACACCATCAGACCTGTCATCTACAAGGCACCATTTCTACAGCTAAAAGGAGAAGAGATGACATTTGAGAAGACCAGAACAGAAAGAGTTACTTACATTGTCCATTTCACAGCACCTCAGTGATTTTATCTCCTATGTTTTCATGAAAGCCTCCCTACCAGTCTTTTGTAGCCTGGTCTTTTCTACCAAGTGTGTAGAGTATGTATGTATTTATCTGATTCTGAGAGTGGATGTGTGAAGGTCGACCTTGTTTTTTGGTGCATCACCTCTTTAGAGTAGGCTTGTTTTTCCTGCATTCTCTCTCTCTCTCTTTGCATCCCCCTTTTTTATATCTATATATATATATGTGTTTTACTCTTACTGGAAACAACACGATGCATCAAAGGGAGCTAGCCCTTATCTAGAGACTCTCTCCTCCAGCTTCTCCGGTCCCACAGGCGAGAGGAGAGTTTCCATGTTGCAAGGAGAAGGCAGGAGCTAGGCCTCCTTGCCCCAGGTGCAATCTCTAGCGTCAACAATGAGTTGAGGCATAAGGATTCTTAATAGGATAATGGGCCAAATGGGTTGTCAAATCATTCTTTATAGAGATTTGAAGGTTTGTGGTTTTCAAATTATTCATGTTTTTGTCAAGATGGAGGCCTAATTGACAAGATGGTTTGTGAAGGAAGTATGTTGTAGAGGTTGATCTAGGTTGTGTAAATTAGTTTTTTGGAGGGGGCATATGAGAGTTCTCCAAGTATGAATTTTTAGGTCTGTAAGGTGTGTCTACTAAAAGTTGTGGGCTTTTCAATTTCCAAGTAGGGCTATAAGGAGAATAGACAGAGCTAGTAATGAAGATGTGATGTTTTTGCTCAGTTTTTACAAAAGATCAAGGCATCAGTGTTTTAAGTATATTTCTTAATTTTTTTGTGATCATGTTTCCTATTTTGTGAGTGTCATGAAGCTCTTTTGATGGTTCTTGTGGTAGCTTGAGATAGAAGGCTAGTAAGTCTATATGGTGGTTCTTCATGGTGTGTGGAGATCTAAAGATGATCAAGAGGTGAAATGGATTATATATATTAGGGGGAGTCCCCTTAAAATGTTTTTTTATGAGTACCATCATATTTTAGTGTTTTTTGGGTTTGATTATCATTAGTTGCAGTGCTTGGTTGAAGAGAATGTTAGCATGTAGCAAGAGGAAGGAGTCAAGGCAAGAAGAGGTAGGCTCAAGGTAAGGGGGAGTTTATATCATCTTTATAATATGGTCCTATCCTATTGGTGGTATTTTTAGGTTCTTAGGGTTAGTTGGTACCCACTTTGTCATTGTGTCAAAGGGGGACAAAGTCCCTGTTGTGAGAGTGCTTGAAGAGAGAAAAGGAAGTTGAGCTATTTATTGATAGTTGTTGACATTAATGACAAAGGGGGAGATTTTTGAAGAGTTTTCAATGATTTAATGGTGATATCATGGAAGTTTCTAAGTGAATGGATGAATTTCCTTGATAGTCTAAGCGATAATGATAAAGTGTGCAATGTGCTTGTCCTAGTGTGCTTGAAGGAGGCTTGGTTGATCTTCAGTTTTGGCATGGTTTGAGATGATTAGGGATGAGTCTGAAGTATTGAGCATGTGAAATAGGTCCCATAATAATTTTTATATGCTTCGAGTGCTTTTGTACACGAGTGTATTTCATTTTGTTATCCATAGCTTTCATCTAGAAATTTTGGGTCCAATGGTAGAAAATTTGAGTAGGCAATTTGATGACATCATAATTGCCACATGTAGATGAGTCAGGGGGAGTTGGTCATATGGTTATGATTACATTAGTCCCTATTTTATATTGGCAAAGTTTCAATTCTAGCGATGAATCATGATAAAAGATATGCAAGTGCAAAGATAGGCTCTCAGGGAATTTGATAGTGTTTTTCCATACTTAGCAAAATTTGTAATGTGGTAAGAAAAGCTAAGTAGGCATTTTGATGGTGGCATATCTCACACATGTGGAAATTTTAGGAGAAGGTAATCATATGGGTTTATTCAATTTTATGCCTAGTGGATTTGTGCTAAATTTTAGGTCAAGCATTGAAGTACGACAAAATCTATGAATGTGAAAAGTTGGTCTTTCTAGATAGTTCTTGACATAGTTGGCTCTATGAACAGATAAATCTAAGGAGGAATTTCAATGTCATTATATATCACACATGTGAGGGTTTTAGGAGCAAATTTTTATATGGTTAGATTCTCCTATGTGAGGAGAACATATGGTCCAAATTTGAGAACATGTGAGAGAGTAAGGCAAAAGTTATGATTATGCAAAGTTGGCCTTCTAGGCACATTTCAATGGTCCCCATAGTCTATTTTACATGAAGATAAAGATCTGGACCAAATGAAAATCTAATGGCTCATAGATGATCGTATAATCAAAATCTATGGTGTGCAAGTAGAGTCAATGTTGTTAAAGTGACAGTCATTTAACAACGTTAAAGGTCAAGCTTCATACAATAAGATCAATGGTGCATGATTAATATAAAGCAGTGAGGACACAAGATGATAGTAGAGTGTCCAAGGTTTAACTATGACCATTGGCATTTGAATATTTGAATTTTATAAAGGGAAAAACTAGTGCTCTGTATTTTGTCCATAACTTTTGATCCATGATGAATTTGCTCATGGTGTAAAAAGCAAAGTGGTAGAAGACTCCATGGCACATCTAGAAATATAGATTTAAATATCTAAAAGTGTGTAAAATCAAATATATTTAGGTTTAAATTTGATTGTGTGTTCATACATGTTCTGCAAGTAACCTAAGAAGGGTATTCAAACTTGTTTTGATGTTGTTTAGATATCTCTTAATGAATTGGATATTAGGGAGTGTTGTAGACTACATGAGGACCATATATTTATATTATGAAGGATTAAACAATCATATCCATTTTGAACAAAGGTTTAAAAATTGACTGTGTGTTCACTCATAATGACTATGTGTACAAAGAAGTGTTTGAGATAATTGATGGTTAGTAGAAGGGTGATATGATGGATGTTGGAACTTAAGGGAGACCTATAGATCATATGGCATAGATCCATGTGTTGGAAAGTGTTCCTATGTTATTTTTTTTCTTAGATAGTCTTAAAGAGGTGATTGGGTCATCATAGAACCTAAAAGGTGACTTATGCCTATTTGAATGTGTGTTGTGCTTAAGTTTGACCCATGTAGATGCCTTAAGAGTGAAGGCATATGTTGTGGCTGATAAAGAAGATTATGGACTTGATAATTCATGAATGCTCTATATATAGTTAAACCAAATATGATGGTTTCTAGACTTGTGAAAGACTTTCAATAGGAGTGTGCATGTGAGAATTATGGAGTGAAGGAGGGGTAGAGTGCCCAATAGATGAGTTTATGAGAATATTAGATTAAGGACTAAGTGTATGACCTGTGGGCCATGTTTTTTATGTCAGTATAGTGTTCTTATAGATTGAAGATGGGTGAAGAGGTCTAGGGTGATCCAAATGGTGGATTTAGATGCATTGAGTGTGTAGAGTGGAAGAGAGATATTATTCTTCGTATCTCCATCCTATTGGTAGGAAATCAGTGTTCAGGATATGTTGTCTTCATAGGTGTTGTTGTGGCATATTAACATCTAGGGGGGTTGTAACCTCCTTGCAAGGTGAAACTTGCTAAAGGTCTAGTTGTTTTTGTAGTTGAGCTAGATAGGTATTATAGCACATTATGGGATTGTAATTTCACTAAATAAGGGATGGTAGTTCCTTGATTAGTTGCAACTAGTCTAAATTGGTTCTTGTTATTATAGGATTGTATTCCAATTGTAGGTTCCAATGTGTTTTCTCCCCCAAGAGGGTTTCCCACATATGTTATGTATTATGTGCATGATCTTTCATTATCTCTCTTGATCATTGCTATGAATGTTGTGTATGCTTCATGAATGCTTATGGTAATTGATTAAAAACTTGAAAGGATTGAAATTAAAATTGGATTTTCTGGGCTCACTGATTCACCCCCACTCTCAGTGATTGTATGTCTAACATAGGGTTGATGCATTAGTGAATGTCATTCTTGATTGTGTGATTTGATTTGAAATCACTTGTGTCCCTTCTTTAAAGGAGATAGAGCTGTAGCTAGATTTAGATTATGCAATATTTGCATTCTCACCCATGGATCACACCATCAACTTCTTCAGACACCATCCTTATCTAGTACGTGTAAGTAATATTCTATTTTATCTTTTCAGTTATTTATTTATTTTAATTTTGTGTGGCTTCCAAGTACTGCAAAACACTCTTGGTTCATTCAAACACTGAATACTTATACATTGGGGGCATATGTAATCATACTTCCTGTGAATTTACTCACTATAATTACACATCAGCTCATGTATAGACTACTGACCCTGGTTATCCTACTTGAAGATATTTTTGACTCACTTAGACCTTTCTTGCATCATATTCTCATCCCATACACATCTTCAGTCCATCTCGATCCTTATTCATGCTAGACAAGCTCTTTAGGCACCCCCTAGGGCCCTTTCAAAATCTTGTTGACCACCCTAGATGGCCTTTAGGCCAAGGCCAAGGCTTAAGGAGAAAAATCATGACCTAGGCTACATATTTCCTTTACAAAAGCTATGGCCTAGGTAGAATGCATGAAAAATTGGCCTGTTTGGACCCACATAACTAGAAACAACTAGTTTTTGGCTTATTGGCAAATTAGGGTTGAGATATATGCCTTTTCATAATTTATTTGAGCCTCTCTCTTGATCTACATCCTTCATTCTTGCTTTGATATTCTAACTTGATATTTACACTCAAAACTTAGCTACTTCCTTGAATCTCTCTAGGTTCTTACTTGGCACAATAACTTTCATTATGGTAGGTGACACCCCACTATTTTGTAGCTATACTTGGTGATTCACATTGCTCTCTAAATTTTTCCTAAAGATTGTGGTATTCTCCTTTCTCCCTTAAGAAACCATTTCACATATCTCTTATGATCCTTGCATTGGCTCTTCCATAGTTTGGCAACTTCTCCTTCACCTCTTCCATAACTTTTGGCTCTTAGTCTGGACTCAACTCACACACAACCTGATCCTCTTCCTCTCCTCCTTCCTAGATTGGATAATCAGTTGGTATAAATTCTGCACATATCTCTTGAGCTTTATATGAGGGCACTTTTATTTACAAAGTGAAATGCTTGTTTATTTGTAGTAGTATACACACTAGTTTGATTTGTTTTAATTGAATTAGCTTATTTAGAGTATTGCTTAGAATAGTTTCTAAAGTTTTTTGCATTTGTATGTGGTTAAGAATACTTTTATTGCTTGAAATAGTTATCATTATATGTCATGTCCTCTTTGGAAACATTTCTCATTGCATAATAGAATTCTACATGCTCAAAATAATCTATACAAGTTGCATAAACAATCTCTTTCTTGTTGAACTAAAAAATTACATTGTTAGAAAACAATAGCATTGAAAGTAAAGATAAATCAAGCTTAGATTAGGCATGCTCTTGAACCCTTTCCTTAAAACATCTTTATTTCTTAAAATGACTTTCATTTGGCCTAAAAGTGCCTTTAAATCTAAGTTTACATATCATTTTTTAGCTCTCTTTACTTGACATTGTTATTTTTGCAATTTGTATGCAATCATTTGTCTAGTCTTAGTTATTTGCTTTACTATGGTTAGACTACTAGATATACTTGTGTCCTTTGTGTACTTGATCATACTAGCCCTATCCTAGTTTAAAATTCTATCTATAGCTTGGTGCAATCTAGAAAACTGGATAGATACTATAGATCTCCTATAGCCCATAGAAGCCTTGAGCCTTCTAGCCTCTTAGTGGGTTGTTTAAGTAACTTGTGTACCCCCCTGCCAAACACTAGTGGTTCCATTTAGATTCTTGGAGCTACAAGGAGTTATTGAACATGTGAAAGAACTATCCTCAAAAGAAAAAGTTATGAAAATGTGTGTTATCTGGATCATATATGATATCTACATAAGAATGCAATATAATGTGTATACATAACATTAGAATGTAAGCTAATTTAAGTCTAAATTTGTAATGTGTGATGTATGCTATGTCTAGCATTCAAAAAGCTGTCAAGATAGATATAACAATGTATGTAACAAAAAATATGAGTAATAACTGAGTAACTACCTAGGGGGATGAGGCATGATGTCCATCATGACACCCAAGTAGGAAGAGGAGATGCATGAGGTCCCTCATGGCATCTAAAACTGGAGTGTGTAATAAGCAAAAAATAAGTGTCATGGTCATAATGCATATAATAAAGCGTACATATAACACACATAAGGCATACAAAGTAGGCCAAGGGGCTACAATACAAGGGGCATGGACACATGCCATTCAATCTGAGAAATCAAGACATATAAAGACATGTTCAAACATCCACATACGTAAACATCAAGCAAGTTGGCTTAGAGCCACATAGAAGGACATGTTCAAATGTCCACATACATAACCAAGAAGGCAAACATAAGGACATGGGCATATGTCCAAAGTATATATACAAAGAAAATAAGTGGCATAGAATAAAAGAGCAATGGCATATTTAAATGTCCTTGAATAAAAGAAGCATAGAGATACAATCAAATCTAAACTATGAAAGCGATAAATGAAAGTATGTATGAACATGTAATAAAAATTTATGGAAGAAAAAAGATGTACATAGACTGAGTCTTAAATAGTGGTAGCCGTTAAAAAATCTAAGTCTAACATGATCAATATCAAAATATAACAATGCTAAATTTGTTATGTAGAGTTTAGAAAGATGTAACCTGGTAATCATAAATTTGTATAGGGTGCCCCTAAATGTGATAATATGTCAAATGAAGAACCCGTGTATATATGTATGTGACCCTAGTGGGTAGATATTCAAAAATATAAATAGGCGTAGTGGATGTGAGTCCTATAGCAATCTGCAAGCACTTGATAAGAACAAGTATAACATGTATATATGATAAAATTGATTATACTAAGAATGTTAAACATGATAATGCATATAATCTGTAATTTTGTGTTTTCTGTGTAAATATTTGAATGTTTTTATGTTTTTGATATATTGTATTATTTTTGTATTTTATAGATATAATCTATGTATAAGCAACATGAAAATGAAACTATATACAAGGAGAAAGAAAGAAGGAAAGAATGTATAAATAAATGCTATAAATAAATGAGATAGTATACAACTAGTGTAATGTCTCTATAGATCTAAGAGCACATCCATGGGATGTAGATAATCAAACAGTGGATCAGGTAGGAGTTTATCCAATGTCAGATACTGGATTTATTTGAATTCAAATAAGTCCTCATCATCACAATCATTGCACCATTCTGTATGTATCAGTGGAGCCTTATCCTTGGTGTTAGTTTGTATTCTATGCATCTGAATAACATGTTGCTCTATTATGTAAGAATCCTCCCATGTGGTCCTATGGATAAACTACACTGGACCACATAGTATCTGTATAAAATATGTGGTTCTCAATTGTTCCATCATATAAAATGTAGACCATGTATCCCTTATGACTGAAAGTTAAACATTTTTCTAATTGTTCAACTGTGGCATCCATCAATTGTAACCATATAATTCAAAGTGTAACCTGTATATGAGCACCCTTTCTCATGATAAATAAAAATTTATTGTCCACCTTGGGGCCACATGAGACTAGTAGTGTGATATGTCTTATATAATCTTCTCAATGTATGGCATGTTGTAGCTCATTTTACTAATATCCTATGTGTTGTAAAAATTCCAAAGTGTAAGTATTAGGATTGGAATCCTCATCTACAGTAACATGGGGTATGTATCTATCTACAAAAAAAATATAAATAGTTAATGGATCATTATGTGAGTATCTGTGTTGATGATGATTATATCATGGTGCCTATACCTATGGATTTAAAGTCTGTATAATTTGAAGAGTGCCCTAAGCTCTGAAATCATTCAACTTATGTTGTAATGTTAAACATGTATTGGTATCATGTCCTATAAGCCTACAAAAATGACAAAAGGGTTAACCTTCCTACTATTGTAATCTACTAGTGGATTTGTGATGATTTATTATTAGTACCATCAATCCTTTGCCAAGTAATATCTGTAGAATCTGGTGCGGTCTACCCTATGAAATGCTTGCCTAAATCCATATAACCAAGTCCCTATCCATATATGTAACCATACTAAGTGAATGGAGGGATCTACCACTAACTGTAGCTAAGTATGTAAGCATGTAATTATAGGATCATGAACTAATGGTGCTACCAGTGCAAAAAAAGGAGTGAGTGTGTTAGAATCATCTCTATACTCTTTAGGGCCCATTAGTGTGAAAATCAATCCACGTAAATAGTCATCAATGTTAATAGGTGTTAGAATATCCTCTGTGGTGGCATGGGAATCTGTATGAAAGTTATGGATGTATACTTATTATGAGTTAATAAGTAATGGTATATGTGATCTAAGAATCTCATCATCTACTGTGGGTGGAGATATTTGTACTATGGGAGGGTCTTCCTCTATCATGGTTTAAGGTAACTATGTTTTAGGAGAATCTAAAATAGGTGAAGGAATAATCTTGGTGGATACCTCAACCTCACATGTATGTATCTACTCAATCAAAATCTTGTGAGGTGGGGACTCTATAAGAACATGAGGTGTCCCATTTGAAGATGTAATCGAGGTGGTAGGTTCAGTGACTATATAATATCTATGATTATCTATTAGACAAGTGTATAAGTATCCATCAAGTAAAAACTTGATGCATCTATGCAAGATAGAAGGTACAACCTCTATATCATGTATCCAAGGTCTCCCAAGTAATAGGTTCTAGTGAAAACGATTAGGCATTGCCTAAAACTATGTAGGTAAGGTTTTTGGCCCAACCATAATATCTAATGTAATAGATCCCAATGTTTGTCTAAGAATGTCATCCAAACCTCTGATATTCTTATATATCTTCTGAATGGATGTTAAATCAATCCCCATAGTCTATAGAAATGTGAGGTTATAAATGGTAAGTCATAAACCACTATCAATTAGAACTCATTTAACAGCAGTGGTCTTGATTTGTGCTTGAATAAAAAGTGATAAATTATGAGAAATAACTAAATATGATGGTAAATACTCATTGGGAAAATAGATATCATCCTTAATGTCTTTGATAGTGTTCATGATAGATGCAAAGTAAACTGGTTATGTTCCATGAGGCAAAGATGTATGATTTAGTGTTTGAAAAAGAATATCTTTGAAAATAGTTTCTTGTTGAAGTAATTTTAATATGGATATTTTAGCCAGTGTGTTTCTTAATTGATCCACAGTAGTAAATGTTCTATGTTGATCTCTAGGTCCTGTTGTAGTGTGTTGAGGATGAGAAGGGATGGTTGGATTATACTTTTCCTACATAGGTTGAGGAGGCACCCTGTTCCATCTAGTAACAACTTGAACCACATGATCTGTTGTCTACCAAGGGTGAGTAGTAGAGGCAAGATGTGAGTAAGGATAATCAACTGGTCTAGGTGGTGGCAGAATAAAAGGAGTCTTTTGAGCCCTATATCATTGAGTAATAACTGGAGGTAACTAAAAGTGAGCCATGTAGCAATGATCCTCATAAGAATGGGACTCAAAATAGGGAGGTCCAATATGTAGAATAAGTTGAGCTATGACATGATCCATGAGAGGAGTAACATACATGTGCATTTTTCTACAAATGGTGGGTAATAAGCATGCTCAACAAACCAGAAGGCTTTATACCAAAAATAAAAAAATGGCATCCATCATGATAATCATGATGATAAGCTACAAATTGAAAAATATGTAGATGCTAGAAATAAGAAGGAAAACCCTAACGGTGCACTAGGGTTTCAAAATAATGTGCTAGAAGTAAGTTAGGTTCACCAAATGTTTTAACCTTTTAAGACTTAAAAGAATGTAAATCCTATGTTGTTAGAAGGATGCTTATAGTAAATCAAGGTAAAAATATACAATAAATAAAGCCATTGATTTGTTATATAATTGACTAAATTTGACGTTTCTGAAAATAACAATAAATAATGTAAATGAGAACTTAGCTAGAAAATGACTGAGACAGATGATATGGAGGCTTAAATTGAGGTAGAGGCTAGTCTAAGTGTCACAAATAGGATCCAAGTGTCAAAACCCCTTTTAGATAGTATCATCCTAACTGGATAGTAGCACCATGTGGCGTTAGTGTCTCTTTTCTAGTAGTAGTGTCCTTTGTACATAATTGTTCTGAGATTTTGGGTGCACATATGTTTGGGTCTATCAAGTATGTTCCTGCACGCACAAGTTTTAGAACTTTGTAGATGACCTTTTTGGATTGGTTTTGCATTTTTTATCAAAAATAATTTGGTTTATTTTTTATTTCTTAACTGTGTCAAATGCTATAATTGTGCAATTGATACCATTTAGTCTATAAAAAATAAAATATCTACCATTTATGGTTATGGTTATGGTCAAGGATGAACATCTCTAGTTCTAACAAAAATAATTTACCCTTGTGGTAAAAATATGTTGAGTTACTATCTTTGAAAAATATCGTGATAGTGGAAAAACATTGTAATCCATATCAAATCATTAGTGGCCTTAAAAAACATCACAAGCCTAGAAAACCATCGAGTACATGTGAAACATCGGAGCCCTATAACACAATGGCATGCATAAAAAATCATTGCATGCCTAAAAATCATCACAATCCAACAAAATCATAACATGCCTGCAACATCATTATATGCCTTTATAATAATCAAAATAATGTACAATTATCATAATTTTACACAGTCATTACATGCATACAACTTTGGTAGAGCATGCACTGCATAACTATTTTGTTTGAAAATACCAAAAAAACATTGTGTATACTTGAAAAAGATATTGCTTGCTAGGAAAAGCATCATATAATCATAAAAAAATATTACAGTGTTAGAAAAGCATCAAGATGATGGTTTATCATCATTACTTAAGAAACATCTCTATCTAATAAAACTTCATAAATGTTTTGAATTGGATCAACAAATTTACTTGTAGACTATAAATTAAAAAGTTATAAGAGTTTTGAATTAGATGAATTAGTTTTGTGATTTATATTTTAAAGTGCTTGATTTATTTGCATATTGAATAGCCTATTTGTATGATGAAAAATAACCTCTATGGTTGACTACACATATAAGTATTACATTTAAGACATTTGGGTTGGGTATAATCAATGAATTTAATTAAATTTTAAATTTTATCTATTTGTTGTTAATTATAAATACATTTTTTAATTCAATTAATTTTAATTTTATTATTGTATTAGAATAAATATAATTATGTCTAATTGCAATGTGTATAAATAGATGCCATGGATTTTGATGTAAACTCAAGTTTCTCTTATCACACAATGACATACTCTAATAATAATTATGTCTAAATATTTTATGAGTATTTATACTGATAGGTGTTTCGACATAGGCGCTGTAATGACGTAAGAATGTTAGCATTTAATTATTTGAAAGCCACCATTATAAATAATAATAATAATAATAATTTAATTATATCAAAGTCAATATGATTAAATAAAAAAATAAAACAACAAACATGACGGTTTAAAAATATAAAAAACATATAAATACAAATAAATTTAAACAAAAAAAATAAAAACAAATAAAAAGTAAAGGGAGAGAAATAAAATTGAAAGAAGAGTAAAAAAAGGAGTAAAATGAATTGCGCAGATAAAATACAAATTTTTTATATTTGGTACTTTAAAAATTACTTCTTTTCTCATTATTTTTCATGTAGAACTCCCCTCATTCTTTTTAGTGTGAAATTGATTTCCACTTTTTCACTTTGGTTAAAAAATATTATCACATCATAATAAATAAATAGATAATATACAGATAATCATAATTAATTTATATGTAATATATAGATTTACCACATTGTAAAAATAATTAATTTATAAATATTATATATGAATTTTACCACACCATATTTATAAATAATCATGAATTATAGAAATAAATTATCATAAAAAAATATTACAATAAATAAATAGATAATATAAAGATAATCATAATTTATTTATTTATCATAAAAAAATAGCACATGATAATAAATAAATAATATATAAATAATCACAATTAATTTATAATTAATATATATTTTTTTACTATTTTTATAATAAATTATCATTGTTAATTTATTTATAAATAATCGCAATTAATTTATTAGTAATATATAAATTTTATCTCATCATATTTATAAATAATCATATTAATAAAAATAATAAAATTGTAAAAATAAATTATCAATAGTATATATACCTACCATTATTAGGTGTCTTATGAGCTACTCTTTACAATTTTTATTTTTTATTTTGGACAAATGTATTTCAAACCTAAATGTGATGCACGTGAACAATTGAATTTGGCACCCACCACTTAAACAACTCGAAAAAAATAAAAAAGATAAACCCATTTCCAACCACTTAAATATTTGGAGAAATCAGGGAATGTTTGATGTGTCGATTATTATAGGGCTCAAATTTTAAATGAAAGCATGGTAATGTGGTTTACCCCATATATATATATATATATAATTGTAAAAAATAAATAATAAATTTTTGAAAATATTAAAAATATTTATTTGAGTTGAAGTTTTTAAATAAATTATGTTAAAAAGAAATTTTATTTTATTATTAGAATGTTTTAGTAAGATTATTATTAATTATAATAATAATTCACAAAAGGTTATAAAGTCAAGTAATTGGTTGGTATTTACAACTCTGTTTTTTTAGAAAAAAAAATATTAGGTTTAAAATAAATTAGAACAAGTATCAACATCGTCAAAGTATAGAAAATAGAGCGACACCAAAACAACTATAATAAGTTCATTATCAAATTAGGCACATGCCATCGTACTAGAAGGAAGAGGTGGACGATCATCCTAAGACGGTTAAGCATTCCAAGATGAAGGCTCATCCGAAGCCACTCATCCATCTATGGGGTCTTGAGAAGCCAAAGAAACAAAAACGTCCCAACCGTGAAGAGTTTGCACCATATTACTAGCTAGACTAGGACCAGTTGGCTATCCCCACCTAAAAGGGGATTTGCCATGCCACATTGGTAGACTTCATCCGCCTACCCTTCCAATTGAGGAAGAAGGGTGGAGAAGTGGTTGCGGTCGGGAGAATAACTCCTTAGGTGTTTGAGCACTGGAGGTGGAGAGCCCTATGGTGGATTATTCAAGAGGATGCAACTCACGGCATAGGAAGTGTTCCCCTAATAGTCAAGTAGCTCCTGCAAATGCTTGAATTCAATGGAAACTTTCTCCAATTGGGCTTAAATCTACATGCAGACTGAAGATAATGCAAATACCTTTTTCTTAACAAAGAAATGACAAGATGGTTCCTTATTGTTAAATAAAGTAGAGTTTCTAGTTTTCCATAATTGAAATAAAATGACAACTCTGAATAAATTCCATAGAAAAGCTATAGATGTTGGTCAATTATCAAAATCCACAAGGAAGACAAACTCCATGTGAAAGATTTAGGATGGTAGGGCTGAAATAAACTATGTATCCATTGCCAAGAAGACTAGGATTCGAGGCATTCCCAAAATAAGTGATTGAAGGATTTGGGTTTGGATTAGGTAGGGCACTTTGGTTGGAAAATTCCAAGGTGAGAAAGATGCTCCCTAAGTGAGTTACCTTGATAGACAAAAAAAAGAAAGAAATGAGCTAGTTTGGCATTCCAAATTCAGTTAAGCCGGGAAAACCATAATTTGGGTGAGGAATTAAGGTTCGAGTGCCTATTGAGTTTACCAAGAGCTGGCAAGAAGGGGATCATGACCTAAGAAATAAGTTCTGAAGAATAGATATTGAAGCGAGTATCACAATTACACCTCCAATATTTCCACCATGATTGTGGAGGTTGCAAACCCAGTTTGTGGAGCATAACATTTGGCAATAACTCTTAAATGTAAAGAATAAATAGTAAGTCATAATTAATTAAATTAAATTTCTCCTTTAATAATGGAAAAAGGGCCAAGTCGAAATTAGAAACCAAATCCTTTATAGTTTGAATTCATTTTTTGAAGAGTCTCAAAGCTTTTATACCATGAGTTTTCACTAGAACAAGGCTAGTATTGGTCATGATACGAGACCACTAGAGATTATGTTCATTGAAACAAATATCATCATGAAATCCATAATCAACCCAATTAAAATGGCATTAGCACCACATTAAGCAAACTAGAGTCACATGGCACTAGTGTCCCCAAAATGGTGTTAATTTTCTTTACCTTATCTTTCTCGAATGGATATATTTTCAAAATTAAAACCCTCCTAAGATCCTCTTAAGCATATTTTATTATCTACACAAGGTACAAAATACTATAAATAGATGACTTTTACACCTCTATCTACTAGATGGAAATTAGATGTAAAATACCTATTCAAACATGAAATAAGTTGAGAAAAATCAAGGTTATTAATCCCTATTCAACCCTATTTCTACATACTACCATCTACAACTGCCCTAAGCTCAAATTTTCTAGATTTCCAATTTCAAGTACACTCAAAGAATTCAAGACCACTATCATTCTAGAATTACATGCACTTGCACCACCACTTAGGTGGGGAGAACTACATCGAGCTTGATCCCTCCTCTGAGTATTGGTATGTAGGCAACTCTCTTCACAGTGGGGTGCTGATGATGTTTAGCCTATCCTACTAATGAACACAATTTTTAGCACATGCCTTACTTGCAAGGAGAATTAGGGTTATATCATAAATCAACTATTATAGGCACAATATAGACTTTTAGACTTCATGCATGTAGTAATAGAACCTAGAAACACAGGTGTAGGTGTACCCAAAAATTTAGAGTAATTTTGTATAGAGGACACTAGCACCATTTTTAGGACACTAGAGTCACATGGCACGACTGTCCAAGTGTGGTGCTACTGTCTAGGAGGGGTACTGACACAAGGATATAGTTGATGATACTCAAACCTATTCCAATCTCAATTTCCAACACTCAGATCATCCACATTAGACATTTTCCTGATAATGTTTTATTTACATATATTTATTAGTATTTTTAGAAAGTCAAAGCTAGTCAAAATTTATAACAAATCAATGGTTATTTTATGCATATTTTTTCACTGATTTAGACTACTCAATCCTTTAATAAAACATAAGATTTACATAGCTAAACCCTAAAAGGTTAAAACATTGATTTTGTTTCTAAATGCACTAAAATGTGTTTGCATACCTCTCTTTTAGTGTGGCATTATCGAATTTGGGTTGCCCTCGTCTCATGCAACCACATATTTCCAATTTCTATCTTTTATTCATGATTTAGATCGATGCTAAATGAATCACATAGATGATTTTTGTTTGATTTTAAAACAACACAGCCATGTATTTAGTTCTATTATTTTAACACCGCATATGCAATTTAACCATGTACATGGTTTTAAAACTACGTATGTAGTTTTTAATAACCATGTATGTAGTTATTAAAAACCATGTATGTAAAATTGATTTCATGAATTTATGTCTATTTTTTTACCCCCATCTCCACACACTTACCCATAAGTACATATCAAATCTCTATCAATTAGTTAATATATTCTAAAATTACCATTTGTAAAAAATATACAAAAAAGTATGTCTTTTCCCTTAAGATGTACAATAAAAAGGTAGCAAATCCATTAGATACATAACACTTTTTAACAAAACATTTAAAAATATATATCAACAAAATTAATCATTGTAGGGGAGATCTATGGGGTTGA
The DNA here is from genome assembly GCA_037957365.1 of Torreya grandis. Lineage (NCBI taxonomy): Eukaryota > Viridiplantae > Streptophyta > Pinopsida > Cupressales > Taxaceae > Torreya > Torreya grandis. The sequence continues at coordinate 1,051,475 of JARHVA010003488.1, forward strand.
AACCTTTTTTATAAGTTTTGGTGGGAGGATATACCACTGATGTGCTCTCTAGATCTTCAAAACATGCCAAAAACTTCTTCTTTCACACTTTGAATTCCCACAAATTACATTAAGCCCCAAATAAGAAGAGAAATTCTTGTGCAAAACTTGTTGGCATGCACATATGTTGAAGCTTTGTGCAATAATATGGATGCCTTTCAAAAACTCCCTAATATATATAGAGCCATTTCCATGTTGAATCCATTCATATGCAAAGATAACATTATTATCATCCTTTCTTATTGGATAAGAACGCCACTTCCAAGTATGTCTAAGAGTAGGAGTAGAATTACTGTGAATTGACTTCTGCCCTTGGAAGACAAACTTGAAATTGATATTTCAACATGCTTCAGATGATTTTCAACTCTAGAATGTGTCAATCTAGGAATTTGAGTCAAGAGAGGATGGTTAGTATGGTGTTAGTTCCAAAATGAAAACAAAATGAAAGAAACACACTAACTAGCATAACATCTCTAGGCCTAGACACTAGGGAGAGATTATTTAACAAACATGAATAAAGCACATAGCTAAAATAAAAAATAAACCTTCTTTTACCTTTCTTGACTGCTCCAAAATTCTTGTTGTAGTGGCTTGCTTAGCTTGTGCTCATGAAGTCTTCATCAAAGGAAGCTTGGCTATCTCCATCTCTCCTTGGCACCTTTGGCTTATGGATTGGCTTGGCTTGGAATAAATTTGGCATGGTCACACTAATTTAAATGGATTTTGGAATCATTTTTGCATTATAAATTTTCATTATCAAGACTTAAAATTCATGTGGTGAGGCCTCCTATTTATAGATTTTTGAGAATGTCTAGAATCAACCTGAATCGTCCATCTTGAGATTGAGATGTGTCGTTGAGGATTAATTCAATTTTTGGAATTAAGTTTATAATTATCCTCATCATGACATTGGAAGAAGGATAAATTAAAAGACATGAAGGGCTTTGATGAGACATGGGAGGCATGGATCCTGATATTTGTGGCATTTATGACTTAGGGATGTCTTCCCAAGAAATGAGGTCACTTGATGATGCAGACATTCAATATTCATTTCCAAAAATAATTTTTCAAAAAAATTTCATGGAATTTTTAATTAGGCCTTGATTTGGATTAATTATCTCTTAATCATGTTTAAGCACTTTGTGCATAAATTACTCAAATTGATCAAAATGCCTTGTTATTGGTCCAAAATTTGACTAAATTAGAATTGGAAGGTAATGTCAGATGTGTTGGATCTGTTATCCCATTTAGGATGTTATCAATAGAAAATAATAAAGCCATGCATCTTGTGCAAGAGATTTGATGGGAAAGATCAATCCAGAGCACCTAGGTGTAAAATTGACATTTTGACTCGAAATGATCTGATCAAAGTTAGCTGGCCCATAAATTGCATTACCCCATTTAATGATACATTGGCCAAAATCAACACTTGAATAAGTCATTTTCACATCATTTAGCATGTTTTAATATTGTTAGGCCAAATTGTGTGGTTTAGGAAGAAATTGGTCAAAGGCCTGGTTGGAGGTCATTGGTGGCCAGATTTAGGTGTCTACAATTTGCCCCTATTTGGGAAGATGTTACAAACCATAAGCAAAGCAATGTCTTCTCAAATAATGAGAGATGGTCTATATTCCAAGAAGAAGATGGTGGTTGAAGAACAAATCTCTAAATGGTTTTTGGGAAGCCTATGATGATGTCCCCTGGAGGGAGTGGCTATCACATTTGTTGATGGATGGTCCCTCAAAAAGAAATAAGAAGAAAGGTGGAACTAATCCATGGTTGAGATTAATCCAAATGAGTAAATGCTTTCATGAATTGATGTAAAAAGGATACTCATTTTCTCAAAAGTATTTATAATTAGGATTAAAAGTCAAAATAATGATTTGCCCATAGGCAGTTATAATCATTATGAGGACTTAGATTGGCTAAAGATGATTTTGCCCTAGTTAGGGTTGATTAAAAATCATAACTCAAGGATATAACTTGGAATATAGATTAAACATTAGTGGGCACAAAATTATGAAAGAGATGAATAGAAGAATAAGATTGATCAATAAAAAAGATTCAGTTATAGCTGCCAACGAGGCAAATCCTCATCCTTATTAGCAATGATGCAACTAGAACAGTCAAATGAGTTATATTGATCAAGATGGGTGGAAGGATTTGCCAAGGCACCAAGGAAAAAAATTTATGGCCCCATTGATTGTAGACCTTCTTGAAGCTAATTTTTGTTGTAGCATGTGATGGTAGGCTTCACACCATGAAGACTTGGCCAAAATATGCATAAGGACTGACTCTTGATATCCAATATTCAAGTGAAAATAATGCACCAATGATAAAAACCATGATAACAATATTGACATATGAATATGGATAGACTCATGAATAATATGTGCAAGGAATCACCTAATGCATATATATAGACTGAGTTAAGGCAACAGTGCAAAAAACAAACAAACAGACAAGCAAGCAAATAAATAAAAAATCAAAAAACAAACAAACAACTTGAAAAAAAAAGCTTAAAAACAAAAGCAAAAGAAATCATCCTAATAATGACAATGCCCTAATAAGGCAGATCAAGGATAACTGACTAGGCTTAGACAGGACAAATGTTTTTGGATTTTTGAAATGTTATGAATGTTTTTGTAATTTTGAGGTATCTTAACTCATTAGAGAATGACAAGATACCTAATCACAAAATGATGAGAGCGTTTAGCTTAGGTTTCTTGCAAAATGATGAGAGCATTGGAAAGGTGGACTGAGGTGACCTCAACATGAATTGGGCATGACATACACAGTCTTGAAATGACCTCAAGTCATAGTAATTCCATTCACATACAAGGTGAGGAAAAACCAACTAGATCCCAATAAGTTCTTAAATCTAACAAATGGCTAGTCAAATGAAAACAATGATAGCAAAGTGATGTGACAATGCATGATAAACAAATGTTGTCTTTAGTTTGCCCATAGGCGGTTATAACTAGGATAAAATGGCATAAGTCAATGATACTAATTTGCCCATAGGTAGTTATAATTAGTAGAAAGACTGGTGAAACATTGATTTGTCCATAGGTGGTTATAATCAAGCTCACATAAACAAACTTGATAGGATGAAAGATATATTACTAGATCAACTATCACACTAATTTCATTAACTATCATTGAAACATGGATTGGATTGATTATTGAAATTTGATTGGAATCCCCTCACAAAAAGTGTAGGAATAACCAAATAAACTAAGATCAAAATAGGATTGGGTAGGATGACTAAAAATAGGCTTTGGTCTAGATAGGAATGAAATGACATGATGGTATAAAATGGTAAGAGGGTTTGCCCCCAAGTGATAGGGTAAATAGTAGGAATATACAACATGGCAAATGGATATGTAACAATAGCAATGACATGGAGATGTGAAATGGTATGGTACATGTTTTGGCCTGGGTGTGGTTTTTGATTCTATTGTTCTTGATAATGGGGAGATGGACATCCTAATCAACAAATGATACAAACATAATACTTGATCATGTTAATTACTATCCCACACCTCATCTAAATAGCTACTTTGTCAAAAATGGCCTACATATTTGGTTGTCAAGAATGCTTTTGTGATCTTCATTGGTCATTCATTCTGATTCTTTCAAATGTCGAGACAAGGTATCTTTGTAATCTCTACAAATAAAAGTGTAACCATGGATGGTAAACAAAGACAAACAATAGAAGGTAGGTTTGTTTGTGAAATGGAATGGTAGATTGTAATGAAATGTGGAACGGTTGGGAAACAAATGAATATCAGGACTTTCAATCACACGTATTGTTGTTGATGTTAGATTTAACATAAATTTGGTTGTGGTGGGGCCGAAGACTTGTTATCTTGATAAGACCATCAGATTTTTCTATTGTTTGACCTTGAGAGTAGCTACAATCTAATTAGCTACATATAGGACTCTATTTTGATTTGATATTTGATTTTGTCTTCATGCAATAGTGAAGAACTTTTGTGCTTAGCTATTGGTATATCTATGAGGTTTTCAACAATGAAGTTGTATTGATTGTCCCGTAGTGCCTTTGAGAAGGTTTCACTAAGGATTGTTGACTTTTGAATTTGATTGTCTTCTAGTGATTTTAAAAAAAATTCACTAGAAGATGTTGAGTTCTGACTTTGATTGTCCCCTAGTGCCTCCAAAAATGTTTCACTAGGAGAGTGTTCTTCTGCTACATGAATGTGGTCTTGGGCTCCTTGCTCTTTTTCAACTGCTATGTCACCATGGCTATAGATTAACTAAGTGTGATTCTATCGATCCCAATCAACACTTGTGGGAGATGGAATGTCAGTGATATGGCTAATTTGTTTGATGGTAATGGCCTTTGGAATGGTAATGGAATGGGGAGAGGGCACACAATCCTCATAGAATATACTAGGATAACTTGTGTTAAAGATGATATACACAGCCTAAAAAATTGTAGAAGGATAAAAAATGTATTAAAATTGATCTACAAGGCATGCATAACCAATGTTGTAACAACCACAAACATATTCTTCTTCTGAATTTGATACTAACTCAAGAGACTCTAAATCTGATGTTGAGACTGATGTTGATTAAGATTCTGATGGTAAATCTAATGTCAGTTTAAGAATATAACCTGACTCTAACTCTGATGCTACATCTGATGGGTACTCTATTACAATTATGTTTTGTTGAATATGTGGTTTTGGACAAGTAACAGCCTATGATGGCATAATGGGCTCCATAAAAACTTATTTGTCAAAGTGAGACTCTTCTAGGATGGGAAATAGGTCAAGAGACAACTCCTTAGAAACTATCTTGTCAATATGAGGCTCTTGAAAAATAAGCACATGGTTGAGGTAATGATTTGCCCAAAGGAAGTTAAAATCATTAAGAAGTGACTCAACAAAGACTTGCTTGTCAGAGTGACACTCCTCAACAACTAGTATAGGATCAATAGATGATTCATCACAGGTTGACATATTAGAAGTAGTTGGTTCAATAAAAACATCTTGGATTGGTTCATTCTCTTGGCCTTGGTTTCTAATGAGTTGTAAAATACTAGTTTTGAACACAACTTGGTCTTCGAAGGATTGGATGGGTTGAGGTTTGGATAGGATTGGTACTAGATGAGAAATGGTCTACAATTGGATAATATTAGGGCCTTATGGAGCATGATTGATCACATGAACCAAAAGATGAAGTCCTAAAATTGTAACAATAGGGTGGTGTGGGGCTTGATTACCTGCAGAAGCCAAAGGACAAGGTCCTAAAATAATGAAGGGGCATTGTGGAGCTTGATTACTCACACAAACCAAAGGACCAGTTCTTAGTATAGAAATGGTAGGGCATTGTGGTCCCATAATATAAATGGTATGATGTGGTGGAGCCTGATTACTCGTATAATCCAAAACGTCCAAGTGTTCCTCATAAACCATATCACATCTGTCATGAGCTGGCTCATAAGCTAGTTTTTTACAGTGTTCCATGTACTGATTATTGCAAAGAGGGTATGGATCAGTATCCCAAACAACATTATCTATAGTTGGGTCTTCAAAGTCCTCCTCACAAGCCTCTTCATACCAATCAAGGTCTCAATTTGGATTTTGACTATATTCCCCATATGGATTATTGTAGGGAGAATAATAAAACTCCTTAAAAAATATTTCTCTATAGGGGTTCCTAGTAGGATTTTGTGCGGCCATTATATCATAAGTTGGATTATACATGACTCCACCATAAGTGTAGCTAGACATATTTGCATAAATGATGAAAGATTTCAAAACAAAAAGGTTTAGAGTTCTACAAACTTTGAAAAATGATCCAAAGGATAAATGTTTCAAACTTGGTCCAACTTGGTCAAAGGGGTGGAGCTGTATCTCCAATGTGGTTTGAAAGTGGAGTTGTATCTCTAAAATGGTTTATGCTAAGACTTGGCATAAAATAACCTAATTCCAAACATCTAATGTCAAATGTCATATATACCAAAGGTCAAACATCTGAATAAAAAATGGCATGCCAAAGGTCTAGGTCAAATTATTCCAAACAAGGTCTAAACTAGGAAAGGGAAAAGTTGAGTTACTAGGTCTTTTGTCCAAACATGGAGTCAAAATCTAGGCTCAAACAAACAGGTATGTGCTAAGAATTTGGCCAAATGACATCAAAATCTAGACTTGAAATAAACGCTTATGTGATTTGATTTAATCTAACAAATTTGGAAACAAATTTGACATAGACTCGGCACACAAAATCAAACATAACCATGATCAGTTGGCATAAGGCATAAGATAAAAGGCTCTTTGAAGAAATATTGTGTTCTCCCAAATAAAGACACAAATAATGATAAGGATAAGTATTGAATAAACAAACCATCAATAGTTTTCAAATTTTGGTAATTGATTAACCGAAGTTATGCAACATAAAAGAGAAAGATCTATGTATTAGCCCCATGAATTAAGGCATAAACAAAAATCAATCAATTTTTGAATCCAAACTTGACAAAGCTAATTAAAAACTCAAAATTGAAAACTAGGATTTGACCAAACATGGTAGAAAAGATTGGACATCATGACAGCACAAGACAAAGGTCTAAATGATATACACAAAATGGTTTGAAACAAATTGAGCAGCCTAATGACGTAAGCATAATTGAATGATGTGATCTATGTTATGTTTCAAAAGACTCAAAGGCAAAAATAGTTTGACATGATTTGGGAAGCATAACACTACCCTCCTCAACTCAGATGCATTATTTTTATATGGCTTATAAACAAATAAACAAGTTTTAGTCTCAAAACATACCAAGCAAAAACGACGAAAATACACTAAGTATAATCATCCAAATCCTAGCAAGGGTATGAAAAAATGGGGTTGACTAAAATGGGGAATAAATTACACAATAAATTTCACGTCAAATGATGTAAAATACAAGCATAAAAATTGGGTGACCATGACATTGGCTAGTTGTAAAAAGGTCTAGTCTTTTTTAAAAACCACTACATCCTGTTGTTCACTCAGTGTAGTCTGATGTCCAAATGTAGATACATCCCGTGTGTAACTCTAAAGGAATAAGTAAAGTCAATATTGGGAGATGAAACCCCAAATCCAAGCTTCCCTAAATAACTCATGATAGGTAATGATGTACCCCTTGTAAGCCAAGTTTGCATTAAATAAAAGACTAAAAGAGAAAGACTTTAGGGTCATTTTCATGGTCACCCAAACTTTGACGAGTTTTTGAGGAGTGCTTTAGATGACATTCTTTCTAATCCTTGGACTAGGCTGTTTGCAATAGGAATGGTGCTTTTGATTCCAAGGATTCCCTAAAGGGGAAAAATGGAAGAGCATACATGAAACATCTCTCTTATTTCCAAACAAAAATTAAATCAAGCAACTATTGAAGACAAAAAGCTTGGAAAGATGAGTTCATTTTAAAGCCTAAATGAAAATGAGGTGGTGTTCATTTGACCCCTTAGTCTTAGTTGTAACTTTGAAAACTAATTATAAAAACACTTATTTAATCACCTTAAATTTTAATTTAAGCACCATAATAATGTTCCTAATTGATTTTAAAACATGCAAAATATGTTTACAAAAATGATTTATCAAACTTCAAATTCGCTAATTACCTATCTACCCTTAAGGCATCACCCCAAAAGAAAATATGTTAGATTAAAAACATTTTAAATAGATTTTTTAAATTTTTAATAAAATATATGAAACTTTAATATAAACTAATGTCAAATTATAAAAATTTAGGAGAAAACATGTGGTTTAAAAAAAAATCATCCAAAATAGAGTCCGTATGACCCCAAACCAAGCATTTTAAAATAGCTCTCGAGTTTATGTTTTTCAGAAAACACAGTGATCAACGTTGGTTATATAACTGATGTCGGTTACACTTACTAATAGATGATAGTTATCTAATTGACATTGGTTATACTGATAGTGACTGGCGACGTCTATGCCAACTGATGATGGTTTTACTAACCAACGTCAGTTACTATGTATACCCATGATAAAGAAAAACAACAAAACAAAATTAGAAAATCAAATTGTAAGAGTTTTAATGATCCAATTGAAGATTTTAAAGTTGCAACATGATCTTCATGTGTGGGATGCATTGTGTCCCACCGGGCATGCCATATGTGAATCTAGGAATTTGACTCAAGAGAGGATGGTTAGTATGGTGTTCGTTCCAAAATGAAAACAAAATGAAATAAACACACTAACTATCATAACATCTATAGGCCTAAACACTAGGGAGATCTTAGTGAACAAACATGAATAAAACATACAACTAAAATTTAAAAGAAACCTTTTCTTACCTTCCTTGGATGCTCCAAAATGCTTGTTGTAGTGGCTTGCTTGGCTTGTGCTCATGAAGTCTTCGTCAAAGGAAGCTTGGCTACCTCTATCTCTCCTTGGCACATTTGGCTTGTGGATTGGCTTGGATTGAAATCACTTTGGCATGATAACACTAATTGTAATGGATTCTGGAATTATTTGTGCATTATAACTTTGCATTATCAAGACTTAAAATTCATGTGGTGAGGCCTCCTATTTATAAATTTTTGAGAATGTCTAGAATCAAACTGAACTATCCATCATCTTGAGATTTAGATGTGTGGTTGAGGATTAATTCAATTTTTTGAATTAAGTTTATAATTATCCTCATCATGACATTGGAAGCAGGAGCAATTAAAAGGCATGAAGGGCTTTGATGAGACATGGGAGGCATGAATCCTTTTATTTGTGAAATTTATGGCCTAGGGATGTCTTCCCAAGAAATGAGGTCACCTGATGATGCAAATATTCAATACTCATTTCAAAAAATAAGTTTCCAACAAGTTTACATAGAATTCTTAATTAGGCCTTGATTTGGATTAATTAGTTCTTAAGCATGTTGAAGCACTTTGTGCATAAATTACTCAAATTGATCAGAATGCCTTGTTATTGGTCCAAAATTTGACTAGATTGGAATTGGAAGGCAATGTTAGATGTGTTGGATTGATTATCCCATTTAGGATGTTATCAATAGAAAATAACAAAGGCATGAATCTTGTGCAAGAGATTTGATAGGAAAGATCAATCCAGAACACCTAGGTGCAAAATTGATATTTTGACTCAAAAAGATCTTATCAAAGTTAGTTGGCCCATTAATTGCATTGCCCCATTTAATGATACCTAGGCCAAAATTGGCACTTGAATATGTTAGTTTCACATTATTTATCATTTTTTAGTGTTTTTAGGCTAAATTATGTGTTTTAGGTAGAAATTGGTCAAAAACCTAGTTGGAGGTCATTAGTGGCTAGATTTAGGTGTCTACATAATGTTGCTTCATGATACCTTGTATAGAATTGCCTTTATCCCTTCGATCTCTTGGTGGATGATAGTGTTGTAGTTACTCCTTTAGAGAAAAATGAGAAAGGAAATAAATGTCCTTGTAACAATCATTAATAACTAACACGGGCTTATTTTTTTCAATGTGGCCAACTTAGCTCCTCAAGTGTTGGTAGAATATAAAAGGGAATAATTCCATAGGTAGTAAGTTGATATGAGTAAAAATAAGAGTAATTGTGGCCAAGGTATATAATAAATCATTTTTAACTGAGCGAGTAGTTTGCTCGATGATACTAAAACTACAATAACCCACATGACCCAACATATGGGAGATGAAGTTCTCTTCACAAACTTTTATTTTACAGATATAATGGAGTAAGTTTAGGTAATTTGATAAGCACCGAGATTGGATTTAACTAAAGCATAATATCAACAAGAAATTAATAAAGTCTAATCATGAAGACACTAATAAAATAAAGAAATGAAATGATTATAAAGCAATAAATATTGCACGCATGAACGCATGAGGCTAATGAATACTAATGAAAATATTTTTCATTTTTTGTCAAAAAAATTGGTTTATTTTTTATTTATTAACTATGTCGAATGTTTTTGATTAGTTCAGTAGGAAAAAAGGGTCCTGAGCCCTATACAAAGTAGCCCCCAAGGCAAAAAAATTAAAAAGCCACCCACAGGCCAAAAATAGCATAGTGACGACAGTGAAACAACAAAGCCAAAATAGCTAAAAAACCAAAAGGCAACAACATTGCAAGGAACAACACACTACACAATAATAAAACCTAACCTAGTAGGTCGAACACCCTTGACCCGAAAGTGGGTTTGAGAAATGTGCTTAGGAAGACCTCACTTCCTCCTTTGGATAACAATATAATAATCATCAAAATATCCATTCGCATAAATAGGAGATGAAGGAGGTGAAAACCTCACCAAGTCCTTAGAAGGGGGTGGTGCCTTTGGAATGAACACAACAACATCAATCATAGTAGCAAACTATGTACCTACATCAATAGTCCTTGACTTATAAACAATAGAAATCAAGATCCATATGATAGTCCCAATAACAACAACAATAGCAGGGGAGATAGTAGGGGAAGTCCCTGTTACAATTTTAGTGGAAGAACTGAGCAAATCTGATGGTACTACAACAATAATAATAAGGGAGATCCCAACAACAATACCAATAAAAATAGTAGTAGGGGAAGTCTGAACAAAAATATCAAAATTAGAAACAACAACAAAGGAGGTACTTACAGCAATCTTAGTAGTAGAAGAGTCATGTAGCGAGGGGAAGAGAATACTTCCCATCATCAGAAAGAGGCAAACCATCATCATCAACACCTACTATAAGGTGTTCATGTAAAGCATCCTTCCACCAAGATGAAGACTGAGAAACCTTTAAATAGGGGCATTCAGATGCCAAATGAACCATATTAAAGCACCTTCAACAACTAAATGGGATTCCTTTGTAATCCAAGGGCTGACACCAAGAGCGATCAACAACTTGTAAAACAACATCTGTCGGAAGAGGCATAGACAAATCCAAATACACTAAAATACAAGCATAAGTAATGTGAGATAAGTGAGTAGTGACATGATCCACCATAATAAAATGGCCCACTGAGTTGCCAATGCCTTTATAGTAAGATTCACACCAAAAATGAAGAGGCAAATTTGGAAGACGAATCCAAACTGGTAGCCTATTGAAAGATTTAGTGAGAGGATTAAAGGTAGGAACCCAAGGCTTTATCAATAGTGCATGTTGTCCTCAGAACCAATATCAACCATCAAAAATAATATTTTAATTAGGGAAAGAATAAAAAACAACTCCAAAGAATCCTTTAACACATGGGTAAATTTCTATTTCCCCTTTTGTAAGGGGACGCCACTACTCAAAGACATAAGTTTGTAGATCCTAGAGTCGTGGCCAGAATCTATAAAATTTGCAAATTGAACCCTTCTAAGAAAAGTATTCCTCATTTTTTAGCAGTTCATCCCCTAAAATCACAATAAGAAGGGGTAGTGCTAAAAGTTTCACCTTACCCCTTGTCATCAGAGAAGAATGGGCAACAATCTTCTTCTGAGGAAATGAGGCTTCAACACGAACCACATTAGAAAAAGAGACTGTAATAATAGAGGAAGAACCCAAAATAGGTGTTGTACCAGCAATAGCAACCCCATACATTGATGTTGCACTAACAATAGCCACCTTAGCAACATGCAACGTCCCCACAGTGAGATAACCTTACAATCCCCTAGACGATGCCCTAACTGTGTCGAATGTTATAATCATTCAATTGATATAATTTAGTCTACCAAAAATAAAATATCTATCATTCATGGTTATGGTTATGGTCGAGGGTGAAAATATCTAGTTCGAGTAGAAATAATTTATCCTTGTGATAAAAAAATATTGAGCTAAAATCTTTGAAAAACATAGTAATAATGGGAAAGCATTATAATCCCTATCAAATCATTAGTGGCCTTCAAAAGCATCGCAAGCTTACAAAACCATCGATTACATGTGAAACATCAAAGGCCTAAAACACCATTGCATGCCTTTACAATCATCTAAATAATGTACAATCATCATAAGCCCGCACAATCATTGCATGCATGTAACTTTGATGGAACATGCACTGCATACCTAAAAAAATTGAAAATACCTTAAAAAACATCATGTATATTTGAAAAAGGCATCAGTTGCTAGGAAAAGCATCATAGAATTAGGAAAAACATTATAGGTTTAGAAAAGCATCAAGATAATGGAAAAACATCGGTGCTTAGGAAACATATTTATCTAATAAAACTTCTGAAATGTATGAAATATTAAAAATGATCACAAACATGTTTTGATTGGATCAATAGATTACTTGTAGGTTATAAATTGAAACGTTCTAAGAGTTTTGAATTGGATCACTTGATTTTGTGACTCGCATTTGTAAGTACTTGATTTATTTGCATATTAAATAACCTATTTATATGATGAAAAATAACATATAATGTTGACTATATAAATAAGTATGTTTAATACATTTGGGTTGAGTATAAATAGCGAATTTAAACAAATTTCAAATTTTAATTTTAGAGTTTTGATGACTATGATCTAAGGGCCTTAGAATGTGTAGTGATTCCAAAAAATTGTAAAATCATGGAGCATCACTTTGTGAGTGATCCATTAGAAAATCCATTAGTAATAGAAATAAATTTTCTTTTCAAGAGGGAAACAATAATGTATGTGTTTTTTGGCAATATGTTGTTTAGGCTAACATTTTCTAGATATTTAATGTTGAGGATCGTTAGTATGGTGTTAGTTCCAAAATGAAAACAAAATGAAATAAACACACTAACTAACATAACATATATAGGCCTAAACACTAGGGAGATCTTATTTAACAAACATGAATAAAACATACAACTAAAATTTAAAATAAACCTTTTTTTACCTTCCTTGGATGCTCCAAAATGCTTGTTGTAGTGGCTTGCTTGGCTTGTGCTCATGAAGTCTTCATCAAAGGAAGCTTGGCTACCTCTATCTCTCCTTGGCACCTTTGGCTTGTGGCTTGGCTTGGATTGGAATGTCTTTGGCATGGTAACAGTAATTGCAATGGATTTTGGAATTATTTTTGCATTATAACTTTGCATTATCAAGACTTAAAATTCATGTGGTGAGGCCTCTTATTTATAGATTTTTGAGAATGTCTAGAATCAACCTGAACCGTCCATCATCTTGAGATTTAGATGTATGGTTGAGGATTAATTTAATTTTTGGAATTAAGTTTATAATTATCCTCATCAGGACGTTGGAAGCAGGAGCAATTAAAAGGCATGAAGGGCTTTGATGAGACATGGGAGGCATGAATCCTTTTATTTGTGGCATTTATGGCCTAGGGATGTCTTCCCAAGAAATGAGGTCACCTGATGATGCAAATATTCAATACTCATTTCAAAAAATAAGTTTTCAACAAGTTTACATAGAATTCTTAATTAGGCCTTGATTTGGATTAATTAGTTCTTAAGCATGTTGAAGCACTTTGTGCATAAATTACTCAAATTGATCAGAATGCCTTGTTATTGGTCCAAAATTTGACTAGATTGGAATTGGAAGGCAATGTTAGATGTGTTTGATTGATTATCCCATTTAGGATGTTATCAATAGAAAATAACAAAGGCATGAATCTTGTGCAAGAGATTTGATAGGAAAGATCAATCCAGAACACCTAGGTGCAAAATTGATATTTTGACTCAAAAAGATCTTATCAAAGTTAGTTGGCCCATTAATTGAATTGCCCCATTTAATGATACCTTGGCCAAAATTGGCACTTGAATATGTTAGTTTCACATTATTTATCATTTTTTAGTGTTTTTAGGCTAAATTATGTGTTTTAGGTAGAAATTGGTCAAAAACCTAGTTGGAGGTCATTAGTGGCTAGATTTAGGTGTCTACATAATGTTGCTTCATGATACCTTGTATAGAATTGCCTTTATCCCTTCGATCTCTTGGTGGATGATAGTGTTGTAGTTACTCCTTTAGAGAAAAATGAGAAAGAAAATAAATGTCCTTGTAACAATCATTAATAACTAACACAGGCTTATTTTTTTCAATGTGGCCAACTTAGCTCCTCAAGTGTTGGTAGAATATAAAAGGGAATAATTCCATAGGTAGTAAGTTGAAATGAGTAAAAATAAGAGTAATTGTGGCCAAGGTATATAATAAATCATTTTTAACTGAGTGAGTAGTTTGCTCGACGATACTAAAACTACAATAACCCACATGACCAAACATATGGGAGATGAAGTTCTCTTCACAAACTTTTAATTTAAAAATATAATGGGGTAAGTTTAGGGAATTTTATAACCATAGAGATTGGAAATTCTAGCAAATGTATCCATGGAGGATGAGAGTTTAAAGACATAGTAAACAATGTGATTTCATTTATCCATTCTAGTATATCCTTGTTTAAGATTGTAAGGGTTTTTTTACATGTGTGATTCATTTCATTAATGAAGGGAGTCTAATCACTAAGAGTTCAGATATTATTGAAGGGATTTTAAACATGTGATTTAAAAATTATAATAAAAATACACTCACTAAAGCAAAAAATGTGACAGAAGGCATTAATTAAGGAATGACTGGGAATGATGATGGTTCAATTAAACTAATATGGTCTCCAATATTACTTTTTTTAGTTATTCCACTATGGAATTTATTAAGATGTTATCAATAGATATTTCAAAGCATTTCTAATAATGTTTTCACCATATTTCAAAGTAGATTTAACTAAAGCATAATATCAACAAGAAATTAATAAAGTCTAATCATGAAGACACTAATAAAATAAAGAAATAAAATGATTATAAAGTAATAAATATTGCACGCATGAGGCTAATGAATACTAATGAAAATATTTTTAATTTTTTGTCAAAAAAATTGGTTTATTTTTTATTTATTAACTATGTCAAATGTTTTTGATTAGTTCAGTAGGAAAAAAGGGTCCTGATCCCTATACAAAGTAGCCCCCAAGGCAAAAAAATAAAAAGCCACCCACAAGCCAAAAATATCATAGTGATGACAGTGAAACAACAAAACCAAAATAGCTAAGCAACCTAAAGGCAACAACATTGCAAGGAACAACACACTATACAATAACAAAACCTAACCTAGTAGGTTGAACACCCTCGACCCGAAAGTGGGTTTGAGAAATGTGCTTAGGAAGACCTCACTTCCTCCTTTGGTTAACAATATAATAAGCATCAAAATATCCATTCGCATAAATAGGAGATGAAGGAGGTGAAAAACTCACCAAGTACTCAGAAGGGGGTGGTGCCTTTGGAGCGAACACAACAACATCAATCATAGTAGCAAACTATGTACCTACATCAGTAGTCCTTGACTTAGAAACAATAGCAATCAAGATCCCTATGATAGTCCCAACAACAACATCAATAGCAAGGGAGATAGTAGGGGAGGTCCATGTTACAATTTTAGTAGAAGAACTAAGCAAATTTGATGGAACTACAACAATAATAGTAGGGGAGATCCCAACAACAGTCCCAACAATAATAGTAGTAGGGGAAGTCTGAACAACAATCTCAACTTTAGAAACAATAGCAAAGGAGGTCCTTGCAGCAATCTTAGTAGTAGAAGAGTCATGTAACGAGGGGAAGATAATACTTCCCATCATCAGAAGGAGGCTCAAAAGCTTTTCAGCCCAAACCATCATCATCAACATCTACTATAAGGTGTTCATGTAAAGCATCCTTCCACCAATATGAGGATTGAGAAACCTTTAAACGGGGGCATTCAGATGCCAAATGAACCATATTAAAGCACCTTCGACAACTAAATGGGATACCTTTGTAATCCAAGGGCTGACACCAAGAGCGATCAACAACTTGTAAAACAACCTCTGTCAGAAGAGGCATATACAAATCCAAATCCACTAAAATACAAGCATAAGTAGTGTGAGATAAGTGAGTAGTGGCATGATCTACCATAATAAAATGGCCCACCGAGTTGCCAATGCCTTTATAGTAAGATTCACACCAAAAATTTGGAAGACAAATCCAAACTGGCAGCCTATTGAAAGATTTAGTGAGAGGATTAAAGATAAGAACCCAAGGCTTTATCAATAGTGCATGTTGTCCTCAGAACCAAGATCGACCATCAAAAATAATATTTTAATTACGGAAAGAATAAAAAACAACTCCAAAGAATCCTTTAACACATGGGTAAATTTCTATTTCCCCTTTTGTAAGGGGACGCCACTACTCAAAGACCTGTGTAGATCCTGGAGCCGTGGCTAGAATCTATAAAATTTGCAAATTGAACCCTTCTATGAAAAGTATTCCTCATTTTTTAGCACTTCATCCCCTAAAATCACAATAAGAAGGGGTATTGCTAAAAGTTTCACCTTACCCCTAGTCATCGGAGAAGAATGAGCAACAATCTTCTTCTAAGGAAATGAGGCTTCAACATGAACCACATTAGCAAAAGAGACTGTAGAAATAGAGAAAGAACCCAAAATAGGTGTTGTACTAGCAATAACAACCCCAAACATTGATGTTACACTAACAATAGCCACCTTAGCAACATGCAACGTCCGCACAGTGAGAGAACCTTGCAATCCCCCAGACGATGGCCTAACTATGTCGAATGTTATAATCACTCAATTGATATCATTTAGTCTACCAAAAATAAAATATCTATCATTCATGGTTATGGTTATGGTCAAGGGTGAAAATATCTAGTTCTAACAAAAATAATTTATCCTTGTGATAAAAAAATGTTGAGCTAAAATCTTTGAAAAACATAGTAATAATGGGAAAGCATTATAATCCCTATCAAATCATTAGTGGCCTTCAAAAGCATCGCAATCTTACAAAACCATCGATTACAAGTGAAACATCAAAGGCCTAAAACACCATTGCATGCCTAAAAACCATCCCAATTGTATAAAATCATCACATGCATGTAATATCATTGCAGGCCTTTACAATCATCTAAATAATGTACAATCATCATAAGCCTACACAATCCTTGCATGCATGTAACTTTGATGGAACATGCACTGCATACCGAAAAAAATTGAAAATACCTTAGAAAACATCATGTATATTTGAAAAAGGCATCAGTTGCTAGGAAAAGCATCATAGAATTAGAAAAAACATTACAGGGTTAGAAAAGCATCAAGATAATGGAAAAACATCGATGCTTAGGAAACATATTTATCTAATAAAACTTCTGAAATGTATGAAATATTAAAAATGATCACAAACATGTTTTGATTGGATCAATAGATTTACTTGTAGGTTATAAATTGAAACGTTCTAAGAGTTTTGAATTGGATCACTTGATTTTGTGACTTGCATTTGTAAGTACTTGATCTATTTGCATATTAAATAGCCCATTTATATGATGAAAAATAATATGTAACGTTGACTATATAAATAAGTATGTTTAATACATTTGGGTTGAGTATAACTAGTGAATTTAATTAAATTTCAAATTTTCTTTTTAGAGTTTTGATGACTATGATCTAAGGGCCTTAGAATGTGTAGTGATTCCAAAAAATTGTAAAATCATGGAGCATTGCTTTGTGAGTGATCCATAAAAAAATCCATTAGTAATAGAAATAAATTTTCTTTTCAAGTGGGAAACAATAATGTATGTGTTTTTTGGCAATATGTTGTTTAAGCTAACATTTTCTAAATATTTAATGTTGAGTTTGGAAGTGTGTACAGTTCTCCTAATTACAATTATTCATTGCTAATTTTTTTATAATATATAATCATACTTAATTTATAAATAATATATATAAATTATCACAATTAATTTGTAAGTAATATATAGATTTTATCATATCATATTTATAAATAATCATAACAATAAAATTGTAAAAATAATTAATTTATAAGTTATAAATGGATTTTATCACATCATATTTATAAATAATCTTATCTCATATCAACTAATTATAAAAATAAATTATCATAAAAAATATTACCCCATCATAATAAATAAATAGATAATATACAAATAATCATAATTTATTTATTTATCATTAAAAAATATAACACATGATAATAAATAAATAATTATAATTTATTTATTTATCATAAAAAAATATAACACATGATAATGTATAAATAATCATTATTTATATATATATATATATATATATATATATATATATATGTATATGTATATATGTATGTATATATATATGTATATATATATATATATATATATATATATATATATATATATATATATATATATATATGTATACATATATATATATATATATATATTACCACATCATATTTATAATAGATAATCATAATTAATTTATAAGTAATATCTAAATTTTACTGTAAGATAATCACAATTAATAATTAATAATATGTAGATTTTATCACATCACATTTATTTTTTATTTGCTATGTAAAAAATTATATATATATATATATATATATATATATATATATATATATATATATATATATATTACCGCATCATATTTATAATAGATAATCATAATTAATTTATAAGTAATATCTAAATTTTACTGTAAGATAATCACAATTAATAATATGTAGATTTTATCACATCATATTTATTTTTTATTTGCTACGTAAAAAATAGGTTTTGAAAGGTTTCATAGCTTTGTACAAGGGAGAGAACTAAAAAATTAAAACATTAACATTTTGATGGGATGCCTTTGCCAATAGCAATCAAAGGGGCGGCAAGAAACCCAATCAATAGGGACTTCCACCAAAGGACAAACAAAAACAAAATAACTTACCAGGGAACTTTCGTGAAGTTTTTGCAAAACTTACCCTGGGGATCTAACCCCTTTTTCGCTAATTTTTAGAATATTAACATAGGGTCCCCCCAAACAAAGACACATACAAGTACGTCGAGTCATTGCTTTTTATTTTTTTAACCACGGACCATCCTTCCTTGTTCTCAATCTAAAGGGCTGGTGAGACTTTCTCAACTGGGACGCAACGCTGGGGATTTATCTTTTGCTTTTGACCCTAAATTAGCATCTGCCCTAGAAAAATCTAAATTTGGAATCTCCTCCAAGGGGAACACTGCAATTAACACAACCTTCTTTGGAGAGATTAAATTGACCAACAATTCTTTTTCAGAGTGTGGCGAGCATTTGGGATCCTTTTTTGATGTAAAATATGCAAGGACTTTGGAAGAAGAGGTAGAATCCTCATTGTCAGAAGCCCACTCTTCATCTGTAGCCAATATTGTGAGGTTTTTGGGGATAAAATCTTTTCACTAGGGAGAATCTTTCTTTTATCTGAGGAGACTACAATTTTTGGTCAAGTGCCCAGTTCCAAAACAACTATGATAGTGAAATAATAAACCTTCATAGTCAATAGTTTGAGACCAAGTGTAGTCTCTAACTCGTAGGGTGGTTTTTTCTTGAAGGTTCTTGGAGGTATCAATATTCACCAAGATCCTAGCAAAAGTAGTGAGGGAGAAACTATCAGTATCTGGATGCATTCTCAAAAACTCACCCAAAGATCTACCAAAGACTTCTACCCAACAGTAGGCGCAGATCCAAGTTGCTGGCTGTTTGGGGTAGTTAGGAGCAGCGGCGAGTGGAGCACGATTGGAGGAATGGCCCCTTCAAGCAGATCCATCGGACCAACATTCTAAGCACTGTGTGAAATGGCACTGAATGAGACACCAAAATGGACGATTTAACAGACGGAACGAGAGCAACAATTGTATTGAAAACTAAAAAACCTGAAAACGCTCCGAAACAATTGTATTGAAAAATAAAAATATAACTCATAAAAAAAGAAAACAGATAAACCCATTTCCAGCGACTTAAATATTTGGAGAAATAATTCGATCCAGGCAGTGTTTGTCCTGTGGATTGAGCCAATTAATTATTAGAATTATTATACGTCGATTTTTTTAACCAGCAGTGCTTATGGCATTACTATGGCGGAGAATTTTCGTAAGTTGGATGGTTTTGAATATTATTATTTTGACATAAATATTTTGATTGTTTTCAAGTTCTGTGGTACAGTCATGTGCTCTGTTAAGATGGCGAGCGATATTATATTATATTGTTTTCAAACCTTGGCAAGATCAATTTCGAGTGGAATTATATTGTATCTCATTATTTTGCTCACTCTCCTTAATGAATTTTGTATGCATGAAATCAATTCTGAGTGGAATTATATTGGATCTCATTATTTTGCTCATTCTCCCAAAATGAATTTTGTGTGCATAATATAATGTTTTGAACTGCTTTACATTTACATAATATGATTCTTTAGGTTATTTTTAAAACATTTTAAAATGGAATATGATAATGCTACTCATATTTAAAAAACATATTTAATATAAATTTTTATAAAAATAGATAATCAAGTTTTAAAAATATTTATGCGAGTTAAAGTTTTTATTAATATACTATATAAAAAGAAATTTAATTTTATTATTGAAATCTTTTAGTAATATTATTATTAATAATAATTCACAAAAGGTTACAAAGTAAGTAATTGGATGGTATTCATAGTTCAGATTTTTTGACGGAGGAAAATATTAGCTTAGAACAAACTAGAACAAGCATTAGCATCGTCAAAGTATAGAAAATAGAACAACACCAAAGTAACTATAACAAGTACATTATGAAATTAGGCACATGTAGTTGTACTAGAAAGAACATGTGGGCGATCATCCTAAGATAGTTAATCATTTGAAGATGAAGGCTCAGTCAAGGGAGGATCCAAATCCACCCATCCATCCACGACTTGAAAAGCCAAAGAAACAACAATGTCCCAACCATGAAGAGGTTGCACCACACTACCAGCTAGACCAAGACCAACTGGCTATCCGCACCTAGAAGGGGAAATCTCATGCCATAGTAGCAGACTTCATGCCCCCCATCCCCCTGAACAAACCCCTTCTTCACGCCCGTCACCTCGCCACCCCCCGCCCCCCCTTTTCCATTGCCCCGCCCCTTAGTTGAGGGGGACAAGTGGAGAATTGGTTGCAGTTGGGAGAATGACTCCTTAGGTGTTTGAACACTAGAGGTGGACAACCCTATGGTGGATGATTCGAGAGGACGCGAATCATGGCATAGGGAGTGCTCCCTAGTGGTCAAACAACTCATGCAAATGCTTGAATTCCATGGAAACTTTCTCCACTTGGGCTTAAATCCGCATGCATGTTGAAGATAATACATATGTCTTTTTGTTAATAGAGAAATGACAAGTTGGTTTATTATTGTTAAATAAAACAAAGTTTCTAGTTTTCCATAATTGAAATAAAATGAAAGCTCTAGATAAATTCCATATAAAAGCTATAGATGTTGGTCAATTATCAAAATCCCCGAGGGCCAAACTCCATGTGAAAGATTTAGGATGGCAACGCTGAAATAGACTATGTATCCACTGCCATGAAGACTCGGCTATGCATGTCCAAAAGATGTGATTGAAGGACTCAATTTTGGAGTAGGTAGGGCACTTGGGTTGAAAAATTCCAAGGTGATAAAGATGTTCCCTAAGTGAATCGCCTTGATAGACACGAAAACAAAGGAAATGAGCTATCTTGGCATTCCAAATTTGGTTAAGCCAAGAAATCCATATCTTGGCCAAGGAATTAAGGTTCGAGTGCCTATTGAGTTTGCCAAGAGCTGGTGAGAAGGGGCTCATGACCTAAGAAATAAGGCCTGAGGAATAGATATTGAAGTATCACAATTACACCTCCAATATTTACACCATAAGCGTGGAGGTTGCAAACCCAGTTTATGGAGCATGACATTTGGCATTAACTCCTAAATGCATAGAATAAATAGTAAGTCCTAATTTATTAAATTAAATTTCACCTTTAATGAGGGAAAAAGGGCCAAGTCGAAAGTAGAAACCAAATCCTTTATAGTTTGAGTTCATTTTTTGAAGAGTCTCAAAGCTTTTATACCATGAATTTTAGCCAAAATGAGGCTAGTATTGGTCATGATATGAGACCACTAGATATTATGTTCATTGAAAGAAATATAATTATGAAATCTATCATTAACCCAATTAAAATGAGGCTTAATTGCTTCATAAAATTTCCAAATGATTTTCACCACAAATGAGCCTTCAATTTTGACATCAGCAATAGTGATCAATAGAGTGTGGAGACTAATGTTATTCCAACTAGATTTACCTTAGGGAGAACTAGATGAAATATAGTTATGCAGGAGGTTTTTCAAGCTTTATTATCTTTGATGGATTTGACAACCCACTTAGCACATAGGGAAATTCTATGTTTGTATGTATCATTGATCCCCATATACCTCCTTTATCATGAGGAAGATAACAAATATCTTAGGCAACTCTATGGAACCCCCGAGATTGTTTGGCATTAGACCAAATAAAATATTTGAGGATCTTAACTAGTATGTTATAAGAGGGTTTAGAGGAATAGTAAACATGAGTGGCATCCAAAATATTAGTACACACTTTAAATTTCCCTGCCAAAGAGAGGGTTTTTGATGACTCAATATGCCACCTTTTTCTCCAATTTATTTATGGCATATTTCCATAACTCAGCAAGGTAAATATCAAAGGAAAATGAGATGTCAAATAACTTGAACTATTCTTGTATGTGAATCTATTTCCACTTGTAGTGGTGTAACCATTCTTGCATGGGCATCATACTTTGTCTGAAGCATTGGGTTTTTCTCCACTTCCAAGTTGGAGCTAGAAGCTAGACAAAAAAACCCAATATGTTGCATAGCCTCTTTGATTGATTTTTCTTGATCTTCAAGAGTGAGGATATTATCATCATAAAAAATGGCCATTCATGAGTTGAGAGGATCTATCAGGAATAAAAATACCCCAAATGAGACCCAAGTCATCTCTATATGTCAATAGATACACAAGATATTTAGCAGATAAAACACATAATGTTGGAGTAAAGGGGAAATCTTGACGTATGGAGAGAAAGAGGCCAAAATTGTCAAATTTGGGGCCATTGATAGTGAGAAAGGTTGAGACATATAAGAAGAGGGTTTGGACATCTGAAATAAATAATTGGCTAAAGTTAAGAGTTGGGAGCATGGCTAGAATGAAAGTCCACTCAAAATCAAGCTTGAGAAAGATGGTTTTCTAACAAGAGGATCTCGCCCATTCCATACCTTCCCACACAACTATAAGGTTTCATATTATATACCTAGTTTTAATAGATCATGTTTGCTTAGGTTTGATAATGGAGGTAAGATAAGCTGGAGACAGTTGGAAAGAGATTTAGAAATAATATTGTATGAAACATTAATAAGACTAATGGGGCACCAGTTAGTGATAATTTTTGGGTCACCAACATTGGTATTAATTTTATATTATCTTTATTAATGTGGGAACCCAAAGATTTATTTTGAAGAGTTTATTTTTAGACTTAGAGCAAATCAACTCGACAAACTCCTAGGTTGCTTTATAAAATTCACAAGGTAATCCATCAATGCATGAAGCTTAGTCATTACTCATGCAATGTAAGGCATGAGATCTATCATGAAGATACTTTGGCATATCACATGAATTTTGATCAACAAGCCTAAGTTTGTCAAAAATGACATCAATGAATTCCTGCAAAGCCCAAGCTTGCTCAAATTTTTCTTCATGGGCTTGGAAAACTACTTTATAGTGGTCCATACAAGCAACTAATATGTTAGGGATATTGGTGAGTCTGAACTAGGATAACTTTATGGCCTTGATTTTATCTCAAGATTTTTTGGCTTTGAGATATTTGAATAATTATTTGGAAGCCATATCACCAACTTTGATCCAATGGAGGCAAGTGCGAAGTTATGTTTGTATGGATACATGGTTGTCTGCCACTTTAATTTTTTGTTTGAAGAGGTGGTCTGGGCTTGCATTTTTAAATCAAAGGGATTTCACTCAAGGAGAGAGTAAATCCTCTTATATTCTTTGAGCATAACCCTATTAGTCTAATTTTGAATGTAAGCAATTTGTTTTTCATAATGGTAGAGAAAGGTGGTGGTGCAAAAGATGACCTCAATCCACCACTCTATCTAGCTGGCAACATAAGGTGGTCAATGTATGATATTCAAAACTTAGGAAATGAGATGGATGGCATCCTCGAGGTAGAGGAAGGAGTTGTTTAGGAGGAATTGATTGTGTAACACTTTGAAGTGGTTATTACTCCACTCCACTCTACAAATGATGGGATTGTGGTATGAGAGAACATATTCAGAGTGCAAGATGACATGATATACATTGGTATTATAAAAATAAAATAAATTTTAATCTAAAAGCATATAATAGTCCAATCTCTTGAGGACCTTATCAATGTTGGTGGGGTAATTGGACCACGTAAACCAAGTAGTGTAAGTGAATGTTCATCGTTGGAAAAGAAGGTTCACCAAACCTCACCATTATTAAAAGTAATATCATTCCTCATGTTATAATATACACCATCTCGTCGACAGAGCACCAACCTTGTCCTTGGGACTCTTCAACATATTAAAATTCTTGCACACAAGACAAGTGGCAAGGGGTAGGTTGTTAGCCAAATATCATCATAAATTTGATGTATTAGGACCATCATTACAGACATAGATGTTAAGAATCCCTAATGAATGTCAAATAATATCAAGGAGAGTCCAAATAGCCTTATGTGATGGATCGCCCCTCATGGAAACTATTAAGGAAGAATTTTTTTATTGAAACCAAAATATTGGTGTCTCTATTACCTTCATCATAGGGGGTGGAGAATTGAGTAGTGTTAGGCTAGGTGTATTTAAAAGTAGTTTTCAAAAGAAACCCTTAAAATTTAGCTTCTTGTAGATAGACAAAATTTTAAAGATTCAAATTATTGATAAATAGTTCACACATAGAAATTATGAGAGGATTCTAGAGTACCATAAACATTCCAAGATAAATAATTTTGTAGCTCTTGAATATCTTAGAATGTATTAATATAATAGATAGCTCCCCCTGACCATCTTCAATATATTCAAGAGTTCTAAAATTATTTCCCTTGGAAAGGACTTTGATGGTTTCAAAAAATTAAATCCCCAAGCAAACTATAGTGACATTTAGCTTGATTTTCCTTTCAAGGAGAGTCACCAACATCATGACACATTTGCACAATGACCTAGAGGTTAGATCCATTATAGAGGATTTCTCAATAAGAGAAGATCTCATTTGAGGCTAAAAAACTTGTGAATCATGGATCTACTAGGGAAAATTTTAGTTGCTATTTATAACCAAATGGCTATAAGTAGGTTTTTTAGTTTTTTTGAAAATAGCTAATCTTATGAAAATATACATAGGTCAAATAGCCTCAATTTTATACAATTTCATGGTCTGGGACACATATTTGTGCAATAGATTTTTCTCGATCCTATTTTAGGACACACATTCACCAGAGTTACTATACATGTATGGATCTAATTTGCTAGAAAATTATACAAAACATGTATATATTAGTCTAGAATCGCCAAGTATGTATGTAAATAATAAGGACCACCTAGGACACAATAAGCTTAAGGTAATAATTATATTTATTCTATAGAAATGTTTTGAATATTCTTTGACACCACATGCTCTTCATTCTATATGGTTTTAATAACTAAAAAACTTAATAATAAATAATTTTTAAACCTAATGTTATTTTATTTATAGCATTGAATGTGGTGAAGTTGGAATTAAAGCTATGGGGATTGAGGTTTAGATCTTGCCCCATTTTTTAGTGAATTGGTGCTGGCATATTGAGGAGCCCAAGGGAAAATTTAATGTTGGTTCAACACATCACCCACGAGATTAATAGAAGTTCTTTAAATACATATGTGATGGTTTCTTATTTTTTCTTGTCATTTATGCAAGATATTGGCAGAAGCGAAGCTCTAGTAGTTAAAATATTCAGATGAGAGGTTGGAAATGAAGGTGGAGACAATTTATAAGTTGGTTTCCTTGTGATTGAAATTATAAGGTAGTAATTTGTGTTTCTTTTGTTCTAAATTTTGAGAGCAGTTCTTTGTATACCTAGTCATCTATCTTAAAATGAATAAATATAGTGATAAGTTCCTTAAAAAATATTTTTTTAAATATATTTATTGATGGTTTCTAACATTTTATAGTCATTGATGCAAGCTATTGATGAAAGTGAAGCTCTAGTAGTCAAAATATTAGGATAAGAGGTTGGAAACAAAGGTGCAAATAATTTTGAAGTTGGTCTCCATGTGATTGCAACTGCAAGGTATGCATTTGTGTTTCTTTGTTCTAAAGATTGAGAGCAGTTATTTGCATACACATTCGTCTGTCTTGAAATGAATAAATATAATGATAAGTAATTGAAAAGAATTTATTTAAAGATATTTGTTGATGGTTTTTCAAAATTTATAGTCATTGATGTAAGTTATTGGCAGAATCGAAACTTTGGCAGTCGAAATATTGGGATGAGGTGTAGACAATTTCTAAGCTAATTTCCTTGTGATAACAACTACAAGGTATTGATTTGTGTTTTTTTTTATTCTGAAGACTGAAAGTAGTTATTTGCATGCACAGTCATTTGTCTTAAAATGAATAAATATAATGATAAGTTCCTTGAAAAGAATTTATTTAAAGATATTTGCACAAACCACTATACATATTGGTTTTCTTGAAAATTTTGTGGATATTTACAAGTTTTTTCCTTAAACTCAAAATTTGTGAAATGGGCATTTTTGGGTTAGTCAAAAATATGGCTGAAATGATCATGAGGCTCTATTGTATTTATTCATTTTGTTATTTGTGCATTATATAAAAGTATCTTGCATGTCATTATTTCTCAAAAGAAATCAGTTTCTTGTTTGTTTAAAAGGAGCATTTCTCAAAGGAAATCAATTTTTTTATTTGTTTAAAATAAGTATGTGGTAAAAACTAACCAAATAATATAATAAACTAAGTATAGCAAAAATTATGACAAAAAATCAAAGTATAGAGTATAAATAATAAAGCGACTATGGGGCCATAAGACAATACAACTATGAAAAGAGAGGATGACATAACTAAAAAAAATTGAGTACATACGATAATATCATGTGCAGTACTTAGTATAAATTGAGTACAAATCTTTATAAGTCTCTCAAAAGACTAATCTAAGATTGACCATTAAAATATGATATTTGACATTGAATTATGAGTATGTTAAATTTGTTTTAG
Organism: Torreya grandis; assembly: GCA_037957365.1. Classification (NCBI taxonomy): domain Eukaryota; kingdom Viridiplantae; phylum Streptophyta; class Pinopsida; order Cupressales; family Taxaceae; genus Torreya; species Torreya grandis. The sequence goes on from JARHVA010003488.1 coordinate 1,078,562, forward strand.
TTGCTCTTAGTTATAATCATGATTATATTTTCCTTTTCATTGTTCTATTTTCATTGATAAAACACTTTTATAAAATTAGAAATCTTTCTTTGAAGAGATTGCCTCTTCTATAATTGTTTGATAGATTAGATTATATTATTTTAAATCTAATTCATATATACATATATTTTATAATTGATATATTTAATTATTGCATCATATATTATTATTCCCAAAATTTATAAAAACACCTATGCACATCTTAGAAACATTTTTTGCTTCCTAGAATCATTGTTATTCTACAACCATAAAAATAAAGATCCAAAGTGCATCAAAACAGTCACTAAAAAACTGTAGCATGTTCTTAAAAATTTATGTTGACCCCTATTTCCATGTTTTGAATTTGTAAGTGAGTTGTGTTTTGATTAGTTTATTTTATAAATTTATAGATTGTGTAGATTTAGATTATGTCTATGATATCATTTTCAAATAGATATTTTGGCAGTTCATTTTTTAGCATTTTCTAAATAAATGTGATGGTATCATTGCTTATTTTTAGGTGTCAACTTTCAAACTACCAATGCAAAAGTTAATTCAAGAATTGGAATAGTGATTTCATTTTTGAAGGAGTACTTTGCATTGGTGATTCATAAATTTGGTATTGAAAGGCTTTTTATTTGTAAAATGTCTACTTGAGGTTAGAGTGTTAGGAAATTAACAAAGGGTTCATCAAATGAAAATACCTTGTTTTCATATTTTGATAAACATTAACAAGCACAACCTTTAAAAAGAAATCTTGGTTTATAAAATCACCCATAGTTGAACATTATTTCTCATGATCAAGATAATGTTCAACAGGCTTCTGATCACTTTCAATCAGCAGATGCAAGTAACAATGCCAATGATCATGACACAACTGATTTAAGATAATCTAGTTCTAAAAGTTTTGATTATTCAACCTCACAAGTACATGAAATTCATCACATATTCAAAAAAATTAAGTCAAGAAAATGGAAAAATTCAAGGAGTTTTCAAGCTGAATGGGTTTCTAAATATCCTTTCATTAAATCTGTTTTAAGTGAAGACACTAATGAGCCACCAAAAGAGTGTAAATGCAAGATATGTAGTTGAAAATTGAGGAGGAATAAATACTTGTAGCTAAAACTAGATACCATAGAGAAGCATGTGGAGAAAATGTATGAAAATAAAATTATAAATGCAGAGGAGAAATCATTAATACGATGGAGAACAAAAGAAGAGTCTCTTCATGTTAGGTATGTGATTCAATACAATGAATACCTAAAAAATAACAAAAGCTTCATGCAAGTAGAATAAATATTGTAGCTTTATTTGGAAAAATGATGGTAATCAACCAAATGTCAAAGACTATACAACTTTGTGTAATTTTTCACGTTCTAAACAAAGGTCAACCAATGAATGATTATATATGATATAAGGGCATGCTAGAATTTTTTAACATCCCAAACTTTTTAGATACTCATTGGTCAGTTACTAATGGTTTGGAATTGGCTAATTATCTTACTGAAGTAGAAAAGAGGGATATTCAAGAGGAGATAAGGCTTTCAAGATACATAACATTATCAATAAATGAAGATACAACCATTGATAACACTTCTTGGGTATGTATGCAAGTTTACACTATTGTAAATCATGTTCTTCAGCTTCTTTTTCTTGCCATTCATAAAATGAAAGTAAATGCAACTTCTCAAAACCTTTTGGAACTAGTCAAGAATAATTTGAAAAAGGTTGTTGGCATGGACGATTTCTCAATTTCAAGAAAGATTGTTTGTGTAGGGAAAAATGGAGCATCAGTTATGTAAGTTCAAATAAATGGTATTTGTGTAAGGCTACAAACTTATTATACACCATATATGATTGGTAATCATTACATGGCACATAGAATGAATTTGGCATTCAAAATTGTGAACAAGTCTACATTAGTCTCGAAAGTTGAAGATCGTATTCATGAAATTCATTCATACTTTTGTATAGTCCAAAAAGATTTTTATAATTTCAAAATTTTGCTAAAGGTTTAATGCAAGATAAAAAGCTACTTAAGGATATTGATACTTGATGGATTTCCCTTTGTGGACTAGCATATGACATATATGTACACTATCAGTCATTGATTGGAATAATGGAAGAACATCGCCACATAATAGATAAAGCTCGAGATATTTTGTTTTGATTAACTAATATAAATAGATTATTGACGTTATACATCCTTTTACCCATGTTTGATAAATTAATTTATTGATAAATAAAGCTAAAGAAATAATAATGTACATTTATGAATATTCTACGTTAAGAAAATTAATATGCCTTGCCCTTGATAATTTGTATTTAACACAACATTCATTTATGGGGGAAAGTTCACAAGTTGGATCTTGATGACAAATATTGAACATAGTGGTAAATATTTGTAGTTTAATAAAGATGGATATTTATGTGCAAAAGTATGATAATGTTAAATACCCATACACACTTTTGACACAATTGGTCGATCTAATAGACTTAAATAGGTTCCTGTTACAAGGGATTGATTCCTTGAGGTTGTATCTTCTGTAAGGTCCACAATGAAATAAATTGCAAAATGTCTCTCTTCAAAGATTAGAGATCATTTTCCTCAAGATGAATTAATAGAATCCATGGCTATGGTGTAACCTCAATATTGGAAAAATGCTAGATCATAAGATTTTTAGAATAAAATCAAAATCATGGCCCAATACTTTTGCAAGAGTCTAGAATTGAATGGTGAACAAATTGAAGGCATTTTAGATTTGTCAAAACTAAATGAGTAATATGTTTGATTTGTCACAATAATGTTAGAAAAAATAAAATTTGTGGACAATGTTTTAGAAGATGGATCAATTAGTAGACTATGGACTACTTTAAGTTTGAGTGAAATACTATGTGATGGTATCTCAAAATATTTTAATCTCATTAATTTATGCCAAATAATGATTTTGTGCACAGTGTAAGATGAGAGAATTTTTAGTGCATTGCCATTTTTAAATTTAGAGTTAAGAAATTAGCTTGACAAGAATTTGGAGACTTGGTTGAGGCTCTATACAATTAGATACAATGTCCTTGATTTTCTATTTGATAGAGCTCTAATAATTTGGCAGTCTATATCTAAAATAAGAGGATTATCTAATAATTCTTCAAACAAGCTACACCTGAAGAGTTTTGAAGTACTGGATCTGAGTCCAACAACTTTTGAAGAGAATGCATGTAAAAATTATCAAGAACAAAATGAAAAAAACTGACATGTTAAAATTTAAAATTTAGGCATTTGAAATCTGAGGTTGATTGAGGAAGGACAATAAATTTTGTGATCCCAAATAATTTTCCATGGATTCATATAGCTAGATTGCATTTTGATAATTAATACTAGGTGATTTTAATTTTGATGAAAAAGTGCTAATACTTGATTAAAAAACATGTATTTTTGTGTTTTATTTGATTAATAGAACATGTCTATAACAATTGTAAACTCTATTATAGGTATATTATGGTGTTCCCTTATTATTTTATATGAAGTAGGAGTATTTTTGTGTTATGTTTGATTAAGAGAACAAGTCTATAACAATTGTAAACTCTATTATAGAGATGCATAAGTATATTATAGCATTCCATTATTATTTTATACCAAGTAGGTGTATTTTTGTGTTTTGTTTGATTAAGACAACATGTCTATAACACTTTTAAACTCTATTATATAGATGCATAAGTATATTGTGGTGTTACCTTGTTATTTTATACCAAGTAGGTGTATTTTTCGTTTTTGTTTGATTAAGAGAACATGTCTATAATAATCTTAAATTATATTATAGAGATGCATAAGTATATTGTGGTGTTTCCTTGTTATTTTAACCAAGTAGGTGTATTTTTATGTTTTATTTGATTAAGAGAACATATCTATAATAGTTGTAAACTCTATTATAGAGATGCATAAGTATATTATGGCGTTCCCTTATTATTTTATACTAAGTAGGTGTATTTTTGTGTGCTATTTGATTAAGATAACATGTCTATAATAATTTTAAACTTTATTATAGAGATGAATTAGTATATTTTGGTGTTCCCTTGTTATTTTATACCAAGTACTATTTTTGTCTTCTATTTGATTAAAAAAACATGTTTATAATAGTTGTAAACTCTATTATAGAGATGCATAAGTACATTGTGGTGTTCCCTTATTATTTTATACCAAGTAAGTGTAATTTTGTGTTATGTTTGATTAAGATAACATTTCTATCCTAATTGTAAACACTATTATAGAGATACATAAGTATATTGTGGCATTCCCTTATTATTTTATACCAAGTATGTGTATTTTTGTGTTGTGTTTGATTAAGAGAACATGTCTAAAATAGTTTTAAAATCTATTATAGATATGCATAAGTATATTATGGCATTCTATTATTATTTTATACCATGTAGGTATATTTTTACATTCTGTTTAATTAAGAGAACATGTCTATAACAGTTGTAAACTCTATTATAGAGAAGCATAAGTATATTGTGGTGTTCCCTTTTTATTTTATACGAAGTAGTTGTATTATTGTCTTCTATTTGATTAAGAGAACATGTCTATAATAGTTTTAAACTCTATTATAGAGATGAATAAGTATATAGTTCCATTGTTATTTTATACCAAGTCAGTGTTTTTTTGTGTTCTGTTTGGTTAAAAGAACATGTTTATAATAGTTGAAAACTCTATTATAGATATGCATACATATATTATGGTATTCCATTGTTACTTTATACCAAAATTATTTTAAGTATCTATAATATAATTAACTGTAAGTATCTATATTGGACCAACAACATCTTTTCTACTAATAGTTTGCATAAATGACAATAAAAATCAAGAAAATTGTCACATATGTAGTCTATCAACTTATATTAATTTCACAGGTGACGTGTTGGACCAACATTAAACTTTGCCTTGGCCCTTCGATATGTTGGTGCCAATTCACTAAAAAATGTAGCAATATCTCAACATCAATCCCCATAGCTTTAATACCACTTGCACTGCATTCAATACTAGAAATAAAATATACATTAGGTGTGAGAATATGGGATGTGAAGTCATTTATGTCATTAACCTCTTTTAACACTACCTAGTTTTTTAAGCTTTGAAGTCTTTAAGACATAGAGATTTCAACTTAAAAGTAATTATTATAGTATTAGTCATTTATTATTAATTTTTTTAGTCATTAAAACCAATATAAAATGAAATGCATGTTTGTTTTACTCAATTTTATAAATGTGTTAAGGATCACTTGTGACTTAGGACATAATATGCTTAAGGTAATGATGTCAATCAATTTTTCACCCTTTGGAAGGTAGTTCAATCTTTCAAAATTTAATGTAACATGGAAACACCTCAAGGTTTTAGGTACCCTATTAGAGAGGTAAATCTATCGATTAATGGGATAGATCCCCTTAATGAATTACTTAGGCTCAAACACTAATCTACCACTTGATATGAAAAGAGAGAGAAACCTAGTCTAATGGTGGTGATGCATCAACTATGTTGGAACACTACCAACCAACTACAAATTCACTTCAAACATGAGACTAACCTACAAGAAACACTTCTCCAAATCTACCTACCTAAATCAATAATTCTCATGAAGGTTGTGAAGAATTATTAAGCTAGGAGGATTAGTCAAGAGGTCTTGACATGAAACTATTGAAAATACTACTCACTAAAAAATTACACCTCACTTATATACTTAACAAGACTTGTAAAAAGGATTGTAAATTGAACATGAATGCAAGAAAGGACAAACATGTCAAGAAAGCAAGACTATCACTTAGCAATATCAGCTAGTCAAGCATACATATTAAAACTAGTTAATGAATGAGGTTAACCAAATTATTCTCATTGATCAAAGGATTCAAATGGGAAAGGCTTATTCATACCTAGGTGGAGGATAAAAACTTAGCCTATCAAGGCTAAATATATAGAGAAATGAGAGAGAAGAGAGAAGGACGTAAGAGAAAGAAGGAGACAAGTGTAAAGGAGAGTTACAATAAAGAGAGGAGTTATGAAACTATCTAAATAGGTATTAAAAGACAAGTGTACTCTCCTAAAGATTCTCTTCTCCTAAAATGGCACAGAAGTTTGCAACTTGGCTCGACATCTTGTATTTTATTTTAAAAATTGTCACTTATTTGGCTTGTAAATGGATAAGTGGCCTTATTGATGGTTAGGTAATATTTATCTGATATATTTCTCTACTCTTGACACTTTTCTTTTGATCTCTGAAGGTTCAAATGATGTGAATTTTTGAGTGTTGAGTAATAAGAGGGTATGCTAACTAAATTTATTAATATAATGAAAATGAGGAGGCCCTTTTTTATTGTTAACATACTTAATAACTCAATTAACACCCATATTCTCACTCTTGTTTGTTATATCAACTAAATCAATAAAACTAGGTCTTGATGTTGGTTTCAATTTCCATTCATTATCCTTATTCAAAATTATAGAGCCCATTTTAGGCTAGCCTAGTATCCTCTATCTTGAAAATATGATTAAATTCATGGCCCTTATTTTTTTGATAATAAATTCCATCATCTATACCATGAACAAGGTGAGAGTATTTGCCAGCTTAGTCATTGGGTGCACTTGGTGCCCCTTATTTTTCTAAACATTAATTTAACACACTATTTTAATATTATTGATATCAAAGTGATGGGGCCATACAAATGCTATATATTATGTAAATGTGTCATTGAATATTTGGGGTGTTGCTTCTTACATTGATGTCTTTCAATAATACTATTGTTATTAAATTATTATATGTAGATTTTTGTTAAAGTCTTTGCAACAATTCTTATACCAATTTTATTTTAAATTATAGTCTTTAAGTAACTTATTAAAATTATTTTAATGGGAATATTTTGAATCTTATTGTATCCCCCTGCTCCTCAAATGGGGCATTACACCAACCTTGTCAATAGGGGAAAATATATGAAGACTATTATCAAGCCCTGAATGGGAATTAACATTATTTCACTGACTGTAGGAGATAGCTACCCTTTGTAAATGATAAATTATGTATTATGGATTCATTTGTCTATATTTTGGCTGATTTGAAGAATATTTTTATATGTCCATGTCTATTTTTTTACATCACGATAGGTAATTAATTTCAAATTTTGTTGAGCTATCAAATAATACTAATTCAAACTTAGTAAGACATTTAAGGCTTATATTTTAGTGTTGAATGATTGTTACTAGTGATGCATGAATTTGATGCAAGTATCATCTCAAGGACAACTGTGATCTTTAATTTTTTCTAGAAGACAACATTAAAAAAAAAAGATGTATCATCAAACTATACAATCTCCTTGGATCCCATAGGTACTTGACACTAATGGGACTGGTTCAGATCTGCATAAATTTAACATGGAAAATAATGGAGCCAAACAAACAAAATAATAATCAGAGAGAAAAACTATTTTGTATTCACCACATATCTGAATAATAAGTAGGCTATTAATTAGCCAAGATGCTCAACCAACTTCCTATAAAATAGGAAGGCAAATAAAAAACTAACCCATTAATAGAGATACAAGTACAACTAGAATATATTATTTCTATAATTAATAGATATATAGGCACGCCGGGGGACCCATCAATATATATATATATATATATATATATATATATATATATATATATATATATGTATGTATGTATGTATGTATGACCATTCCCCTATCTCTATGTCTCCCCCCATATAGAGATAGGGGAATGGTGGCCTCACCAAAAGTGCGAGAGTTCGGGGTGAGTGATGTATTGGATACTCACGCAGATATAGATAGGGGCCCCTCATATTTTACTAACCTAATAATAACAACCAACTACTAAATTACCATAGAATAAATACTATTCAACAAATAGTAATTTACCTTATAGTAAATATACAAATGTAAGCACTAATGTTAGGCTATTTCTAACATTCTCTCCTTTAGTGCAAACATGAGGAAGACATTATCCTATAATTCAACTCTCACCAAACTCAAATTATGTTTTTTCACTTGACTAACCACCAACCTAAAAACATTAGATGGTTTTACACTTAATTTACCAATAACCTAAAGACATAAGATTATTTTACGCTCAATTTACCACCAACATATAAACAAAGGATGGTTATAAATGTGGTTAACAAACAACCAAAAAAATCTAGAAGGTTTTACAAGTTAACTAAAAACCTACATAATGCTACAACATTATTTTAATCCTCATCACTATTTTTACCTCAATGGGAAATATAGAAATGAAAGCTCACTTATTTCAATACTTGAATAGGAATGTACTGTTATTCTTAGTTTCACAAACACAATGGAAAAATATGAAAATCACACCATAAAAAAGTTGTCACCAAATCATTTGGGCCTCATAATTGGTGACCAACAAGAGGCTCTAAAATATCTAACCCCCATTTCCTTCGTCCTCTAGTAGGTGAAGCTAATCACTCAACAAAAGTGTTGATGAAGCTCATTCTTTACATGCCATTTTTAATGACAAGATTCCCCCCACAATTCAGACATTGCATACAAGTGATAATTCATCCATTACAATAAAAAATTTGATTAATGACATATTTGACATTTGACTGAACTATTGACTCAAGAAATTTTAACTCATGACTCATAATCAAAATCCAATTAAAGATTGGATTTGACAAACTAAATAATACTTTTGACATTTTGGACTTGACTCAAATATTTTTAATTTCTAATTTTTTACTTTGAAAAAATTGGACATACTTTACAAATGAACCCTTTTAACATAAAAGAATATGAATCTAACACTGATTATAGACAACATCAAAAGTAAACTTAACAAATGATTAGACATAATTCTAATCAACTACATATGACCAAATAACTTTATTATACAAATGTATCTTATTATTTTGATTTTGAAATACAATTAAAATTTATAAAGAATTAAATTTGTAATATATCTAAAATCTATAATTACAAATTTAACTAAGGACATAAACTATTAACTCAAAAAGACTAAAATTTTTTTATTTTGTTTTTGACAATATAAAATAAATCATCTAAACTAATACCATTTAAAATTAACCTTAAAAAAATGAACCAACCTATATATTACTTTGTAGTAAATATCCCTAGGTTACAAGATTTGAATCCAAGTAGGTGAGAAATGGTGGTATAGTGGGAAGATGATGGATTCAAACCAAGTCAAGATTTTTTTTGCCAAAGAATTGATACCAAGTCAGGCTGAGAATCTTGATTACTTAATGCACTCTAATATAGAAGCTGAGGGATTTAATCAAGGTAGTATTATATTAGCCAAAGAATTGATACCAAGTCAGGCTGAGAATCTTGATTACTTAATGCACTCTAATATAGAAGCTGAGGGATTTAATAGGTGCATAATAGTGAGATTGCATCAAACAATAACACTCCAATATATTGATAGGAATTATATATTTTTAAATGATGTGTATCTACAGATCTATGTGCTTTATGAGTTAAGATCCTAAAAGAGGTGATTATATTCTAAAGGTAAGATGCAAAATAATGAGGATGACTCAAAAGGATATTTTATTTTCGCCAATAGGTAGTGTAACTATGGTGTGATTGAGATGCACAATATCTTGGGTCACACTTAATATAGGGTTGCATCATCAAAATGAACATGAAATGTAATATCAGTCTCGATCTGCATGAAGGATATAAAATAGAGTGCATAATACTTGGATGATATATGTTTACAAGTGCTTGTTAGTGCTCAATAAGACTTGGATGATAGACATTGTCGATAGAAAGCATAGGTAATGAGACACATGAACATGTCTTTCAAATTGTAGAATTTTGACAGGAATGTAGAAGTTTAATTCTCCGATAACACACTCCACTTATTTGATTTGTATATAATAATTTCACCATACACAAGTAACAAGTATCAATGGAATTTATGATCTCAAATGATTCACAACAACTATGTGTGCATTCTAAATAGACCTTCAAAGTTAGACACATAATAGTTGATATTTAGACTGTATGAAGTGATTTCTAGATATGTGCTTGGCATGAAGACTCCTATAGGTAGTGTCAAATATTTTATGATGCACTTCCTAAAAATAATATTGATTATTAATCCTTTCCATTAATCAAGATAACACAAATACATGAGACTACCCTTTGATGATTCTTATGCTACCATTTTACATAGACCTTGAATGACCAACTCTGATACTAGACAATGGGACTGGTTCAAATATGTATAAATATAACACAAAAAATAATGGAGCCAAAGACACAAAATAATAATCATAGAGAAAAACTATTTTGTATTCACCACATATCTAAATAATACATAGGCTATTAAATAGCTAAGATTCTCTACCAACTTCCTATAAAATAGGAAGGCAAACAAACAATTAACTCATTAATAGAGATATGGGTACAACTAGAATATATTATTTTTGTAAACAATATATTTTACTAACCTAATAATAACAACCAACTAATAACTCAACATATGGTAAATACTATTTAGTAAATAGTAACTTACCTTACAATAAATATACAAATGTGAGCACTAATGTTAGGCTATTCCTAACAGACACTCTATGCCCTTGTTTTTTTTATGGTTTCCCTTTTTATTTTATTTTTGTTCTTTTCTCTTATGTGCCATAATTAATATAATTTTGTGTATTTTTTAAAAGCCTACATGTATTTTAATATAAAAAAAATTATACATGTATATTTATACATAAATATTTTAATTGTTTGAATTAATTTTTATGTCAGTTATATGAATATCACAATCTACCATTATTATTCATTCTCAATTTTGATTTGTGTATTATTTTTATTTTTTGTTATGTCAGTCATTAAAGTGAACATACTCATATATATTACAATAATCCACCACTCCTCAGATCTCATTGTAGGAATGCCTCTTAACGTAGTTAGTGAGTACTCTAATTAATTGATGGCAATTTTTTAATAAATAATGGAAATAAAGTTTAGAGAGAGACATTGTATACTATAAATTTTATAGTCTAAAATAACAAAACTAAATAATGATTGAAATTGTGTATATAGATTTTAGGGTATAGACTTCACATATGTAGTAGAATCTAATTGTTATAAGATTAAATTCACATATCAATATAGGTGATTACACTTTATAATAAGATTGGAAAATTAGGGATTAGTTTAATTGCTTGGTGTTCATTATTTTATAAGTTAGAGGAGAATCAATCTTAGAGACAGTTAATGTATGTAATAAATTTTACAATTTGAAACACTAAAATTTAAAAATGAATGAGACAAGTATATAGCTTTTGGGGCATAGTTCATGGTGGCTTTAAGGTTGACTTCATTTATGCGATAAAATCTAATTATTACATTATTAAATTAACATATCAATTTAGGTGATTCCACTTTATAATAATATTTTAAATTAAATGAGTATTTTAATTGGATGGTGGCCATATTTTTTAGATTATATAGGAAGCAATTTTAGAGAGGTAATGTATATGATAAATTTTAAAATTTAAAATAACGAAATTAAAAAATAAATGAAACATGTATATAAATTTCAAGGCTTGATTAATGATATTTTAAAGGCCAAATTCACTTATGTAATATCAACTAATTTTTACAATATTATATTAACATATCAATCTACACGCACATTTCCACTTTGTAGTAAGATTGGAAAATTAGATAGTAATTTAATCAAGTTTTGTGTGAGTTTTGGACTAGATCGATCGTATTTTTATGGATAAGATTTTAGTGATTTTGGTCTAAATTGTTATTAGTAATGGATTTTGGGTCACTTGTAGTTGGACCTTTATATTAACTTATATAATATAGTGAGTAAATCAATTAATTGAGAAACTCAATTAATTGGAAGTTTGGAATTCTTGTTATTATAAACAATTTTATTATTATAGACAACCTTGTTCTTATAAATAAGACATAGGTTTTAGCCTCTCAAATATACATGGACTAAGACCTATGTTTAGTCACTTAAATATACATGGACTTTGGTCCATATTTTTATGATTAGTAATCCAATTTTAAGTGAACTAGATACCTATGTCTTAGTCACTTAAATATACATGCACTTTGGTCCATATATTTATGATCAATAATCTAATTTTATGTGAAATTATATATTAATCTAAAATATATTGTGATTAACTAAATTGGTAGTAAATATTGTTATTATAAGGAAGACTTGGGTTTAGTCTCTCAAAGATACAACCCTAAGACCCATAATTTTATGATTAGTAATGTTAGACAAAATATAATTCTAGGATGTATTTATCCTTCATAAAAATGGATTAGCATGTGTGTTATATAAAAATGAATATAATAAAATATAAAACACAAATATTCATAAACATTTAATTAGCTTTAAAATATGTGTAAAATAGTAAATCAGACCTAATTAATTAATTGCACTACCAAATAAATATAGATAAACATAATATTTAAAAATGTATTTTAAATATTAAAAAAATTGGTGACACTCATTAGAATCTAATAAAGAGAAAAAATGCTTGAAAGTGATAAAAAGATGACACAAAAAATTTATATAGGTCAAATAAGAATGTCCAAAGAGAAAGCGTTCACTAGCTTGAGCATCTAGTTTTACTCTGGGAAAAAATTAGGTATGCAAAATATGCTTTAATGATTGTGTTTGACCTATATGTAATCTAAAAAATATATAACTTAGTTTTCCATGCCTTCACTTATAACACTAAAAAAAATGGGGTTATTTTCCTTGCACTGATCTAGGTAGCAAGATCTAAAAATCATAATGAAAATAACATATGTTTTGGGGCCTGAGTTATACTAGGGAATAGTTGAGCTATATTTACATTTTTATGTCTTTTTATTGCGAATAAGGCCTATAATATATATAAGATCTGATTTGTAATAATATCTAAGATATAAGACAATAGTAAGCACACAAAATACATAATAGTTTACAAAAGCTCTACACAATAAACTTGTTTATTATAAAATTAATAAGAATTTATTTAAAATAATACAAGTTGTAAGGTTTTTTTTAACATTCGTACAACACTTTACTATATATTATAATGCGCACGCGCACACACACACACACACACACACACACACACTATATATATATATATATATATATATATATATATATATATATATATATATATATATAAGAGCTGATTTTTAATAATATATAACATATAAGACAATAGTAAGCACACAAAATACATAATATTTTACAAAAACTCTACACAATAAACTTGTTTATTATAAAATTAACAAGAATTTATTTAAAATAATACAAGTTGTAAGGTTTTTTTTAACATTCGTACAACACTTTACTATATATTATAATGCACACACATTACCATGTTTATGTAGTTTCTTGCATCCAATTTTTACAATTTATCATGTATGAGTTCTTTACACGCTTTGAAAGATTCATTTTTCCTAATAATAAATATGTCTCTATTCGGCAAGTCACTTTGTAATCCTTGCATAGTAGGGAAATTTATAATCACCAAATATTGAGCAAATTTATCATTTTGTAATGTTTCTCAATAAATATATGTTAAATTTCCATCAAGATGTTACTTACACACCTCCAAGCTAATAGATATAATCAGACAAGTATCTATAATACCTATGCTTAAATTAATTTACTTGATAATGTTACATATCTCCTTGTTACACCTTATTGTGATTACAACACTATGCAACCTTTTAGAGTGTAATGATACTATGCATAAATCATTGCATAACTCTACATCATTTCTAGCATATTGACAACCTTGCATAACTATAGTAGCTAGTATACATGAAAGCATGCACAAACTCATTGACTTGTGTAAACTACATTCGGCACTATTACTTACATATCTAACCTATAAAACATATTTCATAGCTAGTACTTGTGATAATAACCTTTTACAATACTAATTTGCATACAATTTCCATTTTGGATATCCATGAGAAGTTGAAACATTTTCCAACAATATCCTACTTGTTGAACACTGCATAAGGGAGCACACCTCTATCTTTTAAAATATTCGAGTAGCCATGACCATATCTTTTTATTACACTAAGAGAACTTATAAATACTCACTTCCTTAGTTAATTAATTTCAACATTTTCTTTTGTGTCTATTTTAGCTAATTTGTGATTTAGTGGTCTAAATAAGGCAAACTATTAATAATTCAAATTATATAAGATATGACATAAATTACACAAATCTAAATGTGAAAATTAGATTGAGATTAAGCATAACATTTATATAAATGATAATATGACATGGTATTTAGATTTTTTACTATTTTATTACGATAAATGTTTATGCATAGTCACTCAATATCACTTGAAAAGGATCTATGGTCACTCGCTTAAAAGGATAACTATTAGAATATGTTAGGATGCTATCAGGAATGCTTAGATGCCTATGATGACCATATGTGTATATTGTCTTTTATAACTATATTTTATGTTTTTTTCTATATTGATCCTCTACAAATCATTGTTCTCAATTTTAAAGATGTTTTCTATGTACGTTCAGATGCTCCATCCTGTATGTGGATTCAAATTTATCTTCATTCACCTTTGAAACCCTAGTTCCACTTTTGAAACTTGATTATCCTATAAAAAGGGGTTATAAATATGGGTTGGAAAACCCAAATCACATCCCAAAAATTGGTTAAGCATTACTATGTTACCATACTCTGAAGAGAGATCAAACCATGCACATCATTCTCCCACCTATGTGTATGTGTGCTCAATAGTGATCTTATATAATTCAATGCAACTTTTTTAGATTTTTAAACTTGATAGTATGCAAATTTGACCTTATTTTAGGTGTTAAAAATTATCTTAGGAATTGTTAATTTAAGAGTTTTATATTTGTGGATGCTTTAGGATGGTGCCTCAAGGATGTGCAAATAGATATCTTAATGTGCATGTAGTTTTCCAAGTGATCTTCAAATAATATCTATATGAGTGATAGATAAGATTATCCTTAGGCTTGATGTTTGTATATATAATACTATTTAGGTAATTTACCTCTATAATTGACATGTAAAAAGTGTGTAGTAACCTAGGGGAAGGGTTTGAATTTTAAAAATATCCATTTAGAGGATTTGGGACACTATTGGTGGAGGACACTATTGGGAACTAACAATATCCATTTGTTAAAGGCACTTTTGAGGATGGAATAAATAATTATCTATAATATGTTGATAGTTTGCTTAGGATAATAGATTAGTTAGACACTGAATAGGGAGATCCAATATGTGAATGCTGCGAAATTGGGAAGGCCAAGTCCATAAATAAAGGAATGGATAGGAGAGAGTGTGAGCAAGATTCATGTATAATAACAAATCATATATGCCAAAAATAGGTCAAAACCTAATTTTTCAAGTGTCTAATACCAAGCTTATGTGTCTACAAAATTTTCCCTTTAAGTTTAGTATTAAAAATGCTAAATTAAGATGATAAAATAATAAATCTTGTACCTAGGTATAATCTAATTTTGTGTATAGGTATGCCTTGAATATCTAGCTTGATCCATACAAAAATTCAAATAAACATGTAAAAAATCAATGTTCACTCATGATATAAAATTTGAACAAATCTAGATCACTAAAATATTTGAAATTGAAAAATAAAGGAATGAATACACCCATGAGTATGTGATCCAAATGACATATAAATACATTGGATAATAGGGTGGTTATGTTGTAATGAGATGCCAATATCAACACCATATATATATATATATATATATATATATATATATATATATATATATATATATATATATATATATATATATATATATATCGTTAGAGACTGAGAAGTGATAGTAATTAAATGGCACATAACTCTAGTTTCACTACTCAATATATAATCATAAATATTTTGGAGGAACTTGTACTAGGTTCACGTGCCAATGATGAAGCCCCAAACTAGGATCATATGTAAATTTGAAGACTCTTAATCAATCATTAAAGATAGATTTTAAATTCAAAGTGATTATGTAGTTATCTAGGAGAGAGTGTGAGGAAGAGTAATGTGTAAGCATAAGTCATATATGTCAATAATAGGTCAAAACCTATTTTTTTAAGTTTCTAATACCAAATTTGTGTGTCTACAAATTTCCACTTTCAAGTTTAGTATTAAAAATGCTAAATTAAGGAGTTAAAATAATAATTTTGGTATCTGAGTATAAGCACATTTTATGTCTTTAGTTATGCCTCGAATATCTAGCTTGCTCCATACAAAACATGTATTGAAACATGTAAAAAATCAATCTCAACTCATTATATAAAATTTAAACCAATTTAGATCAATTAAATGTATAAAATTGAAAAATAAAAGAATGAATACACCTATTATGAGATCCAACTGACCTCTAAAATCATTAGAGAATGGGGTGATTATGCCATAATGAGATGAAACTATTAAAACCATGGATTTATATGTATATGCCTCAAATATCCTTGGAGATTGAGAAGTGATAGTAGTTAAATGTCACATAAACCTAGTTTCACTACTTAAAATATCATCATAACTATTTTGTAATAACTAGTACTAGGTTCAAATGCCAATGATGAAGGCCCAAAACAGGATCATATGTAAATCTAAAAACTCTGAATCAATTTTTGAAGAAATATTTTAGATTCAAAGTGATTATGTAGTTATCTAGGAGAGAGTGTGAGAAAAAGTGATGTGTAAGCATAAGTATAATATGGAAAGGATGTGTTAAAACCTAATTTTTAAAGTGTCTAATACCAAATTTTGTGTCTACAAATATCACCCTTTAGGTTTAATATTAAAAATGCTAAATTAAGGGGATAAAACAATAAATTTTGTACCTAGGTATAATCACATTTTGTGCCTTTAGGTATGCCTTACATATTTATCTTTCTCCATAAAACATGCAAGGAAACATGTATAAAATCAATGTCCATTCATGATATAAAATTAACCAATCTACATCACTATAATATTTGAAATTTAAAACTAAAGGAATGAATACACTTATGAGTATGTGATCCAACTGACCTCTAAAGTCATTAGAGAATGGGGTGATTATGCGGTAAGGAGATGCCACTATTAAAACCATGGGTTGATATGTATATGCCTAAAATATCCTTGGAGACTGAAAAGTGTTAGAAATTAAATGTCACATAACCTTAGTTGTACTTCTCAAAATAATATCATAACTATTTTGGAGGAACTTGTACTAGGTTCATATGCCAATAGCAAAGCCCCAAACTAGGCTCATATGTAAATCTAAAAACTCTGAATCAATCATTGAAGATAGATTTTAGATTTAAAGTGATTATGTAGCTATCATTGTTTCCATCATATAATTAGATAAGCACATGCATGAAAAACAACCATGCCCCCAGATTTGTCCCTCTATAACTCAATGTGATATAAAATGTCATGAATCTATATGTCATTTTAAGCAAATAATTTGATCTAATATGATACTATGTACCATGTAATTTGATAATCATGTTGAATCTAACCCATGTAATATGTGATATCATGTCAAAATTTCTATCATTTCTTCCTCATGATCTTCTAAAATGCCCCCCATATGCTTTGCAAATGTGTGAATATGTGAATTTGTCCCAAATTGAGTAATAATATGTCCCAATATACATCATTTAAATCATGTGATATGACCCAAAATATAAATTATATATTTGTTAAGGTCTAAATCTCTATGGAAATCCCACTAGTATGCCCCACTTTTGAGTTGAGAGATGTAGCCTGTGAATCACTCATCTCAAAAGAAAATATTTATATGCATCATGTTATATAAGAAATATGTAAGCATGCTTCCTAAATTCATTATATTATGCTATTATAGAAATATTATATCATTCACACACATTTGAAACATATATCATACATAATACATGTGTATGCCAAATAGATATAACAACTAGGAATGTAGTAATAATAACAGTAGTAATGATCATCACATATATAATCACCTAGTGTAAGCCAAAAAAATATGCATGATATGAATCATGGAATCACAAAAAAATATAATAATGTGTGATATTAATCACTATATCACAAAATCAATTTTCATGTAGATATACACCCACATATGTACACTATGTCATGATCAAGATGCACACGTGCACCCAAGACATAACATGAATCTAACCCAACATAGAGAATGTAGTCATGAGAAAACATATAAATTACTCAACACAATTGATACATGGTGTGACCACACACAATCAATGCCCTCATATAATCATGAAAGATATCACTCAATGTAACACACAATGTAACAATTATTAATAGTCACTCATGGAACATGCAATGTAACATAAAATGGTCACACAATGTAAAGAAAAAAATCATCACATGACATAATACATAATCATTGATCACACCATGTAACTATCATCAACTTTAAACATGCATAGAATAAGAAAATATAGTTTACACTATCAATACATGTCATCATCAAAGCATAATAAAGCACATTATCCATAATATAACTCTCTAAGTAGTGTACATAAGATAAAGTAAAGTATAATAAGTTTAATTATCTAAATATGATCAATGTAATGGTCATAAAAGTATAGAACCTATAAAGTGTACCAAGACTTACGCATGACCCCAATGTGGATAGGTAGCCCTTGGGTGTAAGGAATGTCCTATATTTATATGTCCATTTATTATGTATAACATGTATGTCCTACATACCAATCATGTATACCATGAAAAACATGTGTGAATAAAATGAACATGTAATATACCATGCATATGATAAATAACATAAATCAATCATATGACTAGAAAAGCATGTCATGAATAGGATCTATTTTTTAAAGTTTTTTTAATGGATTTTTGATATGAATTATATAAAATTCATATTCCTAATGTGATATCCAATGGATGATAAAAATTTCATGGAGACTCTGGATAAAGGATCTCATCAAATGCTTACATGTCATCATCATAATCATCATCATACCTATGTATGCCAGTCATCTTCATCTTTTATTTTTATCTTTCCCAAGTACTATGTATATGTATTTGATTTTATTCCAATGTATATAATGGTTCATGGTATGTCTTATGCAATAATTACATCTCACTCTTGGTGCTCATTATTTCCATTATGTCAAATCTTGATTATATAACACCTCAAACATGAATGTAATACACGTTTTTGGTAAATCAAATATAGATTGCACCTGATGTAACCATTGATATCCAAGTATAGCATGAAATTTTTCTATAGTTTGCATAACAAATATCAAGGATCCACAATTTTTTCCCATAAGCAATCTATAGTGTAATTTTCCCTATCGATCCATCACAATGTATAATGTGTTGCAATTCATTTATCATGTGACTTGATTGTTGTAGAAATGGAATTCTACATGAATTTTCCTCTTATTCTTTATCAATTAAAAAATTTGGTAGATAATTACCATTAATTTATATTTTAATACTTAATGGGTCATTTCGTGAATGCTTCTATTCTCTATATGATATGCCCTTATGTTGTCTTGTTCGAAATTATAATTGGATAATTTTGTTGTATCTAAATTACCATGATGACCCCTTGATTATTAAAATTATAAATATTTTCATGTAATGTTGAACATATATCTATCTCATGCCCAATTATTCTATGATAAATAAAAAATTATTTCTCCTCTTGATGGGCTATTCAACCCACAACTTTATGTTAAGTTTTAGGTAGAGAAATCAAATTCCTATCAAGTAACAACTATAATATGGTTCTCACTTTATCTTGTATACTAGTAATTTGTGTTTTGATATTAGGCTTTATATCCATGAGGTTTAAATTATTCACTGAGTATGTTAAAAACATTGAGTATTCACCTTAGATGCATCATGTAATGTGTTGTGCCTCTTATGGTCTAGTCATGCTAGATTTGAAAAATTATTATCTCGATGGAGCACTTATCATTGAAGTATCTTGTCATGAATTGATATTGTAACAAGTGTTTCTATTTTTATTCTTATGAGTGTTTGGAAGAGGTGCCTTTCCTTTATATAATGTGATATTACTTACCATTTTCATATCATATTGATACTCCACTGGATAAATGGGTGTAAAATTGAGATGCGATAAATACTCATCTATGTACAATTGAACTTCATTATCATCAACATAATCATTATAATATTATTCTATGCAGATATGATTATGATTATTTGAATTGAATAATAAGGGAGGATTTGGTATCTTCTTTGTTTGCATGTTAGAACCATTTTGTGTGTCCTTTATTGTCTCTTGCTTTATTGATGTATCTAAGGTTATGTCTTTTTTGTTAGATTTTCTTGAATTCCCAATTTCATATGGATGAAATATTTATGGTGGTATGATTTTAGATGGAGGTATTATGGTGGAATAAAAAGAATCATATTATTGACTACATCCATCACTATATTCTACTAATTTACAATATTTAAAAGGTTGATTATATGCAATACATGTGGGAAAACATACCCTATATACAAAATTTAAGAATATATGTAAGGTAGAGTGTATAAATTCCATTGCAAGAATCCACTGTCTACTTAAGAGTGTGTTAAAATGAAAATTATTTGGCATCATGTGAGACATATTAGATAGTGTCTTAGGGTCCTCTATAATATCTAAAGAAATTGATCCTAACACATGGCAGTGTATATTATCAAAGCATCATATATTATTATTTGATTCATGAATAAAATCCATATTGATACCCAATGTTTGTATAATTATGATGTTGTGAATATTCAATCCTAACCCATTATCTATCAAGACATGTTTGACTCCCTTATTTAAGTTTTTCACTTGAATGAACAATGATATATTTTAAAATATAGTATGTTGAGTAGGTAGATATTTTTTATCAAAATAAATCATGTTTTCACTATATTTTAATGTATTGATGTTGGATGAAAAATAATCAAGTTTTGCATCATTTGGTAGAGTTTTTTCATGCAATGTTGCATATAGAATATCCTTGTAAATAGTTGAATTATTGAATATTTATATTTGGATATCTTAGATTGGGTATGATTAAGTTCATCAATAATATAATAACCTTTAGTTAGATTGGTTGGCATCATGGAAGGTGGAGGGGGATGAGAAGAGATACTTTGACTACCTCCATTTTTTAATGCATGATGGGGGATCCTACCTTTTTGTGTTATGATAACACAGACCACTTAATCTAATATAAGTATAAGGAAAATAATGGGAACATAATGGTAGCTATCACCACCTCGAGGTCTAAGAGTATGAGGAATAAAAGCAGCCTTGGTGCCCTTTAAAATTGAGTATTTTTAAGGATTCATCATCATTAATTTAAGTCTTAGTTTTACTACATGAGTTTGACCAATTTAATTACATGGTTGTGAAAGATATTACATATTCAAGGAATCAACCTATAATTATGACAATCATGGATTGAATCAAATATGTAACCATTATATCAATGATTTATTTATGTGAAAAATGGAAAAGAAGAAATCAAATCTAAAACCCTAATTTATAAATTTAAAAACCCAAGAAGGAATGATGAAAACCTAAGGGAGACATAGGGTTTGACACACTTGAAAGAATGCCTAAGTTCACATAATTATTTTAACTTATTTTGGTTTTAATGATCGAAATAAACCAACCTATTGATAATTTAGATTGTATAAGATATGAAATAAATTATGAAAATTTGGATGTAAAAAATAGATTAAGATTGATCTTAATATTTATATAAATGATAATAAGATAGGGTACTTATATTTTTTTACTTTTGATCATTGTTTCTGCATAGTCACTCAATACTAGCTGAAATGGATATGTGGTCACTCAGCTCAGGAGAATGATTATCAAAGTTTACTAGGATGCTATCAGTAATTCTAAAACACCTATGGCAACTAGATATGTCTACTATCTACCACAACTATCTTCCATATTTCTTCTAGTATGTTCTTGTTGACCATTTTAACCATAAGTCAAAATGGGTTAACCCCCCTATAGTCAAAACTTATAAATGGGTATAATATTTTGCCATAGGGTGTGTTATATTTTATTTAATGTCATTTATGCCATTTTAGCCTTGGTCATGGTCTAATTAGTCCTTATGTCATTTTGAGTCACTTGAGGATCATAAATGAGCATTAAATGCAAGTGGTATGGTTTTTAGTTATGTACATGTGTTCAAAACTCCTATTCAACATACAATATGTCATTAAATATAAGACATGTTAGTTTCTAGCTAAAAACTTGTAGGTGATAACTAAAAACCAAGAAAATAGGTCCAAAAGAAGGAGTTTCAAAGGTATATGACCTATGAGAGAGAGTGTCACGTGGGATAGGGTTATGGGATGGATCTTTAAATTCCTTAGACTCTTTTACAAACTTGACATGATTTGGAAGTGCCAAATTTAGGCTAAAATTATTCTACTCTTCCATCACTCGACCATGCATGTGAAACTGGTCAACATGTTTTTGGTTGGTACGGCTAGTAGGATAACTTTCAGGTCAAATTCCTTTGGGGGGTGATAGTAAAATTATAAAAATTCACTTTAATTCTTGTATTGTAGAGAATGGTTTCCTATTCTTTATGAACCATATTCAACAAGTTAACTATTCATTTCTACCTATGGTTTTCCACACCCTATAAGTTTTGATCTTGTTTGAGTTGGTCCATAGAATTCGGCTTCTAAATTTAATTTTATAGGATTTTTAATCTCTACTCTCATGTTCCCCATGCTTTTTGCATGTTTTGAAAGTATTTTATAAGCTAATTTGTTTTGTTTTCAAGAAAGTGTCACCATGTGAGGTTGTAGTCAGTTTCACTAATTGCAAAAGGTTTGGTTCTCTACAAGGGTTTAATATGGATGTGATATGATTTTATCCATGTATCTAATATCATATCAATCTCCTTATTAATTCTTGGTCTTACAAGTTCATGCTTTGATTCAAATACACAATCACATTATGTCACAGTCAATCTTTCGTTTGCTTCTAGCTATAATCATGGTGTTTTGAGCTTTAATAATGTTCATGGGAGATATATAAATGGATTTAAGATGTTTAATATCTTATTGAATCATAAAAAACCAAGTAAATTCTCTTTAATTTACAAAGGAGGTACTATGATTGTCAATTCTCTCATATACATAGTCATATGCCATTGGTGTGCACTCTCAAAAGAATGGCATGTTGGAATGGAGGTATTTAAACTTATTCCAAGTACTAAAAATTTTAGAGGATCAATTTTATCATCTGGAAAAAGGTATAATATTGGTTACAAGTTCATGTACCATACAAACTAATCACTCAATCACCACTGCTTGGTTTGCAACTATGTTAACATCTACAAGAAGTTTAAAATGTTGAAAGAGAGTATAAAAACTTGTTTCAAACTCTAAAATGATTTTTATATTTCACTTTAACACCTTTAGTGAGCATAAAATTGGTTATAAGGTCACATATCTTGCACTCAACCCACATTCCAACTCCACCACCTATATACCTACAAATGTCCACCTATAGGTAGCTTAACAAAGATTTAAGGGTATTGCACATAGGAGTATTAAAATTATTTGAAACCTCATTGAGATCCTAATATGTTGAAGGGACCATAATATAAATGTGTGAAACATTAGATTGGTTTTCAGTCTCAAGAGATTATCTTCAAAGTTGGATGATAGTGTTAGGGACAAAATCCCTAAAAACACAAAATAGAGGCCTAAGCCATTTTGATGATGCCACATGAAAATGTTGTAAAGAGATTTGATGCATCCAAATTCACTTATATTTTATCCTAAATATATTTTAATAACCTTACAAAAGGAGGAAGACATATGAATAGTGGAAATTAGTATTTGGGGGTCTTCAAATTGCCCACTTGTTCACTCCAAATATTCAATGATGTCCACATGAATTCAAGTTCCAAGTGACCTTTACCCCTCAAGTGGTAGTATGAATGCACATATTAATTTTAGGTAGTAATTTTGAGTTTATGAGGATATTTTTTTTCCAAGGATCATCAATTAAGGTTGAAGAACTAGGTTTTTGGCCAATAGGTACACCTACAGGTGTACCTTGGTTAAAAAAGAACACCTATAGCTGACTGTGCCATAGACCTATACATGAAAACCAAATAGATAAGGACACAAAATAATTAATATTTACATAAAAATAAATTAAAATGAGTCAAAGGGTACATGACATATTTTTCAAGAGTAATCAATACCTACAGGACCCTTACACAGTCAAATATAGCTGACTGTGGTATGGCAGTGAGTAAGATCATGGTGATATGGGGTTAACATAGTGTGAATATGATATGAATAGGTAAAAAAAATTAAAATGAACTTAGGGATTCTAGGATGGTATTTATGTTATGATATAAGGCCTAAGTCATGCAATTACACCTTTAGGTACCCTTTCAAGCAGAAAACATAGTCAACATTTGCACTCAGCGTATACTAGTCAAGTAGAAAGGTGTATGAGAGAGTATGTGGAAGCTTGGAGTGATAAATGGGTCGATAGAAACTTCATAATTATCATAATGGTATCAATATTATCTTACCATATGGAAACCATGAAGATAAGGGCTCTAATAGAGCAATACATAGTCCACATCAAGATCATGTAGACAATGAGCTTTCCCATAAGTTTGTTTTAAGTTTTGATGCATTGAAGGATCTATCCATGTGATCAGGTTATAAAAATTTGTGAAGATAATATAAAAAACTTTGATAATATCAAAAAATATTTAATTTGATTTGGGAAATAGGGGAAATACCCTCTATTTTATTTTAGATAGAGGGTACTCCCCTAACATTAAAACTTGCATATTTTAGACAATGGAGATAAGAGAGTGAGTTAGGGGTTGGTTGAACCTCACAATAAGGTGTGGAAAGTTAAATTACATATATAAAAAAATTAATAACCATTCACAAGTGAATGAAACATGCTATAATGGTCTAGACCTTTAAGGATGCAGATA
This sequence comes from Torreya grandis, assembly GCA_037957365.1. Taxonomy (NCBI): domain Eukaryota; kingdom Viridiplantae; phylum Streptophyta; class Pinopsida; order Cupressales; family Taxaceae; genus Torreya; species Torreya grandis. The sequence goes on from JARHVA010003488.1 coordinate 1,103,635, forward strand.
AGCCTATTAGGCTTGGTTTAGGCCTAAAAACCATGTAGGGGTCAATATCACTTTCATCCTTAGGTGAGAATTATAACACTTTTAAACATGTTTATATGGATATTTAATATTTTTTCAAGTTATAAGGATGCAAATGAAGCCACATGAAATTAATTTTTGTCTTAAGAGCCCATTAAGCCTAAATGAAATGGGAAAAAAAGCTTGAGTAGGCAATTTGGATTGCTCACATATTATTGGATACTTTGCATGGGAGCTCAAGGAACTTTTAAAATTTTAATAGGGTATTGAGATACTATTTTTTGAAATAGGTTCACCAGTCCAATGTTAGATCTTTATAAACAATCCCTAAGGGTGGAAATGACCTAAAAGCCTCTAAAACCCTTACAAATGACCTAATTGGAAAAATAAGGAAGGAGATGCATCCTAACAGACCATAATGGAATGGGAAGTGGTTGAAGGTTTTATATGAAATACCAAGTATTTTCCCCATTAACTTGAGTGTTTCCTTACTTGTACGAATAGGGGAAATAAGATTTTCTTGACTATTTTTGATGTTTTTAAGGTTATAGGAGGTTTCAAGAGATAAAAATAAATTTGGGAGAGATATTAGGACTTAATATAACCAAATATGATCATTTAATGCTTCATAAAAACTCCTAAGTGCTTCTACAAGTAGCTTCATCTCAACCAGTCAAAACTGGCATGTTGAGTAAACTAGTGGGAGAGTAAAAACTCTATGTGTGAATCAATTTATGGTCTACCTGATCAATCTAATGATATGAGGGGTTTTGAAATGTTTCATTAAATCATTTTTATGTATTTTCATGGAAAAATTAATCAAAATTTGAGGCCAAATTTGAGGGGTGTGTGAAAGAAGAGTTATTTGGATTGCAAACACTGATAACTCATCTCTAAAAGAATATTGATGATTAGGGATGAAACCAATGCATGGTAAATCATTTATTAAACCATCCCCCTTATTTAAATCATGATATCTATCCATATTTAATTTTTGGATGTTATAAAAGGTTCAAATGATGGAGGTAGTTTTTTGAGAAAATAATGAGGAGTGTTACGCCATATTTTAGAATTTTCTTGCATTTGAGAGCCATTTGTCCTATCAGACCTTTCATGGTCTATATTAAACTAATTATATTGAATTTATAACTCCTTTTCTCAACATTACACATGTATTTTTTACTCTTGGACTTCATTCTTTTCTTTTCTTTCTCCAATTCTATTAGTAACAACCATTTTAGCTCTTATAAGCTAATGCCACACCATGTATGGAGAAGCCCTGCTGGAATGAAATTTTATTTTGACTTTGAACATTAATCAAAGTATGGTTTTGAGTTCATTTATATTTTTATAATTGTGCAAAGTGATGTATGGTGGATTTAGTGATAATTCTCTATCCTTGCATGCCTTATCCTTTCATATTTATGCAAAAATTCCTATTATAACACGTCATATAGAGTGTAGTCAAGTATGTTAGGCTATTTAAAGTGTATTATTATTATTATAGTGTGAATTATACCATATATTACCTTTATCTTGTGTTTTTTTCATACATCTCACCTCTATGTTGAAACATTGATGTTAGAACCCTTTAGGACTTTGAAGCTAGTTTATATGCCTTATTTCATTATGATAGGAGTATGATGGTCATGTGTAAATAATATTAGTGTATAATACCCTTATAATAGGTTAATTTTATGTAAATTATAACTCTTTTACCACAAATAAGCACTAGTGTATGTGATAAGCATTTGAAGATACATTCAGGGAGCTAGCCCTTTAAATCTAGAGGCTTACTTCCACCATAGGTACACCCACATACCTAGAAGTATTCCCATGTTTCCAAAATATGGAATAGTAATTAACACCCTCTTCTAGGGTAAAATATTTGGTGACAATAGTTTTGGCATGCTTGGTGGGACTCATTGTCTTCAAGACAACTTGTCAAGGTGATTGATGGTCTTAACAACATCAACTATAAATTGGTGTGCTACTCAACATTTGGAAACTTAAATCAAGGTAAAATATAGTTTAAGGCCATTATTTTATCATATAATTGATCTCGTGAGTCATGGTTCTTACTAGGTTAAAATATAATATAGTGTTTAACCCTATTAGTCCACCTATCCAGCCTGAATTTCCTCTTAAAGTTTAATACCCTCATCCTAATTAGCCCTTTGAAGAGCAAGAAGATTTTTCTAGCCAAGGAAGTGAAAAGGTTGAAGATATTGAATAAATTGAAGATATTAAATAAAATATGGCTATGAATCATGATTTACATACCTTTAATACTAAAAATCCAATCCACCTTCGAGCCTATGATGACATTCCTCCTAATGCCACAAAGAGTGTGCCTACATTTAATGGTGAGAGTCATATTACAAGTAGTGAACACATTAGGGATATCTCAAAATTTTTTAGTTTCCATAAATTAAATAAATATAAAATTTACATTAGAATCCTTACCATGTCTCTTAGAGGTAAATCTCTTGATTGGCATAGGACTTTTCCTAGTAGATGTATCATATCATGGGAAGACTTTAGAGTGTTGTTGACTTCAAGATTTAAAGATGAAAGTGACCATACCTCTCTTATACATCAGCTCAATGTGATGAAAATAGTCCCTAATAAAGAAATGCATTAATTTAGTGAGAGGTTTCAAAAGACTTGGTATATATTGCCTCCTCCCATGAGACCATTTGTTAGCTTTGTGTTACCTACCTACTTGAGAGCCATTAATACCAATATTACTATCATGCTTCAATCCATGGGTGGTTTCAATCTTATAAATACATATGAAATTTACATTAGAGTTGAGAATGGCATCATTAAATATAGGAAAATTCATATTAATGTGTATATACCTCCATTATCTTATACTTATACTAATACTCCAAGTGTGTCCCAAGTTCCCAATGTTAATGCCAAGCCTAAGATTGCTCCTAAAAAGGTAGATGAACCTGATCCATATGTTATAATTTAAGCATTATAATCTAATATTAGGAAAGAGAGAATGAAAAATGGTGCCTATAAAAATAATTACCCCTATCAACAACAATATGGCCAACAATTTTTGAGAGGAAAAAGTCAATGGCATCCTAACTTCAACAAGCCTACCAATGTAATAGAGATGGTACTAGAACATAGTAACTTGGTGTAAGTATAATATTGGAAACAAGTCTAGTTTATGAATGCTAATGAAGGTAGAGATCAAGATCTTATTTCTCAATGAGGAGTCACTCCTATCCTATTAGCTAAAGATGAAGTCATGATGTAAGCAAATGAAAGTTAGCAACCTCATGGAGAAATTTTCACCAACTTCTTGGTGGAGGACACTTTTGTGATCAATAAAGGAACATATATTGAAGATAATAAAAGGGTCAAGATGAAGGATATATTATGTGATAATATCATGCCTAAAATCTCATCCAATCCTCCTCCAAGGCAACAAAACATTTCTACAAGCATGGCAGCTCGAAACACACCTGAACCTCTTCCAAGTTAAAATGGGGTAAGTTCTGCTCAAGGTGTCTCAATTACTCAAGTTTCAAGCATTCCTTTGCTCTAAGGACTCAAGATAAGGTGAGTAATACTTCCCTAAAAATAGTGGATTCTTTGAAAAGTGCCAAAGCATCTATCTCCTTTTGGGATACCCTTCACATGCCTAAACAAAAAGAACTATTATAAAAGCAGTTGTCCATTATCCCTACTAGTCCTTTACCTTTAATTCAAAGTCATAGTAATGTTGTAATTAAAAATGTACCTAATAATATTATTGAATAATTTACTAGAGTTGAGAAACCTCCACCATTATACCTCACTCTCATAGTGGGTGATAAATTGGTGCACAATTGCATAGTTGATAGTGGAGATTTTAATTCAATCATGCCCAAATTTGTAGCTGATAATCTAGGCTTAAAATATGAACCACATAAAAAAGATTATTCCAACTAGATGGTACACTTTTTAAGATAATATGGATGATCAAATATTTTAAGGTATTCTTACATGATTGCCCTAGTTTTCCCATTCTCTAAGACATAGTTGTTGTTAACCTCCCAACTTACTTTGGAATCTAACTTTCAAGAGACTTTACAGCTAAGATAGGTGGCTATCTCTCAGATGATTTTTCCTTCTTGGCCTTTAGGACAAGGTATGGAACCAAGGTGACCATAAGAACTCAGCCTCTTGCAAGGTTTCGTATTGAGTCCTATATTGGAACAAGTTATAATTTGAATTATGTTGCCCATGAGAAAGAGGAATCTAATGTGGATGATGGTGCTACTAAAATTGAGGGAATTTTTTATTTTTTCTTGGATTAGTATGGTGTATATGCATATGAGCATGATCATTATGTATATTTTGAGAAAACTAACCTTGGTACTTATATCATGCATGAAGAGCCATTTGAAGGAGCTAAGGTAAGTGTCAAACATTTTCATGCTGCTAAAGGTAACTACATGATTCATGATTATGATGATGATAGGTTGATGAATCTAATTGAACACCATAATGAGAATAATGATGTACTTATACCTACCATTGATGAAGCTGCCCTTGATGATGACACTCATGAGGTAGTTGAGAATGACTTATGGAAAAGGTTTGATGTCATATTTTAAGAGTTTGATCATCTTGGTAATGTTACTTCTCCTCTCAATAAGTCTACATCTAATTTGGTTAATGTATCTAACAAACATGATGTTGATTGTCTCACCAAGCATGGAGATGATTTTCATGTTGTGAATGAATAAAAACTATGGTAAAGGCTCAATGCCATATGCAAAGAATTTGACAAGATTGGTAAGTCTCCTTTTTCTCTAAGAGATTTTCCATCTGATGTCAAGGTTGCAAACAATACTAACCATGTTTTTGAGTGTTATTGAGTTTTATATTGAACACAAAGAGGAATGCCACTCTGCTGATCAAGAACCTATAACCATGAAATAACTTGATGAAGTTATTACTCAAAGAGTTGTGAACATGGAGAATGAGGTCAAAGAAGAAGTTGTTGTACCTCAAGAATAGTCTAGAGATCCATCAGATGTTGATCCAAATTCAGAGGTGTTGAATCATGAAGAAGGTGGGCTTGATACTCTAAAATATCTACTACATTATATCTTAGAAGAAGACAAAGTTGAGAGGACTGTCATACACTCCAATATATTTTTTTTGGAGAAAATCTAATAGATATGATAGAAATCAAAGTGGTTTCAACCCCAATCAAGGTACTTAGAGAACAATACAAATCATTCATGAAGGTTCCAAATAGTCCACCTGTAGATAAGATAAGATATAGAGTTGGTAGGTTTATTGAACATGCACATATGCAAGTGATTGGTGATGAGCATGCTTCTCATGCTAGGCTACCTTCATGGAGTAAAAAAGATGTAGGGGGGTTTATATTTGATCTTGGTTGAGGTATGATAAGATATTTCACCTCAAGAGTTAGGTTTGTAAATAGTAAAATAGGTGTGTGTGTTCTCTTTCAGTTGTGTTGTGTTCCAAAAGTGTTCTAGTTGAACACATGTGTGTTATTTTTGAGTGTGTCTTTCCCTTGTGCTTTTTATGTTTTAAAAGGAAATTTTAAGTGTCAAATATGGTGTATATATGACTCCATGTCCTAATAGATAGGATTAGACTACTGTTCATGGCATAACAAGCATATCATCCTTGGGAAATCACCAAGAATGTTGACCATTTTGACCACAAGTCAAAATGGGTCAACCCCCTATAGTTAAATATTATATAGGGGTATAAAATTTTATAATAAGATGTTTTATATTTTATTTAATGTCATTTTATGTCATTTTAGCCTTGGTCATGGTTTAATTAGTCCTTATGTCATTTTGAGTCACTTGGGGGTCATAAATGAGCATTAAATGCAAGTGGTATGGTTTTGAGTTGTATCCATGTGTTTAAAACTCATCCTCAATGTCAAATATGTTATTCCCTATTAGACATGTCAGTTTCTAATTGAAAACTTGTAGGTGATAACTGAAAACCAAGAAAATATGTCCAAAAGAAGGAGTTTCAAAGGTGTATGGCTTATGAGAGAGAGTTTCACATGGGAGAAGAATTTGGGATGATTATTAAAATTATTTATACTCTTTTACATGATTTAAATGATTTATAAGTGCCAAATTTTGGATAAAACAATTCTACTCTTCCATCACTCCACCATGCATAAGAAACTATTCAACAAGTTTTTGGTTGATACAACCACTAGCATAAGTTCTAGGTCAAATTATTTTGGTGGGTGATAGTACAATTAGATATCTTCACTTTATGATTGGAGTGTAGATAATGGTTTTCTATTCTTTATGAACCATACTTAACAAGTTAACTATTTTTTTTACCTATGGTTTCCCACACCCTATAAGTTTTGCTCTTGTTTGATTTGGTCTATGTAAATAAGCTACTAAAGTTTCTTATATAAGATGTTAAATCTCTCCTCTCATGTTACCCATTATTTTTTTCATATTTATAAATTGTTTTATAAGCTAATTAGTTTAATTTGCAATAAGGTGTCACCATGTGAGGTTGTAGTAAGTTTCACTACTTGTAAAAGGTTTGGTTCTCTGAAAGCATTTTATATAGATGTGATATGATGTTATCCATGTCTCTCCTATCATATAAATCACCTTATTACTACTTGGTCATATAAGTTCATGCTTTGATTCAAACACAAAATCACATTATGTCACAGTCAATATTTAGTTTGATTCTAGCTGTAGTCATGGTGTTTTGAGATTTTATAATGTTCATGGGAGGTATATAAAGGGTTTTAATATGTTTAATATCTTCTTGAAGCATGAAAAATGAATTAAAGGGTCTTCAATTGATAAAAGAGGGGTTGTGATAGTCAATTCTCTCATATACATAGTCATACACCATTGGTGTGCACTATTAAAAGAATGGCATGTTGGGATGGAGGTATTTGAACTTGTTACAAGTCCTCAAAAGTTAAGAGGATCCATTTGAGCATTTGCATAAGGTATACGACTAGTTTCAAGTTCATGTACCATATAAAATAGTCACTCAATCACCATTGTTAGGTTTGTAACTATGTTAACATCAATAGGAAGGTTAAAACATTGAAAGAGAGTATAGAAACTTGTTTCAAACTATGAAACTATATTGATATTTCACTTGAACACCTTGAGGGAGCATAAAAATAGTTATAAGGTAACATATCCTACACTCAACCCACATTCTAACTCTACCGCTTGTATACCTATAAATGTCCACCTATAGCTGGCTTAATGGAGATTTAAGGGTATTGTATGGAGGAGGATTAACATGCCTTATAAACTTCTTGATATCTTAATATGTTTAGGAGACCATGATATACATGTGTGAATCACTATATTGGTTGGCAGTCTTATGTTTTTATCTTTAAAATTGGATGCCTATGTTAGGGACAAAATCCCTAAAACATGAAATAGAGGCCTAAGCCATTTTGATGATGCCCCTTGACAATGTTGCAAAGATATTTGATGTATCCAAATGTACTCATATTTTGGCATACACATAAGACAAGAGCCTTGAAAAAGGAGGAAGACATGACTAGTGTAACATAGTATTTGGGGGTCTCCAAGTTATCCACTTATTCATTGTAAACATTTACTAATGTCTACAAGAATTCAAGTTCTAAGTGACATTTACCCTCAAGTGGTAGTATGAATGAATATCTTTATTGTAGGTAGTCTTTTTTAGTTGAGGAAGAAATTTGTGTTCTAAGGAGAATCAGTTAATGTTGGAGAACTAGGTTTTTGTCCCAATAGGTACACCTATAGGTGTACCTTGGTTCAAAAAGAACACCTACAACTAATTGTAGGTATGTATAGTCTATAGAAAATACCTATACATGAAAAACCAATAGATAAAGACACATACAAGTTGATATTTACCTCCAAAGATCTAAAAAGGAGTACAAAGGTACATGACATAGTTTTCAAGAGTAATCAATACCTACAGGATCCCTACATAGTTAAATAAAGATGACATTGGTTGGTAATGAGCAAGATCATGGTGATATGGGGTTATCATAGTGTGAATATGATATGAATAGATCTAATTTTTTTTTCAATGACCTTGGGGATTCTAGGAGGGTTTTTAGGTAATGATACAAGGCCTAAGTCATGTAAACACACCTTCAGGTGCCCTTTCAAGTAGAAAACAATGTTAGGCCCCCTTTTCTATAAACTACATGGACTGTGCCAACTCGACCTATCTCAGATCAATGTAATCTTGTGGAGTGATTGATTCATTTTTGTACCATTTGGTACCATCTAGAGGAATCATTTAGGATCTTATACCAACTAGCAAGTATTTATGTGGCACTGACCTTCAAAGGACATCCTTGCAGGAACTTGTATGTGGTGGCTCAAAAAATGTGGGTGTTAAAATAGTGGAGCAAGTGGGATAGTGACCCCCAAATGATAGCTCAGCATACAACATGCACTTTTCCAACCTAGGTAGTGTAGTGGAGCCAATAGAATAACAACCCCTAATTATAACTCATTACTCAACATGTGCCCATTTGACGTAGCAATAAAATGTCCATTTGCCTATAAAAAAAGGTTTATATCTAAAAAAGTGGGGGGGGGCAATTAATATAGTGAATCTCTAATGAAATCAAGAGCCACTATTAAGTATTTATATTTTGTATAAACTAGGATAGGTACTCTAAATGTATAACCCAAGTTTGCTTGTGAGCTACTGGGCATGAGTAAGGTTAAATACGAGCACTTGCTCTATTTTCATGTCTTGAACTTTATATGTTGAACTATGAGTCAATGATGTATGTTATTGAAGAACTGTAGTGTTGATTCTTGCAGATATGTTTATGACTTATTTTTATGTAAGCAATGTTATAGTTTATTTACTTTGAATGTTTCATGGTATAAAGGTTCATCTTTGGTCGCTAATGGCATCTTTGTGCCATCTAATGACTTTGGCCTACCTATAAAATAGACTAAGTGTTGGAACTAGTATGTGCCAAGGCCCTAATGTACATGCCTATGGCACAAACCTAAAGAAGGTACACTTGAATCCAAGCCATTCCCATTACTCATGTAAGTGCCTGAATGATCCTTACTCATCATTTTAACAACTTGCATCATTAAGAAGCTCTGTCTAATAGATATTAGTTTGCACATAGGATTTATACTATTGAGAAGGCTTGAACCTATTAATATTCCCCAAGATAGCATAGATTTGATAGGATACTTGAACCCATATTTCCAATGAATAATTCCCTTTGAACCCAAAGTTATGCCATATTTCAACTAGCCCAACATGGGCCTAGTCCCTTTGCCATTGTACTTTAGGTGAGTGCACAAGGCTTGTGCCTTGTGTGAAATTAATACCAGTATAGTAGTGTATTAAATGTTGTGTGCTAAAACATATTATGTTCACTCCTAGATATTCCAATCATATAATTGACTTGGTTTGACTGCTAAGCGCATGACTAAGCACAAAATCTAAACTAGTGAACTTTTCTACAACATTTTGGTTTCATTGTCAAGACCCATGTTGAATTTAATTGCTATAATGGTGTAATAAAATGATGCTCTAACTATCACTTGATAACATCAATCAGTAGCTAGAGCAAGTGGAATATAATTTTGCATAGAAGCATCCTACATGCAAAGGGCAAGCTCTAAGAAAATGGGTGCAAGCCAACCTATACGATGTTATGTATGCAGTTTTTTTTGTGAACTACCTAAGCATGTGTACCAATGGTTTGTTGCCTATACTACCTATAGAAGAAAAAGCTATATCTAGTGAATTTAATGGAAAATAAAATAAAATAGAGAGGCTTGAGAGCCTAGATGAATTCTAGATGCACATTGTAGATAAGTGGTGGAGCACTGCATTAAACAACTATGTGTTAGGGTTTTTAGTGTTGACCTTCTCATGCCCAAAAGAAGTAGAGTATGAGTTTCTTCATGAACCAAGGGGCACATTCATAAAATTACTTGACACTAAACTGAAGAATCTTTTGATGGGGTATGGTATATAATTCATAAGAATAGAAGGCTAAAATCCTTATGTGTATGAGCAAGAACATAAGGTAAGAAGGGGAAGACGATAAACTTGACACCCAAGAGCTCTAAAGGCTAAACTATAATAATAAAAGACATATATTGATGGAGGATATGGATCTTGGAAGTGATGAGAGAATCCATAACGAGTGGGAAGGGCATGGGGAAGGATCCCTTGAAATGAAATAATGTGAGGAGAGAGAGGAAGAAGCAAGAGATTAAAATTAATAGTTGTGTATTAGATGAAATGGGTTCTTATAATATGTGGTGATTGAGGATGCACTAGAAACACCTACCCCATTTAAACTTAAATTACAAGTTCATGCACTGAATTTTCCATTAAAAGATAGAAGAATGGTAACTAACCATGTTATCAATGTCAACTTTGATAGGATTCAAGAATTGGATCAAGAGTTTATGATTAAGCAAGTGATTTCATATGAGGAATTAAGTGAAGACACGATGAATCCATCAAACACCAACCTATGAAATTTAAACATACGCATAAACATTCCTATGTAGAGGATGTCAATTGTGCCAACTGGGCAATAGCCCGTAGGAAGTGGCATGGCACCACAAGTGAGTTGTACTATGCTGACAAGTTTAACAGTGTAGCTAAAAATTACAAGATCATAACTCCACCCTACAATTGGAGGAACTATAGGGCCACCTCCAATATATATGCAAGGGTAATAAACACCCCAAAACCTAACACCACCCACTTAGTATCTCTTTTATGAGATGGTGATGCACTTACCCAAGTATCAAAACATAGAGAATACTATAGAGCATGTGCTTAAATGTGAGCTATAATGGCATGATTAGGGCATCACCTAGTCCAAGCACAAGGCAACTCAATGCATGACCACCTTTCTAGACCACACCCATACCTGGTATCAAAAATTTGATCTAAACTAGGCTATGGTTGACTTGATATACTGAAGGAAGCCTTATTGAAAGAGTTTGATATCCCTAAGTTCAAGAAATAGAGCATCACAATGCTCAAATAAATCAGCTAGGGGTTATCTAAGAGCACACAACCTGCATGATGCATAGTTTAAAATCCTTCTCTCTAAGCTTTTGTATGACATTCACCCCTCTAAGCATGCATAATGGTTCATTCGAGGCCTACTAGTACCCTTAAGATGAGCATTGCCCATGAAGACCTTCATAGACCCATTTGAAGTGATTGAAGCCACACTCTGGTCTGAGGTAGTATGCAACACCAATACCAAGATTAGCCTATTCATGGAGGTGTAGATTATGTCAATGGCCTCGCAGCTATAGAAGTTGATTACTAGTTTCACACATGACACTCGTAGTGGGTTATGGTGTACTAACTATGAAATGGAGGTGAATAAAAAGAATAATTGCCTATGAAGAAATGTTTGTACCCTATTTCTCAGCTATGAAGTTTATCATGGGATGCATGACTCTTGAAACTATCCTCTAGTGGCTATAGCACACTAGTCAAGTAAACACTACCATTTATTACAAGATGTGAGATGCCTATACACACTCCATAATATATTATCGAGTCATTGATAAGATGTGCCAAAACATGGAAGGAGGTGTGTAATAGGAAACAACATCAGCCAATGGTCAAGCAAGTTAAGGAAATGAAGGCTACGGATAGCACAATATGGGTTATGAGAACTAGTGAGGTGCATGTAGGTGAGGAGGAGGACATGGTAGAAGAAGATTCCCACCATGATCATGTTATAGGTGTGGATTGACTGAGAATTATTAGTGTGACTTCCCCATGCACCCAATGTGTGGGTATTTTCAAGGACCACATGCAATCGAGGAATGCTTAGACTTGTACAAAAAGATAACTCAAGGTCAGATTAGTATAGATAAGGGTGTCATAATGGCTAGGCAAAAATCCAAAGAATAAAGGTGGGATCTCAAGCCATAATAGACTCACAAAGAACCACCTATAGTGTAGGCCACAACCTAAAGTGGGTTCACCTCTCAGTCAATCACTACATTGACCCAAAAACTATGTTTGGAGTATGACAAATTAAGCTACATGGAGTGAATAGTGTGACCTAAGCCAAAAGCTATGCCCTATCCCCACCCTACATGATAGGACATCCTAAAATAATCCATGAACATGATACAAAATTTTCAAGGTGAAATATAGTTGGCTAGAGATCTAGAGGTATAGACCACCACTTTACATAGAAAATAAGACAACTAAGAAGCTGAAGTACATGAGTTGACTGAGATCCTACACCTCCTATAAATAGAAGGGATGCCATCCCTATTGAAATATTTGCTATTGAAGCACATAGGCAAGAAAACAAAAGAAGAGGTTGCACCTCAAATGGTTAATATTTTTATGCCACATACAAATTAGGCATGTGAAGGCATACTCAAAATGTAGAATATGACCAAAAGTTATTGATAGATGCCACCATCAATGGATGGTAAATTTGTGAAGTACTTGTAGACATGAGAATCATGATTAATATTTTGACCAAAACCACCTAGGAGAAGATGGGATGACCACCCTTGAGGCCCTCACCTCACATGTTATTCATGGCTAAAAAACCCAAGCACAACCTATAGGGATATTGAAAGGTGCCATTGTAAATATCATGGGCACTAAGTTTCGAGCTAACTTCAAGGTCATCGAGTTGGTAGGGTAGGATAACTATCTAGTGTTCTTGGGTAGGCCATGGTGCTATGATAAAAATGCAAACATGCACTTTAAGAAGTGCTACATGAATTTTGAAAACAACAAAGAGAGAGTGGTGATCCCTCTATCAAGTGATCAAAGGCCCTTATATGTAGAAAGCATTAATATCAAGGATGAGATCAACCACATTTATAACATCACTGTGTAGGGTGTCAAGAAGCTCAACTCTATTGACCAAGATGTGTTCAAATGGGAGAATGGACAATTAGCCTCTAATACAACTGATGTAGCCTATGAATGATGGGTAGAAGAGGCTTACAAGGTCAGTAGTTGAAGGTACCACCTGATGTACATAGCCAAGCCAAGGCTAGCTAGAATGAGATTGGTCAGGATTGATCAAAATCAAAAGAGATGGGTTCCCCATGCTAGAAAAGGTGAAAAAAAGATGTTTTGTCTAAGTAAAGGGAATCTTACAACACTCCAAAATTAGGAAGGAAGCTATTTTATATAGAGGTATATTCATGAAATTGAAGCTTGTATCCCCAAGAAAATAGATAGAATGGGTGCACTAGTGCATACCTTGAATTATACTACTAAGCATTGGTGGGTAGTGTAAAGACCTAACTTTCCAACATGGAAAGATGTAAATGAAATAATATGCACTAGGTTTGGCAATAGTAATGAGGACTTGAACATACCCACTTACTCAGGTGATTCTAACCCAATTGTGCATGTGTGATTGTGTGAATAAACCTAGATTGTCTATAGTGAGAATGTGCTAAAATTATTGTGGGTGCATGTCTTCTACAAGACTTTGAAAATATGAATGTGAGTTTGGTGCATTGTAAATGAGACATGTTATGAGATAGGAAACTGAGAGATACTCAAGGAGAGGTTTATGCACACCTTTTCCTTTTCTTTATATAACTATAAACTACTAGAGCCATTGCAAGTCATTCATAGGGCAGTGTTTGAGGACACTACCATCCTAGAAGAGTACCTTAGTGAAATTTTCAGGGAGAAAGGACTAGCACTCTTAATATTATTTGAATAGCAGGTACTCAATAGTGACTCCAATGAGGAAGATGAGACTTGGAAATAATGCAGTTGGAAGGATATAATAGGAAGAAAAACACTTGTACCCTTGTGGATGACAACACCCCATATGGAGAAGATCCAACACATCTTTGAATTCAAATAATTAAAGGGACAAGGCAAGTTTAAGGCTCTCATCAGGAGAAGAATGAACCCTACCACATGCCACTCAAGACCACTAAAGTAAACATCAACATAGAAGGCAAGCCAAATATTGCCATTATAGGTGCTTACTAGTCTAAGGTAGATATGGCATGAATCATAGAACTCCTAAAGGAATTTTTTGACTTCTTCCTACGCATCTATAAAGATATGAAGGGCACATACCCTTCCCTTATAGAAATGAGAATCAAGCTGGTGGATGGTGCAAGGATGGTAAAAAAGAACCTATATTATATGAATCCCAATCTTTGTGCCAAGGTGAAAATGGAGATTGATGGTATGCTAGCCACTGACATCATCTACCATATACAATAATCTAAATGGGTGAGCTTGATGGTCATCAACATCAATAAGGTTGGGCATATATGGATCTATATCGACTATAAGCTCTTGAACACCACCTACATCAATGACCCATTCTTGATCCCATTCATCGATGAGGTCCTAGATAGAGTCACAGGCTACAAAATCTATACTTTCACTAATGGTTTCTCAAGCTATCATCAAGTGCAGATCAAGGAAGAGGATACACCCAAAATAACCTTTATGACTAAATGGGGCTGTTTTTCTTATAATGTGATGCCCTTTAGACTTAAGAATGCACTAGCTGTATTCTCTAGAGTGGTGATCACTACCTTCAAGGAATTTATCCATAGGTTCCTCCAAGTCTATCTCAATGACTGGACTATGTATGGCCTTGTAAAAGATGACTATGAAAATCTATGCCTCATGTTTGAGAGGTACATGTAGCTCCAAATATAATTAAAATTGAATAAGTGCATCTTCATAACCCTTTTAGAACATTTCTCATGCACATCATTTATAAGGATGGTTTACTTGTTGATCCTTAGAAGATAGCCATCATAATTCAACTTTAGAATCCTTCAACATAGAAAGACATTCATGCCTTTATAGGCCATTATGGCTACTTAAAGAAGTTTATATAGAGATATGCAAATATTGCAGTGCCTTTATACGAGATCTTGTGCAAAATGGCCCATTTTATTGGGGCAAGGTGTAATAGGAGGCTTTTAGAACATTGAAGCTGAAGTTGGATAGCATGCCAATTATATAATTTCTTGACTGGGCTAATCCTTTCCACATCCATGTCAATGTTTTAGGATCTACAATGGGTACCATCTTGGTGTAACTAGGAGAGGGAAAGATGGACCGCCCCATCTCCTTTGCAAGTAGGAAATTAATGTAAGCTGAGTAGAATTACACCACTATTGAGCATGAGGCATTGACAATGGTCTATGCTTTATAAAAATTTAGGCAATACCTGTTGGCAACCCCATTCATCTTTTTCACTAATCATGAGGCACTCAAATACCTTATGAAGAAGCTTTTTTTACATGGGCACATATACAAATGGAATATTTTATTCTAATCATTCTAGTTTTATGTTGTTTTTAAACCTGGAAAGAGAACTTGGGGCCAAACCATTTGTCCTACATCAATTTTGGTGATGTGATGGTGCCAATTGAGGATGACATAATAGATTCATATATATACACAGTCTATTGCATCCCTAAATATTTATAAAATATTTCCACTTTCCTAACATCTAGTTTTGCACCCTAGACCTTATCAACTAAGGAGAAGAAGCAACATGTGGTTTGCACTACCCCCTTTTAGCTCATTGAGGAGTTATACAAAATGAGTAGAGATGAATTCCCACTAATGTTTTTTATAACATGAAAGGGATTATATCTTATAGGAAGTGCATGAGGGAATCATAAGAGGCAATTTCACTGGATATGTAATGGCATGTAAGGTATTGTAGTCAGGTTTGTGGTGGCCAAGCCTATTCTAAGATGTAAAGGAGTACACCAAGACATGTGACATATGTCATCACAAGAAAATCCAAACCATAAAAATAAGATGCTTCTCATGCCCATTCTCTCCCAAGTATCATTCAAAAAATGGGACATTGACTTTGTTGGGCCAATAACTCCCATAAAATGACACATAGGTGTAATATATATTTTAGTAGCCACTAACTATTTCACCATGTGGGCCAAAGTTACATTGACAAAAGACTACACAATCACAATAGCCACATGATTCATATGGGAGAACATCATAAGCTAGTATGGGTGCCCATTAAGTCTAAGTAGTGATAGGGGTACTCATTTTATCAATGAGATGGTGTGCATACTTTTGACTAAATACATGGTGGCACACCACAAGACCACCCCTATCATCTATATTATAAGAACACAACTGAAGCATTCCATAAAATCTTGGGTACATGCCTGACAAAGATATGAAATGTTGCCTGAAAGGATTGGGATGATCATGTTTCATCAATATTATGGGTGTATCACACAACTTACAAGTACCTAAATAAGGATACACTATTTCAACTAGTGTTTGGCACTAAAGTAATTCTTCCCATGGAATTCATGGTGTCCTTATGTATTTCATGGATTGGTCACTTATAGGACCAAGAATCTTTAAGAATAAGGCTTAAAGATTTGGAGTGTTTGGATGAAAATCATGCTCAAGTAAGATGGAGTCAACATATCAAGAAGGCTTTCCAAAAGTGCTAACATAATAAGCATATCAAGTACAAAGATCTCAATGAAGAGAATTGGTGTTACTCTATGATTCCAAGTACTTTAAGCACCTAGGAAAATTACAAATATAGTGGATGGACCCCTACATCATCTACCATTTATTGGAAATAGGCACATGAAAATTGTGCATGTTATCCACTAAAATGCTCCTTGGGAATTTTAATGGTAACTGATTGAATCCATATATGTAGTAGGATGGCTCTTGCACCATAAAAACTCTAACTTCTTGGTCACTAGTCAATTTGAGATTGAGTTGACCAGATTATAGTTTGGTACAAGCCAAACCATTCTTTTCCTTTTTTATTTGTTCTTTGTGTAATGTATAGAGACAAAAAGAGTCATGTGGTGGCTATAAGGACTTATCTACTGGTACTTCACATATAATTCTAATCAGTTGATTTGAGCAATTTCTGCCTCTAGGCACATGAGGCTAGACATCTAAGTAGTGGGCACATGAAGTTTATTAGGCATAAGCAGAAGATGCATAAGAAACATGTGTATAAGATAATTAGTGTAGGGCACTTAAAGGCCCAAGAATGAACTACTCTAGCCTTACCTTTGTGCCAAAGTTGAAAGAAGGCACATCAATTGATCTTGTATTAGATACCTAAGAGGTAAGTGAAGACACTCAACATGGTTGAGTGCAAGAATGAAAGTGAAGATGCACCATCTAATAGTGTACAAGAGAATTATAAGAGGAAAGAAGGGCTAGAGGACTAGTGCAAGGGATTTATATGAGTTAGAACATGATGAGGTAAGATGATGCGCAAGAAATTGACCAAGACAAAGAATCATGCATGAAATAGGAGCATAGATAGAAGAAAAAATGGAATCAAGGAGGTTGAATCACACACATGTGAGGTGCTACACCCAAGTTTCCATAAGGAAGGAAATGGTTGTACCAAGTATACAAGTATAAAAGGAAATTGTCTAAAGATAACTAACATCCACCCAAAGTGAAAATAAATGACCATTTAAACCACACGTCACTTCATCAAAAAATTGATTAGGAACATTTAATTGGGTGATGACATTGGCACAAAGATACATAATTAATACATTAAAGAGGAAATATTCTCTAGGATCTTGTAGATTTTCATGTCTTCAAAGAAATCAAGGTGCCTATGCTATAAAGCCTACATTAATGGTGGTAGCTGAGAAAGATGGGTGTAAAAGAGAAAGCAATATACTTTCTTAGGTTACAAATTTTAAGCTAATTTAACCTAGAGAAAACCTAAGCAAAGACCTAAGAGCTAAAGAAAACAACCCTATCATAGGGAAAACTTGAGCACTTTAGTGAATGGTAGCATTTTGAGAAAGATTGAATTCATAGTGAGGCTAATTTTAAAGAGTGTAGAGAGAGATTTGTCTAGAAAATAGAGTTGGAATGAGAATCAATCACCTAAGCTAGCACTAATATCTAGCATAGATCAGAGGTAAGGGTACACTCATAAATCCTATGACTGCATAAGTATTGACCACCATTCAAGGCTTTGGCAAGCCACACCTTCCAAGGTTTAACAAAAGCAGATTTAGGATGATGAAGAAGTGAAAGGCATTAAGCTCTACATAGGCACAGTAGGAACCCAAGCGAGTGAAGATTGTAGAAGACACGATAGATGCTAAAACCAAGGTGTGGTTAGTCGAAGTAGTTAGCATCATAAAGGTAGATACCAAAGCACTAATAAAAATGTCATACCAATTTATGTAATTCCCCCCAAAGGTTGAGGTGTTAGAAGTTGGTGCTCATTTATGCATAGTTTCCAACTCAAAGAGTATAACCAATAGACATCAAGTAACTTGCAATACTTGTTACAAGACTGGATGGTGGACACAGAGTACAAGACACTATAATGTGATGCCCTATTTGATGTCTAAATTTGAGACAAGTTAAAATATTTCATTGTGACTTAACTCTATGAGTTTCCCTATTTTGGGAAGCTAGAGGAACTTGTCAAGTTCTTCCTCTCATGAATCTATGAGGACCTCATGTACTTTGTATCTAGATGCATGAAAATTTTAACATATTTGATCAAGAAGTTAATCAGGTTCCCAAATGCCAGATAGAACATCCATCAAATGATGGATGATGATGAAGAGGTAGAGCATATTACAAATATCCTTAATTACTTCAAGGGGGATTCACATTCCCAATTAATAAGTGTAGAGACCTAGACATGAGGGTGATAATATGCCTCATGAGTTCTAGTGTGCCCAGGCAGTCAGTAGACTGATGTATCAAAGGTGTACCTCTGAATTGCCTATCACATGATGTAGGGCATACAATTCAACATCATAAAGTTCATCACTAATGATTTAGTAAAACATGCATTAGAGTGCCATAGTGACAAGAGCCCCTTCAAGTGGGGATCCATCCTCATATTGATAATCATGGAGGAAATTAAGATCTTGAACATAAGTGGGGATAATCTTTGGGTCTTCTTAGAACACCATGAAGCCCTAGTGCATAAGTATAAAAACTACATTTTACCCACCTCCTTCAACCCAAAGTACAAGATATGCATGATGTGTTGGTGTGAGAAATACATATAAGCTTTTGGATTTGAGTGGCTCATTCCTCAAGGGCTTCCCTAGAGTATGTTTCAGATGACATCTTTTCCCATAATGCAACATTATTGTGTAGTGCACTTGGTGTTGTGGGATGGGAATTTGTTGAGATGGTTAAAGCTCCCCTTTGCCTTCTCGATAGGGTAATTTAAGGATACATTGAAATGGATCCCCAATGCATAATACATGGACATTCTAATAAATTAAATGAATGCAGAGAGGCACAAGATGAGGTACCGATTCCCTCATGCAGATAGGAAGTCCACTAAAGATGAATAAGATACATTAGATTGCCTAGACATTGATCCCATCCAAGATGTCACCATCCTAGGCTACATCCATAGATTATACTATAAGATTAATCCATGAAAGAAGGATTCTATCACCGAGTAGAGTATCATGTAGAGGGAAGACCCCCCATTCTAGATTAGGTATGAGGGAATGCTAATGCTAGTCAAAAAGAAGAAGAGGGGGAGACTTTGGAGGAAATAGAGGAGTGGCTAAGGATAAATATCACTTTAGAAGGAAAATCATCTCCTTTAGACTCCTTAAATAAGTTTGTGTGATTTTCCCCTAAAGCTTCTTCTAGTGTAAAGGAAAAGAAGGGGAAGGATTCCTCTATCATACCTAAGATAGTCATATATGACGAAGAGGAGTCAATGGAAGAAGAGAGTGGGAGGGGCACATACATTGTACTTGAATATGATGAGTCCTCAGCAAGTGAATGAACCCCCTCCCTACCACCTCAAACTAAGTTAGAGAAGTAATGATATAGATGGAGGAAACTTAGCTTCAGTGAAGTCATAATGTAGAGGGCACAAGAGCTAGAGGAGAAAAAAGGAGAAATGACAAAGGCTAGGATACTAAAAGAGGTTATTAAAAAGGTTGAGTCCAAAGAACAAAGTAAAGAGGAGTGAAAGGTGTATAAGGGAGAAGGAAGGAAGGATAAAAAGGAGAAGAGCCTGAGGAAGTAACACATTCAGGTGGATTGATAGAAGAAGAATTAAATCACAAGTGGCAGGACATGGCCCTAGACCAAGAGAATATTTATGCACTACTAAAGTTACACCAAAGATGAGAATGCATCAGGGTTAAGGGCATGTCCTAAGATAAGATATATCAATTAGAGTCTAAGGAGATAGAAGCAAGAGAAGAAAGTGTGAAGCATAGATTGCATAGAGGAAGGTCAAAAAGGAAAAGGCCAAGAAAGAGGAGGCAAAGATGAAGGCCAAGGAATAAAAGGCCAAAAGAAAGGAAAGAGAGGAAAAGGTAGCCTAGGTAGAAAGGGCCTAGATGATGAAGGAAAGAGAAAAGAATAAGGTTTACATTATTTTATAACTTGGAGAGGAGAGGATACTAGAAAAGGTGCCTAGCACCTCCACTAGAACAATATAAGAAACTACACTATAGGTGCACCCTAGCTCTGAAGGGGTACCTAGAGATAAAGAAGGTGATACTAGCACCTTAGAAAAATAAATGGAGAAGGAGATAGAGGCCCCATTGGGGTGAGAAGATAAGAATGTTGGCACAATGGAAGCTCATGCCAAAGAGCCATGAAAAGAGGAAATGGATGAGGTAGAAAATTCCATGAAATAACCCCTAAAAAAAGAACATGATGGCAAATCTAATGCTGAATAAAAAAAGAAGCAGATAAGGGGGAGAAGTCTGATGAAGAACCCCAAGAAGAAGGAGACTAAGAAGAAGGCACTAGGGTAAGCACCATCACCAATAAAGAAGAAGAGGAGATGGATGAGGAAGAAGAGTATGATCTAGGAAATAGGGAAAGGGCACAACAAGGGTTCAAAGAAGATGAAGACTACTATATGATGGAATGCATGCCATTAAATACAACCACAACCCTAATGTGCCACTAATTTCTTATGCATTGGATTGCTACATGGATGAGCCCCAGTTTGAGGTTTTGAAAAATCACTTTAGAGTGATAAGAAGCTAGAGGATGGGCATGACTACAAACTCATAAATCCTCAAGACATTAACCTTGTGTGATCAACTAATACCTTGATTAAGATGTCATCCTTAGTAGCACACAAGAACATCATGAATTATGTTCATGCCAATAACTAGAAGAAGATAATGCAAGAGGTGAAGGAGGAACTTGAAGCCACAAAGCTCAAACTTAAATAGCTAGTCAAGTTCATAGACAAGGTAGAGCCATCCCTTTTGGATTGTATGGATACCTAGAGAATGAAATAGGTTTACAAGGTTTTCACACTTGTAGAGTAGATGCTTCCTAGGATGAGGCCAATGTTTGAAGATCTAGAAGACCCTTGTGAGGCCTTAAGAAGATAGTTGAACAAAAAGTTGGACATGGTGGAAGACCTCTTCACCAAGTTAGAAGAGGGCATAGAAGAAGCATATGCCATATTTTGAAACATTACCACCCAAGCAATAGTCATTTATGTGCACCTTAAAAAAGCAAAGGAGAAAAAAGATGCCTTGTTCCAACACTCCTTAGTGAGATAAACTGAGTATGTACAAGTAATGGAAAAGGTCAACACCTTGAGTACCCAACTAAAGACCTAGGAGCAATACCTAGAGGCTCTCTTTCATGCCTTCCAAATGAAGGTAAATAAGCAAAGAGATATCTTAGATGGGAGGGTAAGGCGAGGAAGATAAAGGCTTGAGGCCTTTAGGAAAGAACTAGAAAACATAAATGTTCTCGCTCTTGAGTCTACCTCAACTAAAGTAGATGGCACCATTGATGAAATA
Source organism: Torreya grandis (assembly GCA_037957365.1). Lineage (NCBI taxonomy): Eukaryota > Viridiplantae > Streptophyta > Pinopsida > Cupressales > Taxaceae > Torreya > Torreya grandis. The sequence goes on from JARHVA010003488.1 coordinate 1,125,486, forward strand.
AATGTTTTTATAAAAGACTTTGAGAACTTTAAGGAAGATTTAGAGTAGGGTGTGCCTAAGTTTTACACATCAAAGGTGCTAAAAGGCTAGTTTGAGGTAGACTAGATATTTTATATGGGGTAATGTTGGGCCTTATTTTCTACTAACTATGTGGACCATGCTAACTCAACCTATCTCAACATGATGAAATCTTGTGGAGTGATTGATTCATTTTTTTACCCTTTTGTGCTATCTAGAAGAATCCCTAAGGATCCCACACTAGCTAACATGTAGTTGCATGGTACCAACCTTAAAAGGACATCCTTGCAGGAACTTATACATGGTAGCTTGAGAAGCATAGGTGTCAGGATAATGGATTAGGTAGGATTAAAACCCCTTAGTGATAGATTAACATACAATGTGAATTCATCTAACCTGGGTAGGATAGTAGAGCTGATAGAATAGAAAATCCCAATAATAAATCATCACTCAACATGTACCTATCTGGCATGGCAAGAAGATGTCTATTTGCCTATAAAAGAAGGCTTGTATCTAAAAAAGGGGGAAAAATTAATATAATGAAGTTTTTCTAAATTCAAGAGCCACCATTAAGTATTTATATTATGTATAAACTAGGATAGGTACTCTGAATGTATAGCCCAAGCTTGCCTATAAGCCACTAGACACAAGTAAGGTTAAATACAAGCACTTGCTCTATTTTCATGTCTTTAACTTTGTATGTTGAACTTTGAGTCAATGAAGTATGTTAAAAAAATAATAAAGTATTGATTCTTACATTATATTTTGTGATGTGATATGTTTGTGACTTATTTTTATGTAATCAATGTTATAGTTTCTTTACTTTAAATGTTTCTTGGTATAAAGGCTCATCCTTGGTTGCTAATGGCATCCTTGTGCCATTTAGTGACTTTGACCTACCTATAAAATAGACTAAGTGTTGGAATCAACATGTGACAAGACCCTAATGACCATGCCTATATCACAAACCTAAATAAGGTGCACTTTGATCCAAGTCATTACCATGACTCAACGAAGTGCCTGAATTATCCTTACTCACCATCCCTATAACTTTCATCATTAAGAAGCTTTGTCTAGTAAATATGAATTTGCACATAGGATTTATGCCATTGAGAAAGCTCACTCCCATTGAGCTTCCTTAGGATAGCCTAGTACCAATAGGCCACTTAAACCCATCCTACCAATGACTAAGTCCTTTTGAAGCCAAATTTGTGACATGTTTCAACTAGCCCAACGTGAGCCCAGTCCCTTCACTATTGCACTTTAAATGGGCACATAAGGCTTGTGCCTTATGTGTAATTGATGTGAACATAGGAGTGTGTTAAATGTTGTGCAAAAGAACCTATTATGTTTTTACATAGATATCTCAAGCATATAACTAAATTGGATTGACTACTAAGGGCATGACTAAGTGCAAAAGCTAAACTAGTGAACTTTTTTATAATAAACATAGTCAACATTTGCACTCAACCCAAACTAGTTAGGTAGAAAGGTGCATGAGAGAGTATGTAGAATCTTGGAGTGATAAATGGGTTAAGAGCACCTTAATCATGATCATAGTGGTCTCAATAATATATTACCATATGGAAACCATGTAGATAAGGGCTCTAATAGAGCAACGCATAGTCCACATCAAGACCTTGTAGATGGTGAACTTTCCCATAAGCTTGTTTTAGGTTTTGATGCGTTAAAGGAGATATCCATGTGATCAGGTTATAAAAAATTATTTATATCATATTTTTATCTTGGATAATCTCAAAAAACATTTAATTTTCTTGGGGCAATAGGGTAAGTACCCTCTATATTGTCTTAGACAGAGGGTACTCCCCTAGCATGCAAACTTGTAGATTTTGGATAATGGAGATAAGAGAATGAGTCAAGGGTTGTTTTAACCTCAAAATAAAATGTGGAAAGCTGAATTACATCTATACCAACATGAATAACCATTCACAGGTGAGTGAAACATGCTAGAATGGTCTAGACCTTCAAGGATGTAAATAAGTGTATTAGGCCTAGTTTAGGCCTAAAGCCCAAGTAGGGGGTCATTATGACTTTAAACCTTAAGTGATCATTCTAAAAATTTGTAAAATGTTTATATGGATATTTAATATGTGTTCAATATATAAGGATGCAATGTAATCCACATGAAAGTCATTTTTGTCTTAACACCCCATTAGGCCTACAGGAAATGGAAGAGAAAACCCGATTAGGCAATTTGGATTTCTCACATATTATTTTATACTTTGAATGAGATCTCAAGGTACATGGAAAAGTTGAAGAGGGTCATAACCTACTATTTTGTGTAATTGTCTCACTAGTCCAATGTTAGATCTTTATAAACAATCCCTATGGGTGGAAATGACCTAAAACCCTTATAAATAACCTTACTGGAAAAAAAAGGAAGGAGATGAATCATAATTGACCAAAATGGAATTGGAAGTGGTTATAGATTATATAAGATTCACTAAGGATTCTCCCCATCAACTTGAGTGCTACCCTACTTGTATAAACAAGGTGGAAATAATGTTTTCCTGAATATTTTTGATGTTTTACAAGTTCTAAGAGGTTTAAAGAGATGAAAAAATATTTGGGAGAGAGTTTAATGAGACTTAATATAACTAACTATGATCATTTCATGATTCATCAAAAATCCTAAGTGTTTTTTCAAGTAGCTTCATCTCAGCCAATCAAAACTCGCATAGTAAGCTAGTGAGAGAGTGAAAATATAAGTGTGAGTTCATTTATGGTCTACCTGATTAATATAATGATATGGGAGGTATTGAAATGTTTCATTCACTCCTTTTTATTTATTTTCATGGAAAATGAAAGCCAAATTTGAGGCCAAGTGTGAGGGGTGAGTGAAAGAAGAGTTATTTGGACTATAGGTAGTGATAACTCATCTCTAAAAGAATCTTGATGATTAGGGATGTAACCAATGCATGGTCAATAATGTATAAAACCATTGACTCTTATTGAAATCATTATATCTATCCCTAGTCAGTTTTGGGTCGTTATAAAAGGGCCAAATGATGGATGAAGTTTTTTGAGAAAAGAATGAGGAGTCCTACACCAAATTTCAAGAGTTTATTGCATTTGAGGGCCATTTGTCATATTAGACCTTGCATGGTATTTCTAAAACTCATTATCCTACATGTATAGATCATTTTATCAACATTACACATGTCTTAGTGACTCTTGGACTTAATTATTTTGTTCTCTTTCTCCAATTCTATAAGTAACATGCATTTTGGATATTATACGCTAATACCACACCATGTACAATGAAGCTATAATGGAATGACATTGTATTTTTCCTTTAAATATTAATGAAATTATAGTTTTGAGTTCATTAATATTTTTATAAGTTCGAAAAGTGATGTATGGTGGAGTTAGTGATAATTATATCCTTGCTTACCTTATCTTTTCATGTTTATGCAAAAATGCCTATTTTAATAGGTCATATAGAGTGTAGTCAAATATGTTAGACTTATTTAAAGTGTACTATTAATCTTGGAGTGTGAATTTTCCCCTCTATTTCATTTATCTTGTGTTTCTTTCATACATCGCACCTCTATGTTGAAACATTGATGTTATAACCCTTTAGGATTTTGAAGCTAGTTTGTATGCCTTATTTCATTATGTTATGAGTATTATGGTCATGTGGAAATAATCTTGGTGTATCACCCCATTAGAATAGGTTAATTTCAAGAAACTTATAACTCTTTTTCAACAAAAAAACACTAGTGTAGGTGATAAGCATTTAAAGATACATTTAGGGAGTTGGCCCTTTAAATATAGAGGCTTAATTCCACCATAAGTACACTCACATACTTGGAAGTATTCTCATGTTCCCAAAATATAAAATAGGTTTGAACACCCTCATCTAGGGTGTAATATTTGGTGACAATAGTTCTATCATAGATCATCGTGCTTAATTTTCAATATGTTTTATGTGTCATATCAAATTATCAGTGTTATGAGTAGATTTAGATTTGTCTTCCTTCACATTTGAAATCATACCTGCATTTTAACACTTTTATATCATATTAAAAAGAGTTAAAAATATGTTTTGGATATCCCAACCACACCCCAATATGTCATTTAGTGTTTCCTATGTTCCAATACTCCAAAGCGGGTTCAAAACACATGTAGTTATCCCACCTGTGTGTATGTGTTCTCAATATTTATCAACTAGAATGAAGTATAACCTATTTGGATTTTTTACTATTGAAAATATAAAATTTTAACTTGTAGTTACATATATACAATATTATACCTTTTAAAATGTCAATCTTGACCTATATTTACATAACATGACTTGTGTAAACACATATGGCTCTTGCACACCCGTCTCTATTATCCATTTACCTTCTGTGAGCTCAACCTTCCCAATGTTCTATGAACCACATTAGAGAATTACATTGCCTATTATTAATATAATTTTTATCCTAATTGTATTTTATCTTGATCATCAAATCACTATTCCTATTTCCCATATGCCTATAGTGACACCCAAATAATTCTAACTACTAGATTTATCCACATGTACCAGATCTATCTATGCACCATTTAATAGTAATTTTGTAAATTTAAATCATAATTATAGATTAACTTGTACATTTAACATTTAGTGTAATGATAGGTTACCCAAAGAGTTACCTATTTAAACACATTAGACCTAAGCCTATTCTAATTTAACACTTATCAAGCATACATATAGTATTCATAGGAAACCACTTGGACATTGAGAATAAAAACCTAAATCTTCCAAATCAAAAGTTAATCACAAGGAGTATGCCCTAGGTAAGTGTGAATCACCCCCAACCCAATTTATTTTTCCCATTTTTAGGTGTCAAAATATATGTTATAGGTTGCATCCATATTAAACTAATCTTATTTTACACATACACATGATTGGAAGAACTATATGTTGTTTAACCCCTTTTCAGAGTATTAAAAATGTAGGTAGTTCTTAGAAACTTAATATGGGGTGGTTGGGGTTATATAAAAACTTAATTTACATTATTTTATGGTAAATATAATTTCAAAAGTGAATCTAATGTTTCAAAGTGAAGGAGATAAAATTATAGACTTGTGCACACATGAAGCTCATGATATTACATAAAACAATAGTTTATAAGTAGGTGTAGTGATTTTTGATGAATTAATTTGAAATAAATTACAAGGACATTTATAATATAGGTTAGATGACTATGGATGTCACAAGCATCTAATTTCTATCAGAGTTATCTAAGTGGGTCCCTAAAATTGGTTCTAAGATCTGATTGACTCCAGATCTAATTTAGTCCTTGCTACTACCTGCACATAGTCTTTGAACCAAAATATGATAGTTACAAGATCAATAACATAGTCTTTTTGGTATTTTATAAAAATAGTAAAGTATAATAATTTTTTTTCATTAAGGTCTGCTTAATTAAGACATATCTCAGAGACTCTAAATATTCAAATTTATATGTTTGTAGGTTCACGAATATAAAATAAGGTAAAACATAACCTTTAGGTGATAAAAATTGGCTTAGTGTTCCTTTGATGGGTTTATGTAATTGGATTATTTATGATAGTTACTTAAGGATGTGAAAATAGATCTCTTAATGTGTAAGTAGTTTTTCAAATGATCTCTAAAGGAAAGCTAGTTAAGTGTTAGATATAATTAGCCTTAAGATTGATGTATTTATAATGAATAATCTTTAGGTAATTTACATGAAAAATGTGTGGGATGATCCATTGGAAGGTTTTATATTTTAAATATATCTATTTGGAGAACTTGGGACATTGTCAGCAAATGCACACTATCAATAAATGCCAACATTTGATTATTATTGGCATTATCCACGATGAAGGAAATAATGATCTAGATTATGGTGACAATATATTTAAAATGGTAGATTATTTAGACATAGACTAAGGAGATCTTGTATGTAAATGATGAAAATTTGGGAAGGCCAAGTCTATATGTAGATGAATGGATAGGAGAGATTGTGAGCAAGATTAATGTGTACACATAAGTCATGTAGTTAAAGATAGGTCAAATTGACATTGCCAAACATATATTACCAAATTTATGTGTCCATAGTCCACCTTGTCTAGTTGTATCTATGGCTCCAAGAATATAAATGAAACCACCAGTGTTTGGTAGGGTGATAAAGCAAACCGCTAAGAGGTTAGAAGGCTCAGGGGTTCTCTAGGATACAAGAGGTCTATAGTGGCTATCTAGTTTACCATTTTGTACCAAGCTATAAACAAACTTGTAAACTAGGTTGGGGCTAACACTTAAAAGTACACAAATTATGCAAGTACCTCTAGAAAATCTAACCACAATAAAACAAGTAGCTAAGACTATACTATGGATTCAAAAAATAATGTGCAACCAACATTACTGAATGAAATAAGATAACTAATGAAATGTAAATCTAAGAGCATGCCTATTCTAGATTGCACATTATTTTTTGAATCCATAGTATAGTCTAGATTTGAGCTATCTTTCTAAATCAAGGGTTTAAGAGCATGCCTATTCTAGATTTGAGCTATCTTTCTAAATCAATACTACCATTTTCTAACAATGAAATGTTCTAGTTTTATCAAGAGAGAGAGAGAAGGTTTGAACAAGTTTTCTAGTTTGTCTTGGGCATGTATATTTATACTATGCAATTAAGAAAGCTTCCAAAGAGAACTAATATGCAATAAATGCATATTTAAAGCAATGCAATTACTATTTAATGATGCATAAATGTAATAAAACTTCAAAAACTACCCTTAACAATGCACAAAATAACTATTTTTCTAAAAACAAGTTAAACCTTATCATATATACTACTAAAAATAAACAAAGAGTTTCATTTTACAAAACAAAGTGACCTCATATCAAACTTAAAGAATATGTATATAATTTATACTAAGAGGCAAGAAAGGAAGAAGATCAAGCTATATGTAGGTTGAGTCTAGACCAACAACCAAAAGCTATGGAAGAGATGCAGGAGAAACCACCAATTTATGAGAGCCAATGCAACGAGCACAAGGGACAAGTGCAATGGTATCTTGTGGGAGAAAGGATAAATCTATAATATTTAGGAACACTATTAAAATAAATGTGAATCACCAATGGAAGAAGTAATGGATTAGGGCATCCCTTTTCACAAAGAAAGCTATTATGGCAAGCAAGAACTAAGAGAGATTCAAAGAGGAAGCCAAGCTTTGGAGGTGAGTGATCAATGTAGAAGATCAGATCAAAGATGTATCTAGAGTAAATTTACTAAATTTAGAGGTTTAAATGAATGAGGAAATGCTAATATATCTCATCCCTAATCTGCTAAACTGTAAAAAAACTAGCCATTTCTATCCATTTAAGCCCTTTCACGACACTTTTTCATGCATTTTGCCTAGGTAATGACCTAGACCATATATTTTGTGAAGGAAACATGTGGCTTAGGCCATGGGTTTTCTCCCTAAGCCATGGCTTGGGTCAAATAGGGGCCCAAGCAAGTCAATAGCTTCCTGAATGGGTCCTGAGGGGTCCCTAGAGAGTCTATTTGGCATGAGAAAGGGTCAAGATGGACTAAGGATATATGGGGGATTAGAATATCATGTAGGAAAGGTCTAAGTGATTTGCCTATGAATATAAATAGGATAACCAAGGTTAGTAGTATGTACATGAGTTGATGTGTAATCATAGTGAAGAGTAGGGTCACATGAAGTAGGATTATATATGCCCTTGAGGTATGAGAGGTCAGCGGTTAAATGAACAAGGAGTGATATGAATTAATTAGAAGCCACACCCAAGCAAAATAAAGTAAAAAATAAAAAATAAAAGAAAACATTACCTACACTTACCAGATAAGGATGACAATAAAAGAAATCAATGGCATGATCCATGGGTAAGAGTGTAAATATTGCATAATCCAAAATTGAACTCCAGATCTAGCTCTAGCTCCTAAATATAAGGGACACAAGTAATATCAAATAAAATCATACTATCTAAAATGAAATTCACCAAGGCATCAACCCTAGTGTTCTCCCTATGAGGGATACGGGTGAACTCAAAATCCTCAAAGAAGAAGAGAAAATTGCATGCTACCTCAAAGAGGGGGAGAAACTCAAAGCTAAGATGACCCAGACACTGATGAGTTAAAATAGACTAAGAGTGAGTCGGACAAAAAATTTAGATAGCATGTACCTAACTCATATGCATTAATCAAGGTACCAATGATTATGGGATATTTGATGGCATTATTCATTTCACTAATTAGGAAATGACTAGATGCAATAATATCATGGCATCATGGATCATCAATAACCCAAGCAACAACTACATGTTTTGGGTTGCCTCAACTACCACCATCTATGTGAATCACCTCTAAGAGGTCCACCATGATGGGGGTTGAGGATGTAGGATGAGAAACTATAAAAAGGTTATCTCAATGTAAAACAAAGTGAGTGAGTTGCACAAGGGAGTCAAATAATGAAACCAAGCCATAATCAAAGTGGTTGATAAACACCTATTATAGTAAGATGCAATAAGGGAAAGTGGGGGTTAGTTTGGATAAAATTAAGACTAATCAACAAGATTAGATCAAGTCCTAAACCACTACATCTGGCTAACACCTCCAACCTATAGCCATGATGAAAAGAGAGATAGAGAGAGAGAGAGAGAGAGAGAGAGAGAGAGAGAGAGAGAGAGAGAGAGAGAGAGAGAGAGAGAGAGAGAGAGAGAGAGAGAGAGAGAGAGAGAGAGAGTTATAATGAAATGACTACATAAAATTAGAGAAATGACTAACTAAAATAAACACAAAAAATAACTTTTATCCCTGGGTGCCCACAAAATAGGGCACAAGCCTAGGAGGTCAACAAGGACTTGAAATGGGTCACAGGGACCAAAAAAAGACCAAGGAAGCCTTGAATTAAAAAATAGAGGATACCAACATGCTTAGAATGCACCAAAACCCACAAGATAGAGGTCTTGTCATCTAAAATGCAAAAAAGGGAAAACACCCCAAAAAGGGCCCACAAAAAGCTAAAAAAGAGGCTAAAAATAAGAAAAAGAGAGAAAAGAGGTCATTTTCACTCTTGTTTTCACTTTGAGAGAGCCAAAGGAGAGCCCATGAGTAACCCAAATCCCAAAAATAGTAGAAGAGGACATGAAAGTATGCCAAAGATGCACAGGATGGTCTAAGTAAGTACACTAAATATTTTTTTTGAAAATTTATTCAATTTTTGGGGTTTAGGAGACCCTAAAGACATTTTCACTCATTATAGATGATTCAATAGGCAAATCAAATGAAATAAGGGTAAAAAATAATGGGCTTGGTGAGTTAAATTATGGCCCATGGAGTAATAACTAGGGAGCCCTAAAGCTCCCCAAGATGACCAAGCATAGGCCATAGCTTGGCTGGGCCAAATCATGGCTTTACCCAAAAAATCATGGCCCAAGGTAGTAGGGTCCCAAGCTAAGCCCCACCTAATTATATTTCTTGGTCCCATAGGGAATGTTATAATGTAGCTCCAAGAATATGAATGAAACCACCAGTGTTTGGTAGGGTGATAAATAAAACCACTAAGAGGATATAATGCTAAGGGGTTATATGGGCTATAGGAGGTCTATATTGGCTATCCAATTTTTCAGCTTACACCAAGCTATAGATAGACTTGTAAACTAGGTTGGGCTAGCATGAAAAATTACACAAAGTATGTAAGCACCTCTAGTGGATCCAACCACAGTAAATCAAGTATCTAAGACTATACTATGGATTGCATAAATAATGTGAAAGTAACAATACTAAATGAAATAAGATAACTAATGAAATGTAAATCTAGCAACTAAGACACTTTGAGGCTAAATGAAAGATGTTTCAAAAAAATAATGATGTTTTCAAGAAAGGGTTCAAGAGCATGCCTATTCTATATTTGAGATATCTGTCCAAAGCAATACTACTATTTTCTAACAATTCAATGTTCTATTTTTAGCAAGAGAGAGAGAAGGTTTGAACAAGTTTTCTAGTTTATCTTGGGCATGTATATTTCTACTATGTAATAAGTAAAGCTTCTAAAGAGATAAATAATATGCAATAAATGAATATTTCAAGCAATGAAAGTACTCTTTAATGATGCATAAATGCAAGAAAACTTCAAAAACTACCTTAAACAATGCACAAAATAACTAATTTACTAAAAAAATTCAAACCCTAGCATATAAACTACTGAAAATAAACAAAGAGTTTCAATTTTCAAAGCAAAGTGCCCTCATAAAAAACTCAAATAATACATTCAGAATTTCTACCAACTGATTATCCAAGCTAAGAAGTAAGATAGGAAGAAGATCAGGCTACATGTAGGCTGAGTCTAGACCAAGAGCCAAAAGTTGTGGAAGAGATGTAGGATAAGCCACCTATCTATGAGAACCAATACAAGGAGCACAAGGGATAGGTGTAATGGATCCTTGTGGGAGTAAGGAGAAATCCACAAGCTTCAAGAACACTATCAAAATCAATGTGAATCACTAATGGAAGTAGTAATGGAGTAGGGCATCTCTTTTCATAAAAAAAGCTATTGTGTTAAGCCAGAACCAAGAGAGACTCAAAGAGGCAACCAAGTTTTATATATGAATGATCAATGGAGAATATAAGAGCAAGGATACATATACAGTGAATGTACTAAATGTAGAGGCTCAAATGAATGATGAAATGACAATATATCTTAGCCCTAATCCACCAAACCATAAAAAACTAGTTGTTTCTAGATGTTTGGGCCCTTTTGGGACACTTTCCACACATTGTACTTGGGCCACGACCTAGTATATGGTTTTTGTGAAGGAAACATGTGGCCTAGGCTACAAGTTTGCTCCTTAAGCCATGACCTATGTCAAACAGGGGCCCAAGCAAGTCAACATCTTCTTGAATGGCTCTAGAGGGGTCCCTAATGAGTCTGTTTAGTGTGAGAAAGGGTCAAGATGGATTGATAATGTATGGGGGATGAGAATATCATGCGAGAAAGGTCCAAATGAGTGGCCTATGACTCTAAGTGAGATAACCAAGGTTGGTAGTTTGCACGTGAGCTGATGTGTAATCATAGGGAGAGTAGGGTTATATGAAGTATGATTATAGTATCCTCTTCTCTTCCATAATTTCTAGGTTAAAAAATGATGTCACACATCAATTTGCTTCATCTAAGAATGATACTCAGGGGCCTTTTCTAGACATATTATGATTTGAATTTTACAATTTATCTTTACATTATTTTGAGTGAACCCAACCATAAAACACAACCTTTGAAGCCATAAGGATTCCTTGATCACATGAGTACCTTTGATGTGATTATATTTTATGGTGGATATAATAACACTAGCATATTATTTAATTATACAAATTACAACTCCACCAAACAAGTTAAACACATATGCATTGGTATATCTATGACAATCTTGTTATCTAACCCAATTAAAATCTACAAAAACTTATAGATTCAATATCTTTCTATCACCAGTTTCACCTTGATGTAAAATTTCATAATCCAAAGTCCCATGTAAATACTTAAATATCCTATTCATATCCATCATGCTCCTTACTTTGTTGGAAACAAATATGCTCACTACTCCCATTTCATGTGCAATGTTAGGTTTTGTATATACCATTTCTTACACCAATCTTCCCACTGAAATCACTTATGAAAATTAAATCATGTCTTACAACTCTTTTTATGTCTTGGTAAATTACGTAGTATAAGTTTATAACCATTTTGAAAAGGTGTACCCACAAGTTTTCAATACTACATCCTAATCCTTTCCAGTATTGTCTCAACATACTTCCCCTAGTCAAGTAGAGATTCTTATTAACATGATCTTTTTTTATTTCTATATTGAATTTAAATATTTTGATACCAATATATTTAATGTCAAATTACACAAAAAAATTGATGATTAACTTGTTTTATATGATTTTGTAAAATTTTACCAACAATATGTCATCCACATAGAGAAATATGATGACAAATTTATCACCCTCCTCTTTGTAGTAAACATAAGGATTAAATTTGTTATGTGCAAGCCCAAGTCCAATCATATAACTATAAAACTTATGATTACACATTTTAGGTCAATGTTTCAAGTCATATAAGGACTTCTTTAATCTGTAGACCAAGTCCTCTTTGATTTTCACTTTGATTTTTTTAGGCTATGACATGTAGATTTCTTCTTCAATATCTCCATGCATAAGCATTATCTTAACATCCATATGATTTATCTCAAGATCAAATGCAACATTAATAGTTAAAGGAAATATAATGGAATTCAATGTTATAATAAGATAAAAAGTATCACCAAAGTAAATTCTATTTATGAGAATCGATTTACTAGCAAGGAACATTACACTTCTATAGTTTCCCTTGTGCATTTTGTTTCTTCTTGATAACCCATTTTTAGTCTATATGTTTTCATCTAGGAGGAAAATTTACCAAGTCCAAGTCTCATTCTTGTCCAGTGGATTCATTTCCTCCTTCATGAATTTCTTTCAAGACTTTCTCTCATTGCATCCAAGAGCTTCTTTTACCATCTGGGGTCTTCATAATTAGTCACAGATAACATGAATTCAAAATGAAAATATAGTGGGCTATATCTCTTAAGAATTTTGTGCACCTATTCTTATCTCCTCAAAGTAGGAGTTACAATTTACTAATCATAGTAAGAATTGCACAATCCTCTTATTAAGACTCTTAATCCATCACACCATACTCAGCTACATGATAGTTAGCATCTACATCAACATGAATCCTTTATATTTATTTCTTTGTCTACTTCTTTGGTTCTTCTTGTGTAATAAAATTACACAACTCCCTGATGGCTACATTATGACTATAGACCACCTTCTTTATCTTAGGATTTTAAAGATTGTACCCATTAAAACCATTATTGTATCCAATAATGATACACTTTACAAACTTAAAAGTCAAGTTTAGATATGTTTTCCTTTGGAATATGGGAATAAGGTTACAACCAAAGATTCATAGGTGTTGAAAGCATGGATTCTTACCATTCCATACTCATTACATATTATTATCAAAAACACTAATGTGGGTGATCTATTGATAAGGTAACAAATAATATCCACTACTTCAACCCAAAACATTTGCTCCAAGTTCCCACCATAGAGAATATACCACCCCTTGTCCATTAACATCTTATTCATCTACTTTGGAACTCCATTATACTATGGTTTGTATGGAGTGTTTTTTCTTTAATTTTTCACTACTCTCAAACTAACTCCAATTTTTTTTAGAAATATTCACCCCCATTTTTTGTGTATAATGCTTTGACCCTTTTCTCCATATGATTATCTATAAGGGATTTTAACTCCTTTGATTTCCTAATAAAATTATATTTATTTTGGAGAAAATATATCTAGGTATTATGAGACAAGTCATCTATGCATGACACATAAAATACAAATTTATTTAGTGATGGGACATCTACTAGTCTAGACACAACACTATGGATAACCTACAAGATTACACTTGTTTAAGAAATTTTTTTGGGTAAATTCATACAAATATATGTCACATCACAATTTCAAAGTTAAATTACTTATTAAGTTTTGATTTAATAAATGGCTTTGTATTCCATGTGGATTTGACTTGGATTAGTTATTGACTACTATGGATTTTCTTATATAGTTGTTGTTTATTTTATTTTAAAAACTATGTTAGATGGAAATTCATTTCTATCTCATTTGAATTATTCTAGATAGATTGGAAATGTGTATACTAATTTTCAAAAAAATTATTTGTTGTTTATACTACTTATGATTATAACACTATTTTGATACTCTAGCCTATTTTAAGCACTCTTTTGGTTGTTATTAGTGTGTGATTGCAATGCATGTTTCCTTCTAGTAAAGGGAGAGTATCATTGTGGAGATTGAGGTAGTTTTGATACTAATGGTACTAGAGAGAAATATGTGTATACAAGTCTAAGGATGTTTATTGATAATGAATCTAGAATTAACACCCACATGCCACCTAATAAATATACATAGTTTTTATTTCTCATTCTTTAGTGAATTCCATGGTTAATAATGTTATGTGTTTTGATATATTTAAATTTATAGTTAAGATTGATTGGTTGTATTCTATTGCTTCTAATATAATTGATTTCATGGTATTCATTACATATTTGTTGATACTAGTCTTTGAATATGGACTTACTGGTGATGGCAAAAGTATTAGTGTATATAGATGAATAATACCACACCAATACCTTTATCACCATTTGATGACTAAAATTGAAGTTAGATATGTCTAAACAACCAATCGACATCTATAAACTTGTTTATCTAGTGTTATTTTGACTTAATGACTATATGAGCTTTACTTGTCACTGTTATGACTTACTTTGAAATATGATTTTTAAATTTCCATGTTGCTATCTTATTTGAAATTGTTTAGATTACCTAATTGATAATTATATTTACTTAAGTCATTTTGGCATATAACTTATACTGTACTTCATTATACATTGTTGTCCTTATATTGACTTGCAAGAGTGACTTGTCACTTGATGAGATTATCAATGTGGATAGCCAAAGCCTATCACATCAATAAACCCATCTTCATATTCAATTAAGATAAATTATATACTACCTTATGAAAATAGTTGACACTTATTGGATTATTATATTTGTCTTATAATACTTTTTGGTCTTGGACTTGTTTGGCTTCCATTTTAAGCTTTTACTTTGTGATATTTGATTTTTAAAGTTTATGTTTGTTATGTTATTGTATACAATGAAAAATGGTAAATTATTTGGTCCTATTTGAATCAATGTTGATATACATTATTTAAGGCAAAAATTATACTATGTTGATTAATTGAAATAATTTTTTAAGGGTCATGATCTTAAGAAAATCTTGATTACTAAGCATTAGAGATAAAACCATGAAACCGTGCTAAGGCTCAAGATATGATAAAAAAATAAAAAATAAAAAATCATATTTTAATGTTATTATTAAATGATTATGGAATAAAAATTGGGTCACCAACCTGACCAAATATTAAAAGGAATTTATAAGTATGTTGAGTTCTAAAGAAGCTTGTTCTTGAATATTATGGAGATTAGGGTTAGGCTTTGTGTAATGTCTTTCTTTGAATTTTTTTTCATCATTAGTTTGCATAACTTAAATGTAAGGGAAGCCTTGGAATATTTTAGATCTAAGGTTTACAAGCAAGAAACAATGATTTATGTTAAGAGTACTATGAATTTATTCTTAATAACTTGTAGTCATCATTTTGATCACAACCATGAAACAATCCATTGACAACAATTTCAGGCTTGTAGAAAACTATAAAAAAGGGTTTAAGGGTGGAAGATATGAGAAATGGAAAGTTGAGGAAGATTTATGAGTTCAAATTTGAACCACACCCTCTTTGCTCATTTTTTCTAAAACTAGGTAAGAGAAAATTTTTCATTCTTTAATCCTCTTATGTATATATAAGATGAAGCATTTTATATATTTTTAACACACCAGTATGAATATAAAATCAGCCTCAGATTTGTGCTATTTATTATTAGTTGTAACCATTATTGTAATTTTAGATTGCCTTGATTTTAGTTGTGTTGAATTCTTGTTAACTAAAAATTTGTTCATATTGATCTTACTATATTGACCTATTATTTTCTATGACTAAAATATTATTATTTTTGGTTCTATATATAAAATAGGAATCATAATGAGTGTGCACATTGGTGTGCAATAATACACTAATTTTCATGCCTATTTGATTCTTATACTCTTGTCCTGACTTAATAAATCAAGAAAAATAAATTTTGGTAATGAGTCAAATGTGGTTACCCTAATAATATCTTGATTTAACCTTGCTAGCATAACATGCATAGAATTTCAAAATAGAAGATAAGAATTGAGTCAGATTTAGATTCATGGTTAGTGTCTACATTTATTATTTCCTTTTATTATTAACTATCTCTTTATTGATACAAATTCTGATTAGAATTCAAGGTGAGTTACATAAAATTGATTTGAATGAAATAATATTAAATATTGTTGGAAATAAGTTATTGTCTTTAATATAGGGGAAGAGATTAAAATTCAAGTTATCTTTGATTTGGTTTAATGACTATCTCATTACAATAAACTTGAAATTAAATTGATTGAAGTTTGTTATGAGTTTTATAACTAAAATATGCATCAAATCAAGTTGTAGAGAAAGAAATTCCTCATTTTTCAGACTTTTGGAATTACTTATGAAATGTTATTGTCATGTTGTTATATGGATCTCTTGATTTGAATAGACGTGAAGATTGTTTGATTAAGATTTATTTGACTATTTATAGTTATAAATCATGTTTAACTCTAAAATGAAATGTTGTAGCATGTTTTCAATTTAAGCTTAGGGTTAAGAATATATAAATGAAATGGAAAAAGGGTCATAATCAAATCTATAGTAGGCCAATTAAATTCTAAACTTAGATATAAACATACACTAAATTTATTATTCTAAGATATTATAAATATAGAAAGTACAAATAGGCTAGATATTTAAATGACAAAGAATATAAGTACTTAGCTTATTCTAATGCTAATGCAGTTCTAGATTTGGAATAGGCTAAAATCAAGTTGGAAGATAGTACTAGAATATTTATCGAACTCTAGATCTAGTGCTTCTAGTTATCTTGGCAATTATGTCATCCCTGGATGGTTGCATTAATGTTACTATCTAAGTTTGATGATAGTGTCTTGTATGGAATATTTGGTGAAATAGGATGCAACCATGTAGAGGCTTATAGGTTTTGATTTGCATTCACTCTAGTGCATTCAGATCTAGGTCATGGAATGCCACTCTTCATGAAATGGAAAAATCATAGATTTCCATATTCAATGTGACCTTGGAAAAAAATGGGTCAATGGGCACACAGTATCAAGCTGAACCAAATGACCCCACTATTAAAGGATGTTGCCTACATAGAAAATAATTCAAAGAGGTCCTCAGATTGATGTAGTTTTCCCCTATGTGTGAATCAGGCAATGTGTGTAAAGTAAGTACAATAATGACCTAGATTGTAGCTTAGAAAATTAGGCTCTTCGGCTACTCCTTTAGTAATTCAAACCTATAGATGTGCAGTACCTATGACTAGTTTAGAAATAAGAATAAGTAGGGAAGATTTATTCAATTGAATGTTCTTTGAATTATCTTTTATCTTATTGCTAAGTGAGGAATGAATGAAGGTTGATCTTGTATTTATATCAATCCCTTTTGAGCAATAAATCAAATTAAAGAACTTAAGTTGACCATAATAGTTTCATTTTAAAATGGATGACTTTAGGGTACTAGACACTTACATTAGGTAGGAGAGTAATTTTTATGCTAATGTCTATCTCAAAATTAAGTGTCTAGGGAGTAGAAAAACATGTATAAGATCAAAACTTACAGAGGTATAAAATAAGTACATTTTAAGCATTCTATTCAAGATAAAATGTCTATGTCATCAATATAAGACTGGCCAGACTAAGAGATAGGACAATGGGTATAATATAAACCATATGCAAGGTTTTCAGTACCAATGAGAGTGTATAACTAAGAGGAATAGCCAAGTTTTGAGTTTTCCAAGTGTAGGAGACTTAGGTGCTACATAATCAAAAAATATCATCTATAAATCCCAAACAAATTCTAAATACATGCATTTGATAAAATATTTTTTATTTTTAGTATTAACTTTATAAGACCATTAATTTTGTTAGTGTGTATCATCAATTCTCATTTATTATTAGAAACTTATTTCAATTGGACATGGTGTGGAGATTTTTTATGTATTTTATGCTTAAAATTTGTGACTCTGATAATAGTTTTTAGAGGCTATAAGTAACCATTTTATTGATGAAATTCTCAACAAATAAATTGACTTATTATTTAAAAATTAAGTTTGTAATGACTCTTTCATAGGTTAGTTACAAAATTTTGGATATGATATTATTTATTTTATTAACTATGAGTTTTTCAAGGTGATAGATGTGAGACTCTTTTTCACTTTCCATTTTCTAATTAAAATTAGTTATTTCAATAATGTGTGAGTGATATTTTTGTTAATTTAGTGTCTATATTATAATGTTTTTTATTCTTTCAAATTGTGGTACTTTTAATAACCTATGAGAGATAAAGTAAAGCTTGATAATTTTATTTATATTTGTATAATGAATATGAAGTAAATATATATTTCATTCTAAAATGATTTAAATATTTCTTTGTATGTTTGTGTGAAAAAAATCTGTATATAAATGAACTTAGAAACCTAATTTAGCTTTAGGACTCTTTTTTGACTTGCATGAATCCTCGTAAAAGTGAATGGATGATTATGATTAATATAAGTGGTATGGGGATATTTAGAAAATTGATATTGTGTTTGTTTTCTTGTATGGATTATTAACAATCTTTTGGAAGTGAGAGGATGATGACACTTTACATAGGTGGTATGGGATACATGTGTGATGAATGATCATTCTTCTACTTCTTAGAGATTGCTCAACCCTCATAATGAGTCATGATTATTTATATGGATATATTTATGTTGTAGAGTAATTTTAGGAAAGATGTGTTTGGGTAATTAAGGAGTTATAAATGTGAACACTATGTGGATGGTGTAAATTCCCTAGTTTCACCTTTACTTTGTAATTATGAATGAATTACTGAGTCTAGATGCAACAAGTGGAACCACTAATCATACATCACATTTCCATAAGTATACATATTTATTATATATTAGGAAAAATTTATTTTTTATTTTAATTAACTACCTATTGACCATTTTGGTCACCATAGAAGAGCAACATCCAAGTTCATTTTAAGGCTTCAGGTTCATCAGTAAGTTTTTAAAGTTCACAAAGGGGTTCAATAAGAAGGATAAGTTAGAAAAGGATCAATAATTTATGATTAAGGAATATTTGTCTTTGCATGTTGTGGCATGAGTGCCTTAAAAAGAAAATAATTAGTGTGTTTTAAAAGTTTGCCTTTGTGTTTTTTGTTAAGAAAAGTGGTCTTCGTATTTTTTTTCAAAGAGTGAGTTGAATTTTTTACGCAAATATGAAGTCTATAAGAAGCTTGAAGACTTCATGAAAATTATCTAAGTGTTTTACTCTTTAAGGGAAAATGATGTGAAATTCAGCGATATGTTGTCTAATAACAAGATTCACATCATGGTGCCACATCTCAGTGTAAAGGACTTCTTACTGAGCCATGACTTGAATGAAAAAAGGGCAGGGTGGATCACCAAGGTAATGGAGTACGATGTGGAGATCAAGACTACCAAGATGGTAAGGGGAAGAGGGTTGTGTGAACACCTTGCTATAGACCTCAAAGAACCAAAGGAAGGGGTTTTGATACTTCATGATGAAGCTACAGTAGAAGTACCTGTAATCATGAAGAGCTGGGCATAAGACATGGTTCATTTGCTTCAAATTGGTGAGTGTCCACAAGGCCTTGATAGAGCTAAGAGGAGATATTTTAGGTTTGAATCTCTTCCTTATGTCGTGGTTGATTGAGTGTTATTTAGAAAGGACTTTTTAGGGGTACACTTGAGATGCATTGATTTAGATCAAGTCAATAGGGTATTGTCTAAATTTCATGATGACCAATTGGTGGTACTTTACTCCCAAGCCCATAGTTACAAGGATTATGAGGGCTGGCTATTTTTGACCCACACTTTGTTCAGAGACACTCATGCTTGGGTGAGGAGATGCTAGAAATGTACTCTCTTTGATGGAAAATAGTGGCTGGTTGTAATGTCTCTGCAACCTATTCAAGTGGAATATCCATTCATGTAATGGGGTTTGGACTTCATAGGGATGATCAACCCTCCTAGTGCTAGCCAAAAGTGGGTCTTGACCGCTACAAATTATTTCATGAGATGGGTAGAAGCTATTACTTTGAAGGAAACCAATGAGAGTGTGGTCCTAGACTTTTATGAAGGCCTGGTGATGAGATTTGGAGTCCCAACCACAATCATTTCAGACAACAGATTGGATTTTTTAGGAACTAAGATAAGCAAATGGGCATTAGGATATGGCATCTATCTCAGTACTTCCTCCAATTACTACCCATAGGGGAATGGGTTGGCTGAGTCCACCAATAAGAACCTGATCAGGATCATTAAAAGGATAATGCAAGAAAATCAAAGGACTTGGCATGCCAAGCTAAAGACAATCTTGTGGGCAAACAAGATCACTTCAAAGAGGGTAATTGAAAATTCATGATACACACTTGTGTATGGAAGGGAAGCTAGACTTCCTATTTTACTTGAATTACCAGCCTTATATCTTTCCCATCAATTGCAATTAGAAGAGAGTGATGGCATGGAGGTTAGATATTGTGAATTAATGGAGCTTCAGGAGGTAAGAGACCAAGACATGGATGCCATGACTAACTACCAGCAACAAACAAAGAAATATTTTGACAAAAAATCCTCATCAAAGGACTTCTTAGAAGGTGATATTGTTTTGAAATGGGATGAAGACCGAGCTAAACCTGGAAAGCACACAAAGTTTGATACCTTGTGGAGTGGTCCATATGTCATCACCTAATGCAAGCAACATAATGCATTTCAAATCTCTAGGTTGGATGGTGAAGAACTACATATCCCAATCAATGGGATATATCTTAAATATTGTTACTAACCTTCTTTTATTATGTACATAATTTTCCTATTTTTTCCTTATTTTTCGTAAGTGATTTTGTGCATGTTTGTAGTTTTTTAGCCTTTTGTGTGTTTTCTTTACCATTTGAGGTAAATATTCATTGGTTCTTAGGCTTTTCAAGGTTATTGCTAGCCTTTCAAGCTGTATCCTGACTCCATGCCCAATGGACATTTAAGCCACAAGTCTTCTCCAGCATAGTAGCCATGCTTCCCTTGTGAATCACCAAATGTGTTGACCAATTTTTGTCTTATAGACCAAAATTGAGCACCCCTTATTTTCTTATCCTTTGCAAGGCCTATTAGCCGGTTTTTGATGAGTTCACTCCACTACAATCTTATGGGTTTTTCTCTAGAGTAGGCTTGTTTCCATAAAAAACCAAGTGTTTTGAGTCTTGCAAGTATTTGGGTGGATTTGGAACTCATTTTGATCTTAGATGTTTAACAGAGTAACCAAGTCACTTCAGAGGGCCTTTTATCAATAGAATAGACCAAACCAAGTTCAAGGCTAGGGGTATTTAATGAAATTCTAAAGGGTAGGTACCCTTGTGAAGGGCACTTAGGTGCCAAATAGTACCTTTATAATTCTTCCAAAAATTGACATAGAGGCCAAGAAGCCCTTGCAGGAGGTAGGAAATCGATAAAATGTACCTTTATAAAAGCCCAAAGGGCCACTTTAGGCTCAAGGTGTCCTTGAGGAGGGTAGATGGTCGAAGTAAAAGGCCAAGGCAGAAAGCCATACAGAAAGATTTCCTTTGGAAAAGTGACAAGCCAAGAAATGGATTTTTTTGAACAAAATGTCTAAAGAAAATCCATGAAGAAACCTAAGGAATGAATTTATTTAGATAAAATGTCTAAAGGAATTCCTTCGGACATTTTATTTGAATAAATTCACCAAGGAAATTCAAGAAGAAAACTAATGGCACAAATTTCTTCAAATAAAATGTTTGAAGGAATTCCTTCAAAATTTTTGTCTAAAGAAATTCAACAAGACAAAAGCTTGAAGGGTAGGTGCCCTTTCAGAGGATACTTGACCATAAAAAAAGACCTCATTTTTTTGAAGGGTCACTTTCACTTTAGGAAAATTTCATTTGCAAAAAGCTGAAGGAATTGCCAATAAAGGATGACAAGCCCACTAACGTTAATTTTAAGGTAATAAGCTAGCTATTGATTTTTAAATATCTAGTGACAGGCTCGTGAATGTCAAATTCAAGGAAGAAAAAAAGCCGTTAGCTTTCAAATGATGACAGGCCCGTGGATGTCATTTTTATGGTGATAAAATAGCCATTGATTTTCAAATATTTGATGATGGGCCCATGAATGTCAAATTGAAGAAGATGGATTAGCCATCAGAGAAAGGCCAAATAACAAATCTTTTAGATAAAATTTTCAAACTAGTAACTTATAACTCATTTAACTCTTTACCAAAGTTAGCTAACGGTTAATATGCGATGCCAAATTAGTTGTAAACTACCTCTTTTACCTAGCAGTTCAATGCCTTTTAAGAGACATGTTTATAAATCCATATTGAGAATATGTTTTGGTTTACTAAATATCTAGTTTGAATAAGTGATTGTTATAAAATTAATACCACATACAAAGTACAAATTAGTATACACAATTTGCTAAGATCATTTTTGAAAATTGAATGCATTACTTACCTCTCAAACACTGATGAAATTTACTTGATTCAGAGTAATTTATTTTTTCCAGTCCATGTTTACCATCTTCCATGTTATTCGTTCCTTCATTGATCTCCTCTCCAAAGCTCTGCCCTCCTCTTTCTTCCCCAATGCATAGACTGAAAAATCTTTGTCAATGTTTTCCCTTAAATAGAAAATAGGCACTACTTTTTTTTTTCCAAATTTTTGGTTTTTGTTTTTATTTTTACTAAATTTAAAACCTCTAATTATTATTATTTTTAATATATTTTTAATTATTTTTATTATTTTTTCCTTTTTCAAGATAGTTCTTTTTTTTATATATTTTAATATGAAATGCTCGATTTCATATTTTTAATTAAATCAAATTAGCATTTAACTAATTTTAAGCCATTAATGATAAATTCTAAAATTCATAAATAATAAACCGTATTTTAATTTTATCTTTATTAAAATTGCTTCTACATGTATTAATGACACATCATGTTAAACATAAAAAGCAATTTACTTCTACAATTTCACCTACTCAGCCAAATCACAAAAAATAATACTTCAAACAAACACCAAACACACCATAAGAAATTAAATACATTTCTACCATCACTAACTATTGTGTGTGTGTAGGTTTTCACCAACTCTTTGTAGGCCTTCGATATCTCCATGTACATCACCCTATCCAATGATGCTCTCCTTCCGGCAAGCTCGAGGGATGAATTATCCTGTGTCCACCTCACAAAATATAGGTAATTAGATCATATCACATGATAAATATAAACTAATAATATAACTGAAACAATACATTAATATGCTTAAAATATAACAACATACATTAACCAACTCATAGTAAAAAATCATGTATTATCATCTAACTAAGCAACATTCTACTATTCCATAATAGTATAAATCTCAAGTTTAGTCAGAAATATAAACCAATATCATATGTGTCCACTATAATCATACATAAATAGCCAAATAATTTGCTTAGCAAGGAATCAAGATGCAATAATAGGTGTTAATGATGCCCATGCCACCTTTATCACAAAGGAAGCAACAAATATCCCATGTCACCCTATGAAAACCCTAAGCCCAGTTAGAATTGGCCCTAAGAAAATCTTTGAGGGCTTGGCTAGAGTATCATAAGAGGCATTAGAGGGAATTTAGTAGGAGTAATAGTAGACATGTCTAGCAGCTAGGATATTGGTGCAAATCTATAACTTGCTTATTAGAGATAGGGGTTTAGTGATCCAATACACAATCTTCTTTTCAATCCTATTGAGGTCATACTTCCAATGTTTGGTTGGTGAATTGTCAAAAGCAAAGGGGATACCAAAGAACTTGAATTGTTCCCTCCAAGTAATCCATTGCCAATTATACTTGCTAAGCTATTCAAGCATATGCATCATACTTTGACAAAAACATTAGATTTTCATCCACTGAAGGTTGGAGCTGGAAGCCAGATAGAAAGTGTCAAGGCATTGGATAGTCATTAAAAGTGGCCTCTTATTTTTCAAGCATAAGGAAGTTGTCATCTAAAAAGTGACCATTAATGAGCTGGGAGGTGTGGTCAGGGAAGACAATGCCACTAACAAGCCCTTAAGAAGCTCTAGAATATAGGAGATAACCAATGACTTCAACGAATAAGGTATAAAATGTTGGAGTAAGGGGATAACCTTAGTATATAGTGTGTTGGAGCTCAATCCCCTCAATTTTATACCCATTAATAGTGAGGCAAGGCAAGGCATCATGAAGCAACGTCTACACTGCATAAATGAAGTAGGGTCCAAAGCCGAGAGCTTTGAGCATGGCAAGAATAAATTTCCACTCAATCTTATCATAGGTTTTTTCAAAGTCTAATTTAAGAAAAATAGTTCTCTGAAGATAAGAATGAATCCAAGCCATGCCTTTCCAAACCAAAATAAAAATTTCCAAAATATAACACCCTCTAATGAATCCTATTTGCTCTAGTCTAATAATGGAAGGTAAGATTCAAGTTGAATGCAGTTAGCGAGGGATTTGGCAATAATCTTGTAAGAAAAATTGAGAAAGGTTATCATCCTCCAACTGGTAATTAGCTCACGATCTCTGACTTTAAGAATGAATTTGATATTACCTTATCTGATCATTGGTCCAAAAGACCAAT